>VZTG01008859.1:151094-190818 GCA_013397845.1 Melanocharis versteri
ATTTTGTGAGGCAGAATAATGAAGGACAGATGATAAAATAGATGTCTTCATTTTCAGACTAAAGCAAAATTTAAGGTACCAGAAATTTGTATGGGATGACAGAATTCCTGTCTTCAGTTAACAGGCTGTCTAGAAGAACTTTGCACCTCCTCCATTCACATGGACTTCTGGTCAAATCACACTACTCATAAATATAAATTCCATGCTAATTTTTAATCAAATATAATTAGAATTGTTTAAATTTACAATGGCACTTTGAAGATTCAGGATCAAATTAATTTGAGGTTAAGTGCATGCCATTTCCTGAAGACACTGGAAGTGTGCCTGGTCCTCGTAATGGTGAATACTACTCACCATGTTTAAAGCTTCATAAATAACTGTCTGGTGAATCTGCTGTTTAGCCATCGCTCAGCAGACACTGGCCTTCGAATGTGCTAAAAGGCAAGCACTACTTCATTAATAATGTCTATGAATGAGTTAAAAGTTCCACTCTTTGTTTTTGCTGAAGGAAAGCCTCAAAGAATTCAGTACAAATTATAGCTAAAGATTCCCATGGCTCACTCTCTCCTAGTGCTTAGCAACAAAAACATGGTGCCCCACATAGTTGCAGGGCCATCATGCCAATATACATAAAGAGTTATGGGCGGGAGGGTTAAAGGAAAGATGTCAGTCATATTTTGGAGAAAAAATGATAGTAGTGGCTCACCAGAAAGTGTTATGGCTGACAGTCTCCATCATTATCTTATTTCTTTGTATCATAGTCTGTAATTAGAGGCAGCTGATGTGCTGAGAAGAATCTTTTCCACTAGTTACAGAAAAAAAGGAAGAATTTATTCAAAGCCTAGTCAGGTTTCCAAATCTTTTAAGTCTCATGCAAATTTTCCCAAATATTTCATATTAGGAAAGATGGATAAGATTCTAACTGATTCCTATTTCTATGTTAAAAACGCATTTCTATTTCCATACTTTTATTTATCAGTCCCAAAAAAATACATTGATGCCACTTGACGAGAAACATTGCTCATTTTGTGAAATCCTGAAACAGATGAGGTACAACAATATATTTATTTTATGTGATACACTATCAAAAATTACTTACTTGACTTAGAATTATAAACATCTATTTTATGCTCCAGCTAGCTACAAGGTTACATCTTAGTTGTGGTTTTTTTTCATCCATTTTTAGGCATCACCTTTGCTAGCACACCATTCTTATTTATATGGGTATAATGTCAGAACTGAAGCAACAGAAAAAGCTAGCCCAAGACACCTCAAAATCCCCTCTACTACAAGAGATGAGATTTATAGTTCCAGGGTGAGCTCACATAAACACAATTACCATATGAACCGCCTGAGATGTAGATAGCATTGCCTAGGGCAATTATCAAGGGCCTCCTTACCTTTTCTTTATCATGTCCCCTACTATATCATGTCTCACAAATAATGAGACCACAGCAATCCCTGCAGAGCCATTGAGACAAGAAAATAATAGAAGCAGAAAGAATTGTTTAATCCTTTCTGTAAGTTAAAAGTTTTGCAATTTGGCACAGACTTTACAGGCAATGATATAATGAATTTTGTACTTGCATGATACATGATCTAAAAGGAAGTCCAAAAGTTAAGAGCATACATCCTTTGGGAGTCAGGTTTAAATTCCCAGGATTTCCAAAGAAGAAGAGTGAACAGCCTGACTACTGAAATACGAAACTTAGCATTATCATCATGCATATCCATCACTTTTGTTTGTTAACCTATCTGGAATGAGAGCATTTGGAGGGAGAGCCATGGTGAGCATCTGGCATATACTAGAGTAGAGGAGACATCTTCAAAAGGACTATATTATAAAGAGTTCATTCTAACAAAAATGAACTAGAATGGACTCCCTTAAAATATAATTCAAGCATTAAGTGACTAATTTAACAAAACATGTGGAGTCTGTTTATGCCCACAAGAAGCACTGATTTTATTATACCAAGGTTTAAACATAGTTCTGAGCCATGAGGACTCAATATATCAGATCAACCATTTAACAGCTGAAAGTTGACACGTGCAAATTTTTATCAGCTGAAGTTTTTCCAGTACATTTAGGTTTGGGCCCATGAGTTGCTCTTCATCTTTCAAGCATCAGTTAATGCTCACAGAAGTCACTAGGAACAGAGAACACACATGCCATGTAGGACCTCCTTGTCTCTCAGTCACTCACCATCCCATTGATGCTGTTCATATAAGCAACAATGTCCTTTGAACGTCTGCATAGGTCATTTATTCTATGGGGTCAGTTAATCAACAGGGTAGAAATCACTTCATATTGTAAAGGATCATCTTACAGATGAGTTAAACCCCAGTTAAACAAATTGCCCCTAGTTCACGTGGTCTCCACAATAAACCACCCAATTCTTCATTTTTAAATTGAATTAAATCACTGCATAGGAAAAGGAACACGTGTGGGAAAACTTTGACATAGAATGAACAGTCTTATCCTTCAGCCCTCAGGGTTTCAGACCTGCTATTGGGTTAGAAGATGTCATGTTGCAAATCTCTCTTCACCCTATGGCTCTTCTCTTGGCGTCAGCTTATGTGCAGGAACATAAGAGATCACGTCTTGCCACAGGACCTATTCCTAGAAATTTTTCTCACATCCTCCACAAAGATATCATGAGAGGTCCAAACAACTATACCAGTGATTCATATGTCAAAACTCTTCTCACAGACTTTTGAAATAAATCTCCTGAGAGAACCATTCAGAAACTACATTACCAATGTTAATAGTGAAGTATTATACACTGCCTGTTTGAGGTGACACAATTTTTTGTGTAGTCTTTTATGAATAATAGTTATTCCTCTTTAGCTTGCTGACTGGGGATCCATAAAAAATCCATATGGGGGATTTAAGTTAACTCCAACCCAAAATTTTGCAACATTTTCTGACTCATCAGACAAATTAAAACATTTAATTTGGGGTTGGAAAAGGGAAGCCAGAGCTAAACCATATGGCCAAGTTCTACCCAACTCCAAATTCTCATTGCACCTAGGTCTCTTTAAATAAAAATGTGGATTCATCTTTAGCACTAAGGAAGTCATTGCTGCTCTGCTTACTCAGTGAAACAGCAATACTACAATACCACCAATCTTGGAAGGCTCACTACCTGTGCATTTCACAGGAAAGGATACAGCAGATGAAAACATCTGCTGTTTCTGAATTCCTCAGGTTGTTTAAAAAGAACTGGAACTGCTAATATTTAAAATTATAAACATATGAAAATAACACAAACCACTTTTAAGACAAGAAATGTCAAACTGAAGTTTAAAATCTACATTCTCCAAATACAACATTTTATTAGTTACATCAGTGTTATTAGGCAAAGCCAGCTGCTTGTCGATGACTGCTGATCCGACTGAGAAGGAATGTCACTGCATCTGCTTAGGACAATAAATTAGAATCTAAAATGAAAAGAAATCTTACAGAATACATCAGCAAGTGTTCATAAATGGTCATTTTCACAAGAGCATACAGAAATCAGTGTCCATTTGTCCATGAGGAGGAATTAATGAAATCACTTATACTGTAAGGAAAAGCACCAGCAGGGCAAGGACAAAGGTGCTCATACACTGATGAACAGGACCAGGGCTAAGGGAAAGGATAGATGTCAAGTATGTCTGAGCAAGGTAGGCTGCTGCTACTTAGGACAGACTGGGAGTGTAGGGGAACAGGTGTCACTTGTAGGTGACATAAAGAAAGGGGAATACCCTCAGAGTAAGAGTAGAATGTGTGTATGTGTGGAGAGAGAGAGAGCACTACGGTGCTACGTCTTGTCTGGGTCCACTACTGGGTGGAGTTGGCTGTTAATCCTAAAAAAATACTTCTCTTATTCACTGGTGTAGGGCAAATATGACATGGGTTTTAATGTAGCATTTTTATTTTATCTATGCCTGAAGGCAGAATTTGAGCCTAACTGCACTGGACAAAACACTTAAAAAATGGCCTTTGTCTCAGGAAACATAAAGCCTGTTAAAACTTGCTGTTCTTGGATAATGTTCTGAGGAATGACAAATAGCACTGTGATCAAAATATTGGTTTTTTAAAAGTCTGTATGTCCTTTCTGAATACAACCAAATCTTTTACAAAATTTCAGTCCACAACAATTATAACCGCTTTTTCAAAGAATCCTCGCAGAACCACAACTCCTTCAGCAGATATACAACCCATCCAAGTACATGCAAAGAGAGAAGCATAGTGGAACAGAAGAAATCACTCAGCAAAACTCCCTGTATTAACACCGGACAAGAATTTATCCAAATCCTAGGAAATAGTAACCGGATCTCCAAAATTTTCTTAACTAAATTAGGTATCAAAGTCTCTAGCTTCTTTATAAATTATGTGGTAGCAATGTAAGGAAAATCCTAGCCCCTACCTAAGCTAGAATTCATCTTCAAAACTCTGGTGATATCAAGTTTTTATTCCTAGGCTTCCTCCTCGGCCACTTCTTGTGATCAGCCCTGAAAGTTTCTAGAGCCCTGGTTATCTTTCCTGGGTTTAATCCAATCCTTATGGAGGCTGAGAGGAGTCTTTGTCCCGTTTCTTCCCCACATCCTATCCCAAGGGACTCATCTAACTCGAAATCAAGCTAACCTACACCAATGCAAGCCATTGACAGACATTCTTTTATACCTGAATTTAAATTACCTACTCTGTGCAGGGCATCATGATGAACACCTTGCAAATATGTTAAGGAATCAGAGCCAGAGAAATTCTCATCCTAAATATGTTAATTATGTTTGTCTCAGATGGGTTTTAACTGTACAGAAGAGGAGGCAGTTGTCTCTCTCCCACATACCAGCTTGCTTTCTCTCTGCTTTGAGTGGTTAGGCATAAGGCTTCATCAGCAGTCTATGTGGCAGTAAAATATTGACTAGAAATTAGAACAGATGTGCAGGATCTCTTTCATTCTGGCCGTGGAGTTGTATGGTACACGTTCCTCCTTGTCTTCTTCTCACATTCTCACACAAGACCAGCAGAGGTTTTTTACAAAGTACTTATCTAAAACAAATTTCCACGGATATCAGCAAAGGGAATATAATTAAGCTTCCTTGGTTATACACAGCAATGCCTTTTAGAATTTTGCACTGAAACATCTGAAAGATAAAGTCTTGGTAAAAAGTCAAGTGTTTCTTCCTGTTTATAGAATATTTTTTTTGCCTGGAATTTTATCTTGAAGAATAATTCTGCATTCAGGGTCTGATGTGACTGTTCTACACATAATCTTATCATCTTCCCATCACAGAAAGTAAGAATGTAAATATGAAAGAGCTATGGAGCTTTTATTTAGAAACCATGCATTTTGTTGCTTGAGTTCCTGAATTGTCTTGAACCTAACCCAGTTTGTTATGAGCATTAGGATAGAAATCCAGCTGGGCAAAACCTTGTTGTACAGTAGTATGAGGTCATATTCCCAGAAACTCTGTTAATCTAGTCAGTAGTCTGCTTTTGAAAGGGTGGTAGCATAACTTTCAAGGATAAACATTGAGAAGTTTAATTATTCAGTCTATAGCAACAGGTTCTGTAGAGAGTTTGTACTTCATGTTCCTTCTGGCAAGATCTTCCCTGATATTTGGTAAACCAGGCACACATTTCAATCTACCTTGCTTACTTGAAGGCAGCTGATAACATCCTGTCTTTCTTAGGTACGTAGTGAATGTGACAATATATGCTTATACTCTTGGCTGGGCACGATAAAAACCCTCGTGTGTCTGATACCTTTAGTTTTAACTTTCATATTTTTTAGATTTTATACTGCGTTAGTGTGTCTGTAGCTCTGGGCTTCATGTATAGTGCTAACAGCTCTTCTCCTAGCCTGGCTAGACAAAACACACCGTTTCCAGCCCGAAGAACCAGGGACATTTGCAGCTTCAGACCCCAAGAATGTAAACAGCCATGGATTGAGAGAGGACAGTCCGAAAGGATGTGACTGCGTGGACTGAAGCTGTGGTTGGACAGTTGGCCCGAATATATAAATAGGCCAAAACTTATAAAAGGGCAAGAACCCGTGACCCAGGGTCCATCTTGGGGGTCCATCTTAAGTGTAGTCTTGGCCAGACTTTTTTACTCCCAGGGTGTGTCCTGTAAAGGCCTTTCAATAAATATCTATTTTATTCTTTAACTCTGTCCAGCCTCTGTTCCAGGTAGCCTTCTTTTAGGCATCATGTCCCTAATGATTCATGTCAACTAGATGAATTTAGAGTGTTTGTGCTTTCTGAATTCTCTGGGCAGGACTTGCATCTATGCCAGTTGCCTGCAATGCCTGGTATCCATATGACCAACTTCTCTAGTATCACCCTGTTGTAAATCATGGAAATAATGGAAAGCATTTTGAATTACTTCCTTAGCCAATACTACAAACCTGGCCTACTGTTTTCAATAGCTATAGCAACTGAGATTATTCCTCCTGTAAAGTAGTAATTTTATTCTTGTTTTGTCTTACCTTTCCCCAGAACATTCTTATTAAATTCATATAAGCATCCCTCTGTAACAGGCTGATTAAAAGAGAACTGCATTTCATCCTGAGCTCATGTGCAAATATTTCCTCAGTTAACACATCTCTCCATTCCCAGTAGGATTAGATCATTGTACGTCTAATATTTCATAAGAATTTGCTGCTGGTTTGATAAATTGAAAGGATGGCATCTTCTTTACCACAAAGTCCTTTGCCCCACCAAAAAAAAAAGCCTTACTGCAATAAATAATAAATATACAGTGCAGCTTCCTAAGACAGATTCCAAGAATTTTATGTGCTGTAATTTAATCCTTAGAAAACCGGAGGATATTAAATGAACTAAACTGTCTTAGCCAGAAATCTCTGATTTGGGCTGCTCTTTGATGTTTATATCTGAAAGTCTTTGATGTCTTAAAATTGTTTCAGAAATTAGAAAAATATCTTGACTTTGTAAATCATTTTGTGATTACATAAATGACAATATGATGATGAATGGCACAGAATTTACAAAAATGAATCATTTCTCTGAATATTAAGTTAATCAAAAAGCCAAGACTGTCTAGTATGAGCTCCTAGTGCTTTAAAGATCCTTTGGCATTCCAGATGCACAATGAAACAAAAATAGTGTAGCCTTATTATGAGCACCTTTCCACATCTGCAATCCTGTTATACAATAAACTCTTGTTCTTTTGTAGCAAGATTGCACTGGTTCTTTTTTTCTTTCTTTTTTATTATTAATTTGAAACATGTGGGGAGAGGGTAATCCAGTAAGCCATAGGCATTTCATATCAGGGCTTTCATGCAATCACATGTAACGTCAACCATCTGGGTGGAAGGATAGATAGCACTTGCTTTATATCGATAGACTGCAAATGATAGCAAGGAGCAGAAAGAGTAGAGTTCTAACGAATATTATATATTTACTTCTACAAACATAGGCCCATTGATGGAATAAACTGGTTTTGCTATTAAATAATACAGCAAGCACTAGGCAATGTTTGTTGCATTTACAGCATTTCAAATGTATAACATTGTAAGTGGATGCAAATGGGTACATATGAAAAACAAAAGAGAACAAGTTGCATGTATATACATGTGTAAAAAGAGAGGTTTCTGCCAGCAATGTATTTTTCTGGTTGGTAAGTAAATGCCATTTTGAAATTCACCAAACCTAGTGATTAGGTAGACAATTAAAAGATAATAATTTAGAAAACAGATGTCTGCTTTCATTTTGAGCAAAGAGAAAGCATTTTCTCTGAAAACACATTCATTTATTGTTTATTTTCAAAGTGAGCTTTAAAATTAAATTACAGTGTTTGGAAGAAAAAAAATCAAATAGACATCTGAAAGAAATAGAATCTATTTATAATTTTACCTTTTTGATGTTAGAAGATATCCTAGAGGAAAGCCTTAGGGATATAAATTCTTCTCAAACTTACAGTAAAGGCATGCAATTTTTTAAGATGCATTATCCTGTATCAAAGTTTTTTGAAAACCTGATAAAAATTTAAGAGTTCGTGCATCTAAAACATTAAAACCAACAACCAATGCAAACAGTTAAAATTATTTACAGTCCTGTGAAATACAAACTGCACACATGTGGAGTACTCTGTACGTTGTAAAAACTGCAGCTCAGTCTGGAATTCTGTACAATAGAAGTAGGGAGAAAAATATATGACACGCAATATCTTTGCCTGTACAGAACAAATGAGTGAGTTTCTACTCTGTGTTTAGGTAACATATTGTCTAATCATTAAGACAAGTCTACGCTGATGTTTTCTTTTAATGTAGCATTCCAGGTGCTTATTCTCTGTTCTCTACAAATGACAGAATAGGAACAAATTCCAAGGTAAGAAACTGAACACTGAAATTATCCTCCCTTTGCTTGAATACTTTTGTAAATAGGATATTAAAAGGCTAATCTTCCAGATTAGTTTTTTAGATAGCTAATAGTTCGACCGACTGTTATTGTTGCTGCTTGTGTGTGAGTAATGAGCACTCTACACAGCCCCCAGGCATTCAACACTTCATTTTAAAGAACCAAAGACAAAAAACAGCTAATCACTTTATAACTTAAAAAGTTCTCATCGCACTTGAAGTGAATGGCATTGCTTCTGTGTGGATATCTATGAACACAAATAAGTGGTTTCCCTTTTTGGTACTAAAAAGCTCAGACCTATTGTATCAAAGTATTCTGCTGTATTTCATGTGTATTTCCTCAGATGCCATAACACAAATACATTCAAGAGCCCTTATTTTAACCTAAATAAACTCTTCTGTGGAAACTTTTTCAGAAACTGAGGACAAGGGGACATGCCTTATACTCCTGTGGGGAAGAAACGCGCGCTTTGAAAGGAAAAAGACCACGGAGTACAGAACTTCAGATTCCAAGGGTCGGAATCATAGAAATGCTGTTTGCAGGGGATATTTGGAGGTCTCTCCCACAAAAAGTTTACTTTTGCTAGATAGCACTGGTTCAGGTGAGACATATCTTAGTGCTACCCTGCCTAGGAAGCTCACAATTGAAGACTCTCTATACTCTCTGGGCAGTCTGTTTCAGTGTTGTACTACCTGTCTGCCAAAATTAGGATGTTTTTGTCATTTTTATATCTCCCCTTCTAGTAGTTGCAGGTTGCTGGGTTGCTCCCATGCCCCCCCTTATATAGTCCAATACATAGTCTACCTTCTTTGCAGTTTGCAGTACCGGTTTACTTTCCACCTGTAGTCCATCACAACCTTGTAATTTCCCAACCTGTGTGGGTATATGAGGTTGTTCTGACTCAGAATCAGGAACCTTATGATGTTTATGTTGGTCCAGTTCTGAAGAATCCTTTGAAATAAAATTTTCCTTCTCTTCATGTCAATCATTATTCCATATTAGTAGTATCTGCAGATTTACCTGAGGACATATTCTGTGTCACCATCTAAGCCGCTGATGGAAACGCTGAACAATATGAGTCCCAGCACCAAATCATAGGGCATTTTGCTTATTATCAGCTGGAACTCAAAGCATTGATTCTACTATGTTTTTTACTATGGTGGTAGAATCAATTTGCAATGCATTTAACAACCGTTCTTTCAGTCCATACTTCCTCAGCTTTCAGAGAGAATCCTTTTGGGAACAGTTCCAAAGGCCATCCTGAAGACCAGGTATCCGTTGTTTTCCTCTTGCCTGCTCAACATGCCATCTCACAATAACAGGCAATCAAGCTGGTCAATTCTAAGCTAGTTATTCCTGATTGCTTTCATGTGTTTGAAGATGGATTCCAAAGGGACATGCTTTACAGTCTTTACAGGGATTGATAGCGCCTAAAATTCCCCAAGTCCCCCTTTCATTTTTCCTAAAGATAGATGTAGTGTCAGCCACTTTTCAGTTGCAAGGGATTTCCCTGATGACCACAGGGTTTTTTCAGACACTGTAACATTGCAGTCTCTGGAGCCAGCTCTTCCAGTGGCCTAGGAAGGATGGCATCCATCTCCACTATCTTTAAATTTCTGTCAGTAATACTTACCCTGTTTCTACTGCATTATTTGGTTTCCGTCTCTTCACCAACTTACGTTGGTCAACAAGAGCTGTGAGATCAGACATTGCCTGTGAAAACCAAGACAAAATCCACAAAGTCTACTTCAGCTTCTTCTGTGTCATTTCTCAGTAGCTTTTCTGTCTCAACAAACTCGCATTTTTCCTTAACTCTACTTTGCAACTAACTTCAGAGTCTTGTTCCATCACCTTCTATGTCCCTGCCTACTTTTAGCTCAGACTAGATATTGGTCTGCATATCGTCTCTAAATACCAAGAAAATGTATTATAAATGTGCTTTTTCATTTGTTTTCTTTCCACTTCTTGCATTTTCTCATTGCATTTCGATTAATCAGAAAGATTCCCATTTAGCCAAAAAAAAAAACCAGTAAGAGGTCTTAGACCAGTCAAGTGGCTGCATTAGGCTGCACTGGTTCCTGATGTTCCGATCATCACTTTTTTGATTTGTGAAGCTGAGATGAGAAAGGAAGTCTGATGGACAAAATTGGCTTCTATGCCTTCTTGGTGATTTTCTGCAAGCAGACAGCTCAGGAAATATGAAAAGTAAAATGGGAAACAGTGGCAGAAAAAATCTGAAAAGTCCAAGTTCCAGAAGGGACCCACTCAATCCTTTTGTCTTGTTTTCTAAGTGTTTGAGCATTTCTCTCAGCTGGGGAAAAAAATAAAAAATTATTTTTAAACCTTTGACTTCTTGCCCCTTTTAAGCCCTTATTTTTCCGAGAACTTTCTGTCAACCTCAAGACCAGCTACATAGCAATAAGTTCTGTCATGGACTGAAAACAGCACCTGTGATTGTAGCTGCAGAATGGTATTGCAAATTTCTTCTTTTTCACTCCTTTGAGAATTATTTTATAAGAGTTCTAACATGCATACATATGGCCAGTGGGAAATTTTGCTGAATCCATTGTCACTGCAAAGAGCACTGGGTGAAGTATGTCTCGTAGTAACTTTATGCTGCTACCTAGATCTGCAGTTGGTTTAATCCAACAGTTCATTTTAGTTTCATTTTTGGTAAGATAATGATTTTGAATATTAAAAAGATGTTAGCTAGAACTCCCTGCTCTTCCAGCTTCTTTAAATCATTGTTTCTATGTTTGTCTTTGAATAATAAATATAATAATATCAACTCTCAAAAATACACAATGCAGTCATAAAGACGTGGTTTAAAATATTCTGAAGAAATTAAATGTATTACTAAATAGCAAATAAAAAAAAAGAGAACAAATTATGTGATTGCTTCAGAATGCATTAAGAAACTCCCTTTCAACACAGGATTAGAGAAATGAGTCAAGAAATCCTGGAAAAAAATCTCTCATAGTAATAAAGGCTAAACCAAAACCACCATGGCTAATCTTCAACATCCTAGGATACTCTTCTGACTGACTACTGTGTACTAAGGTATATCAAGTTTTTAATTCACAACACTGATTTTCTACCTGAGCTAAATTAAATGAGATTATATGTCCTTTTCTACTTCTTAAAAATAGGAAAGAAAATATATTTGCTTGATTATTCAATCTTCCTGGAACTAAAGATAAAATGGATTGTTCCATTCCTAACTTATTTTCTCTGGATCTGGTCTCACAAATGAGATAATCCCAGAGAGGTTTAGCTTTGAAAGCAAAAGTGAATGATTTGACTTTCCCTGAATTTGTGAGCCAGGATTACCTACCAATTAAAGAATTAAGCTAGTACACCAGAGACAGTGGGATTTTTTTTAGCTTCGCTAAACTAATGTATTTTGGTAACCCAACGCAAATAATTCACCAAGCTTCTCTTCAGTTTATCCTTTCGCAAGGTGATACACTTACACGTTTTGCTGGTGTAGAATTTGCATGTCTATACTTGCAATTTAGACCCTTTCTGCCAGTGTTTGAATAGAAGTAAATATGAAAAGACAGAATAGCAGAATAATACTTCTTTCTACAACTCACTTACTCTGGTTTTAGCAAAACATGCCATAGCCAGGACACTGTATTTATGTGGGTAGACGTAAATATCTGCAGGCCCTTCTTTGTGCATTTACATAATTGCACTTGTGGTCTGGGGGTGTTTTAAATGCGAGGATGGAGTTGTCCATGACTCACAATGTCCTTTGTGCAAATGAATTGACGTTGTTGGTCCTCATTGTTAGCCTGGGGGAAATCCCTAATGGAGAGTGAGACTTCATTATTCAGTAATTCTCTGAAGCTGGGCAAATCTGAAGCAAAGGTGACCTGGGACAGGACATGAAGAAACTGCATTTACATCAGTGAGTTTATAGAATAGGCGAACTATGAGTTCTCGTTCCTTACTCTCTAGCTTTTAACATACACTATTTTTAAATTTACTATTTGCTTTCAAAATTTACTACTTATATAGCTTTATTGCTATTGTGCTCTCAGATCACAGTGTCCGTGAGTAGCACTACAATAGTTGCTATGGCTTTTAGGTTCAGCTTTCCTGTGTTATATTTTCCCTTCACTGGACAGAATTTAGAATTTGAAAAATTAAAAACATTTTCAATGACAAGATCTTTGGGCGTCATCTGTGTGTGGTAGCCTTGCCAGAACTAGCTCTATCCTCCTACTAAATCTCCAGCCTACTGGTGCAGTAGGAAAGGGTCCACTTTCCCTCCACACTACTGCCATCAAGGTAGTGTAGACTCACAACTCCTCCTTCCCCTTCTCCAGCTAGGCTATGACTCTGTTTGGCTCTTCCTCCTTTTAAAATCCACTTTTATTTTTAGTCATGAAATGCATGAAAATTAATCTTTTTCTCATCTTCTGGTAGTGCTAAAGTGTCCAGTAATGTCTGGGCTTTCTCTCTTACTAGTCTCAGAAGAAATATGAAGGAAGATTCATTCCTTCCCTGGAAGACCTTCAAATCTAATATGTGATGCAAAGCAACAAGTTTGTCATAAATCAGAAGGCATAACAAAGGAAAGTGTCCCCTTCCTCTTCATGTTGGGGAGGGAATGGGAGAAACACTCCACCTCCACAAAAGTCATGTCTGGTCTTCCTTGATACTCAGGGCCGGGGTAGCACTTTCCCAGGTATTAACATACTCAACTGCTCCTTATTTAGTTCCAAAAACCTTTTACTCATTCATGATGATTATTGCCTTATAACTACAGATATGCACCAAACTCTGTACTATACTATTTTGCTTTTGTCA
This sequence comes from Melanocharis versteri, assembly GCA_013397845.1. Classification (NCBI taxonomy): domain Eukaryota; kingdom Metazoa; phylum Chordata; class Aves; order Passeriformes; family Melanocharitidae; genus Melanocharis; species Melanocharis versteri. Next base: position 164,283 of record VZTG01008859.1, read on the forward strand.
GAACCTAAAATAGAAAATAGGAGGAAGGATAAAAAGTAATACAACAACCCACCTATAGGGAGGAGAAGAGACAGCTTTAGTGTAGCTGTTAAAAAAAATCCAGTAACTTGTCTCATTTTATAGATCTAACAACCTCAAAAGATTTATGTTATTTTACTTTTACTCAAAACAAATAAAATTGCAGTGTGGACACTAGTATATATGTGTCAATGTGTCTATGGCACAACTACATGCAAATTTCTTTTTTTTAATGAATAGCCTGACCAGGTTCCTGAAAATGAGATATTATTTTGTGTTCTAATGAGAATAAAGAAAGGCAGTTCAAATAATATTTAAAAATCTACATATAAATTCTCCAGCATGTAGTGAATCATGTAATTGCAAAAGACAACCTTACACAAGATTTTGAAGTAGCTGAATGCTTACCTTGCCCAAGATTTTTTTTATCAAAATGGTAGATTCTCTCATCTCAGTTGGTAGCGAGCAACATCTTTCACCACCTTTGAAACATTTTCTAAAGAAAATGCAGATTCATGAACATTCAAAACATTTAATTTCGTACTTATGAAAAATATTCAAAGGAAAAATAAGACAAATTAGTGTTTTCTATGGCACAGATAATAAAAGATGTAGTAAACTGGCAAAGATTTTCCTGTGAGTTGAGCATGGAAGGTATTATAAAAACATTTAGGTTAGTTTCTTTCCCTACACACATACACATGAATCAAACAAATGGGTTAAAAAACATATGATTTAAGAAAATGGCTTTGAGCTTCTCTACCTTCTAACGTTAAACCTATAAAAAGAATATATATAACTAATGCTTGTTTAAGTAACTTTAATATTTCTGTTAATATTTTTATTACTAATAACAACATGAATTGTACAAATGAATTACACTGACATTGATGATCCCTTTTTATTCTGTAATCCATTCAAACTTACTGTGTGTTAACAAAGCAGCGGGGAAATGGACTGATTTCCTCATCCTTCAAAATACTGAAAATTGCGTATTTTTCATAGGAATATACTTTTAAATACCTAATTTAAGACCTACCCTGCTAGAGCAGACTACAAGTTAAATGGCTTCAAATGTTCTAGATTGCTTATACCTTTCCATGGATGTTGCCAAGTTTTTAAAGATTCTACTCATGCTTGAGTATGGTAAATTAGTGCAGCTCTGAGCTGCTATGCCAGACCAAGGCCTGGAGCTGGATAGCCCCAACAGCAAGTGAAAATGGGCTCCATGATTAGATAGAGAGACCAAGAGGGCAAATTGAGCAGTGAGAACGGGGAGTTTGGGGAAAAGACCAATGAACCTCAGGAGGTGAGAAGACTGAAGCCCAGGAATGTAAGACTAAACCATGTTCCACGTGGAAAGTAAGGTAACCAGCCTCCTTTTCTCAGTCTTCAATAGCAAGACCAGTTGTTAGCCAGGTACCCAGGCCTCTGAGCTGGAGGACAGGGATAGGGAGCAGAATGAAGACACCATAATCCAAGGAGAAATGGTCAGCAACTTGCTGCATCACTTAGACACACACAGATCTGTGGTGCTGGCTGGGATCCACCCAAGGGTGCTAAGAGAGCTGGCAGAAGTGCTCACTGTGCCACTTTTCATCATTCACAAGCAGCCCTGGCTACCCAGGGAGGTCCCAGGTGACTGGAGGTCATCAAATGTGAGGACCACCTACAAAAAGGGTCGGAAGGGGGATACAGGGAAGTACAGGCCTGTCAGCCTGACCTTGTTCCGGGAAAGGCCGTGGAGCAGATCATCTTGAGTGCCGTCACATGGCATGTACAGGACAGCAAGGCGGATCAGGCCCATCCAGCAGGAGTTTATGAATGATGCTGCTAGCAAGTATCTGTGAAATCTTCTGGCAAAGTGTGTTACCTTCCCCCAGATCCTGATGGCAGAGGGAAGAGAAGATTTGGCTGCAAAGTTTTAAAGGCAGTAAGCAGCACAATGAATCTAAAGATTTCAGCCCCGCTACTGACACACGTGGGAATAATGTGATGGAACATAGGATGGAAACTTTCATTTTACAGCTCATTTAAAAAAAATCTGGCAAATAGCAGTAACACTGGTATATATTTTTAAAATTACATTTGCAGAATCAAACATTTTAGGTTAGTAAGCAAGGCTTACTCCACATTGTTAATAAAAACATGTTCCAGATATATATTAATAAATCACTTGATGAAAATATATTGTATATAATTAATATAAAAATCATATACCATCCATGGAGAGACCAGGTGCTGATATCTAAATACTTTAATGAGATCTTCCTAAGGTTAAAAGTCTCTAAAACACAAAAGGTCCCAAAAGTTGAATTCTAGATAACTCAAACTGGAGCTCTCAATTCCAATTTACCTCATTGTTCTATTTGCCATGATTCTTCTATTTCTATTTGACATTTGTTCTGTTCCTGCTTTCCATTTAGAAAGAGAAACAATACTTATTCAATCCACATCTATGTTTTTTCTATGTAGAAAAGAAATTCCATACCCTTAGGAGAATACCATAGCCAGAAGCTAGCAAGGCAATGGATGGTTGAGAAGCTTGACAAAGGAGACCTGTTTTCTGGAGAGAAGTTTCAGTTCAGTCTCCTGAACTAGTTGCAGGAGATACACTTGCAAACTATAAAAAACTATAAAAAACTATAAAAAAACTCTAAAAAAATCTGTAAATTCCAGAAAAAATAGGGAAAAAAAGAAAAGGATGGATCTTGGTTCCCCATCAAACGCACATTTATTCTGTTGATATATAAGCAAAATCTTCACATAAAAATAGCTTTCAGACTGACATTTCCCTGCATTTTACAAATTGTGAGAAGTGGAAGATAAAAAAACACTAATTAATGGCTCTAGTACATAATTACATAGCAATAAAATTAAATAATTGTAATAAAGATTTGGAAAAAATCTAGACTTCTAGGTAAAGAATACGTATTTTATTGCATTCCATTTCAATAATATATTATAATATATTTATATAACAAAATCAAGATAAAGAAGCTATGTTTGAATAACATTAGATTTTTTCATGCATGCTGATAAAAAGCCAGGAAATTCGAAGTTAAAAGTTTGACATTCCAACCTTAATGCATGTCCTGTTCTCAATCCCTCCCACCCCTAAGGTTATGATTAAGGAAAAAAGTATCATTCATAAAACTTTGCAAGCATCATGAATCCCATCACACCCTAACCACAGCTGTTCATTTCATTTGTCTGTGATTTACTCAAGATTACAGTTTCAAACTTTTTCTTCATCATTTGGTCCCGTATGGGGAAATATCAACAGTTGCTTCTTTAAACTCTTCAAATGGTGTGTAATACCACTGTAAATAAAAATGGACTGCACTTTACTGGCAGAACATACCTAGTTTTATTAGGTTTTGCCCAAAATATTGATTTTTCCTAATGATTTCCTGTGTCAGGGAATAATGATGTTACTGAATGTCACATTTTTGTCTGAGAGAGCCAAGTTGTGAAACCTGATCTTTGTAAGTAGGTGCTTGTATTCAAATTGGGGTCCTGTTAAAGGCAGGCTGTGACACAGGAATGCATTAATGCAATCAGATGCACGTCAGATCAGTGCCTGAAATTACTGATAGGATCAGACTGTAAAGTTTTGGCTCACTGTATATATTCTGGTTTTCAGAACAGAACTAGTCCCTCTACTGAACTAGTAAGCTGGACTCCATCTGCTTTGTGAGCAGAGATTTTGCACATGTATCATCAACGCAATGAATAAAGTTAATTCCTAAATTGTTCATACAGGTAAACCATTTAGGAAAAAAAATTTGCAGAGAATTCTTACAGACTCAGACTCTAGTCACTGCACCAAATACACCCAGTTGTGTTTGCCTACATACTCTGGATATACATCTAACTGGACTTTTTTTTTTAGTCTTTATTCATACACTGCTAATTCTAGAGCTAAGGCTCATCCTACAGAACTGAAGCCAGTATCTTCAAGCTTCTCACAGCTCATCAGGAGAGACAGACTTCAAGAGGACCATGATGCTCACTACAGGTGCTCCTATCTCTGTGGGAATCAGTACGTCTCCATGATAACCTGGTACTTGGATAAGATGCAGCAGTTAGATAATATGAGCCCATTTCTAGCATCCATATTATTTTCCTTAACTGATGGAGTTGACCAGTTCCTTCTGCAAATGAGATCTGGGGGAGTCAGACTGAGGTAACTTTGTCCTCACCCCCGTACACTTCTGGTCTCTAGTGTACCAAAGGCTCTCCCAGCAGTTTCAGCCAGCAAAGCACTGGTTCTTCTGGTCTGTATTAGATTTGGCCTTGGCTGCATCCTCCTTTCTGGTTTTGTTGCAAGGCACTCAAAAAAAGTACTGAACAATCCATTTTATACTTTTGTTAGGCCTCCTTTATCTTCACAACCAACTCAGACATAAAATCTTCAAACATAAACTATATCACAGTCCAATGTTCACTGCCTATTTAACTTCATAATGCATTGAGACATTTGAAGACTCCACTCTTCCAGTGACATCACATTCAATCACATTTTTCTATGCTTTCATTTGAATACTACAGCATTCTTCTAGCGTCAAAATAACCAGTATTCAACTAGCTTTGCTTAAATATTTCATTTTTGTGTTAATTCATCTGTGGGATCCGTAGTGCCTTCCTCTTCACCACTGACTGAGCAAGTGTCAAGATGAGATATTGTCCAAACTCTCTCTATTCCCTTGTGAGCTGGCCCCACCTCTACACATTTATTCTGTACTGATCCAGTCTGGCCTGTCAGGAACGCAAACTGTGAGTCCAACAGGACAGGAACTTCCCTGTATTTTGAGGTAGTAAGGTCCTGATCCATGGACACTGCTGTAATTTTAAGTTTAACAAGAAGATCAGACAGCTGCAATGTCAATAACTGGAAAGAGATTGCATTAGTGTCCCACAGGCTCTATTTGTTTCTGCTATTCAGGCCACAGTTTGAAAATTACAGCAACTGTCCAACTATTAATGGATCAGTTAAAGGAGAGAAGATTTTTTTTCTATTCTACAAGAAAAGTGTAGACATTTTTTTCAGTTGCACATCTAACTTTTTGTGGTTTCCGAACCAGACGGTACCTTTCAGGTCCCTTGCTTAATGAGTCATATCTGATGGAGAGTACCTACATATTTCTGAATCTCAGGGTCACTGCTGACTTCCAGTGAATTTTCCAGTAAAGTACAGGTCACTGTTAACACCTATAGCATCTCAATTAATAATTCCAAGTTATCAGAGTGGCTGTATTTTCCTGTGTGATACTGTGGACAATTGTCAGCACAGGCACACAGCACACAAGGTGATAAAAGGAGTAAAAGTGCACTGAGTTGAAATACATGTTAACTTTACTCCTGATAGTACAAAGGATATTTGACCTGTTAGATGGGGAGTCTCATTAAGAGGAAATTATTTTCAAAAGTGTTGACAACTGGAACATAGTTGGGGCTGAGCAGAAAAGGATAGATATGCTTTCTTGATAGGGGTAATAGATCAGAAAAGTTGTTGTGGTTTGGGTTTTAAACACAAACCCTATATGTGCATCAAGAATCATGTTTAGGTATTTCTGAAGAATAATTTTGGAAATAGCTGCACAGTGGTTTGAAATTGTAGCCATCAGTTCTTAGCACCTCTAAGCATTTTGTAAGCAATTTTGATTGATAAACAGACTAAATTAAAAGATCAGATAAGAGAGGGGTGAAGGAAGGTAGGAGTCATAGAACAAATTCCATTCATATTTAAAACAAATCTAGAACATACTTTGGATCACTTAATCTGGTCTGAGAAGATTTTGTGGTAACAAAGCAGCCTCTTATGAGAGTTCTTTCTGCTTCTCTGACTTTCTTGCTTTGTCTAGGCACTGAAAATCTGTGTCTTGCAGCACTGAATATTCATTATACATTTCCTCAGCTCCATACTTTCCCCAAAGTGACAAAAAACACCAAATTAAAAAGTGCCACATATTAGTAGTACCACAGTTCATAGAGTTTATTCTATATCATCTAAAATAGCTAATATAAGACAAAAAAAATCAATATTTTAGCAAAAGATAAGGAGGAATAGAAAAGAATACAAAGCAGAAAAAAGCCCCAGTTTAATGAGAGGATTCACCTTGGTAACAAGTGTTCATTTTCTGCTAGGACCTCCCAGTCCTGTCTTAGTTCTGTCTTTATTGCTTCCTTTAAGAAGCATTAATCTCTTATGGTTTATGTCACATTACTTTGTTATATGTTATATATTATATTATTACATTCTTGCTATATAAAACTCTTCCAGCTCTGGTTGTCTTTGTAGTCTTTGTCCTGCAAAAATCCGCACCTAGAGAGGTGAGCAAGAGCTTCTTTCTAAAGAGATCTTGGTGAAGGGCAGGTCTGTCCTCTACTAAATGCCAGTTTCCCACAAGATTGCAAATTGTTGTGAAGTTCGACAGAGAGGTGATGAATTCACAATTCTCCATTATTTTATTTCATTATCTGAAGTAATTGCATTTCCACGATAATTTTGAATTCTGTAATGACATCTCTTTCCTGGCATTTGTCCTTAATTTATACCTCCATGTCTTTAAACGAAATACTTGTCACCTCACCTAAAGGAGTCCAGATTAGTCACAATCCTTTGTGGGTCAGTCATTAATATATATCTGATCTTTCTTCCACCGAGTGTTTTTATATAACACTTAGCATTTACAGCTTTTCAACTTACTTTTGGGTGCTCTCTAGGCAACACCTCTCCCAAGAGATGTGCTACAGCTCCTCCTTGCCTCATTGCTTCGTTCGCCAGGTGTTTTACTGAACCATACTCGTTACAAATAAGCAAGTCTCTGAGCGGCTCTCTCCTTGCTCGCTAAGAAACCTGTTGGCCCCAGTAAGAATAAAGGCGGTCCCCCTGTTCTTCGCTATTTACCCAGCCTTAGGCAGGCCGCCGAGGCAGCCGCGGTGCCGCCCATCACTCGCCGCAGCAGCGGCGGTGGTGACGGCGCCGCAGGATGGGGACAGGTTGGTTTTCGGCCCGGAGGAGGGGGCGGTGGCGATGTCCCCCTCCGGTACCTGCAGTGCTGCCACGGCCACGGGGTCCGGCCGCCCCTCTCCGGAGCTGTCCAGCGTACCTGCGCTCCCGCGCACCTTCCGCAGAGCGCGCAGCCCGCCCGCCCCCGCCGCTGGGGAAGAGGGGGCGGAAGGTGACTCTCCCGCTGCATCTTTCCCGGGAAAGGGGATGCGTAGTTCTCTCGCTGAGTTGTCAATGACGGCAAATTCCGGTGCGCTGCGGGAAATGTTTGCGGTCCTGTAGGCAAACAGGAAGTATTTTCGAGGAGAGGGATCCTTCGGCCGCCCCCATCCACCTCCTTTGATCTCAAGGGCTTTGAAATCCCCTTAGAAATTAGAGACTAATTAGCCCCAAAGCGAGAGTGATAACAATGCATGACAAAGGCGAAGATTAGGTTTTAAGAAGGCAGCTCAGGACTGATGGGCAGTCACTCCTGAGACAGCTGTGTGTACAAATCGTGTGCCAAAGAAAATCGATCCGATTCGACCTCGGTGTGTCTGAAACTGCCCGGGATTGCCAGGGCCGGGCTGTTTATTTAGGGAGAGTCTATGGTGCGGGAGGGTGAAGACACAGCACCTCTTCCAGTCTCCCAAGACAAAAGCAAAACAATCCCCAGCGTCCGTCCCGAAGGAAACCTTGATCAAAGAAAGGTGTTCAGGGGTGTCGGGTGTGTGGGTGAGTGTGTTTATGTGCATTTCACGGTATTTTGCTGTGTGTAGCCAGCGTTATCAGGGCGTGCGCTCAAGCTGATTCCTCTGTGCTCTGCCGGTGAGCGGGACGGCTCTGCCAAAGGTGTAAGAGCAACCGCTGCCCTGAGTAGGACCAGCTTATCCTCCTCTCACGGGCTCAAAACAAGTGCTATGAGACTCCCTGAACCGAAATGAGCTTTACAAAGCAGCGTTTTACTGGGAAGATATTTGAACTCTGATTGAAGGGGATTTAGGGGGAATGGAGAGACGATTCCAACAGTTACTACCGGGAATGCAATATCGGGTCCCCTACAATGCTTACTTAGGCTAATGGAGGTCCTGTCATTCAGTTCCCATTGCGCTGGGATACAGGGTAAACATTCCCCGGTGACCCTCTGCATGCAGGTCCCCTCTTCAGGACATCATTAAAAGCATACATGCAGTTGCCTGACATCAATTGTCAGGCTGGCTCTCAGGGTTCAGAGATCCCGACAGAAAGCAGGAAAACAAGCCCAGTGGAGACCCGGCTCTGCGGCTGGGTGCTTTAAGGAGGCTGAAAATCCTTTGGTTGCGGGTGTGTAAGAAGAGACAAAAGTGCTCAGCAGGTAAGAGCGGAGGGTTTTGCCAAGAAGGAACTGTCCTTGATCGCTGTGACAGGATTGACTCGCTGGGGACTCCTCTCTCGGGAGCGTCCACGCGTCCCCGAGGGGATTGCCCGTCTCCTCTCATCAGCATCACGGCGAGAAATTTTACAGCCGCTCTTTCTAGTCCTGCTAATCCTGTTTTCCGGGGGGTTATAAATATTAACGTCGCTCGGGCTGGGTATGGGGGACCAAAATAAGCCTTCTCTGAAGTAAGATGTCAGCCAGCCTTTTCCCAGCCCACCAGCGCCCGGGGCTGCTGGATGAGCTGCACGGGAGAGCCCCGCAAGTGCCCTGCCCGGAGGGGCTGCTGGGCACCTCGGTGCTGGATTTTGTGGCCGACCTCTCTCTGGGCAACCCGCAGGGAGCCCCCGGGGCCGGGGCGGGCCTGGGGCTCTGCGAGATCACCGCCAGGCCTCCCTTCGGGGACAGAGTCCTGTCGCTTCGGGAGGGGATGGCCCGGGGGCTGCCCCTGGCTGCCTTCGGAAATGGAGATCCCGAAGGCGAAGAAGAAGAGGAAGAGGAAAGGATGCCCAGCGCTTCCCTCCTGGACAGACCTAGGAGAAAGCGGGTCATCACCTACGCCCAGCGCCAGGCTGCCAACATACGGGAGAGGAAGAGGATGTTCAACCTCAACGAGGCGTTTGATCAGCTGAGGAAGAAGGTGCCCACCTTCGCCTACGAGAAGAGGCTCTCTCGGATAGAGACCTTGCGCCTGGCCATAGTGTACATTTCCTTCATGACTGAGCTCCTGGACGGATGCAGCAGGCAGGAGGCGAGTTAGAGAGAGCCCGGGCCCGGCGGGATGCGGCCGGGGCCGGGCATCACCCGCGGCAGCGAGCAGGTGGCCTCGGCGCCTCCCCGCTGGGGAAGCAGAGCCGTGGCTCCTGCCTCGGCTTCTCGCACCGCAGCCAGGACCGTGTAGGTGTGGGATGCAGAACCAGGAGTGTTTGGAGAAGCGTGCTCTGAGGTCGGGAGGAGTTGGGGAGAAGACGGATGGAGAGGCTCAGTGTGTTGCAAATTCGTTAATATTTATAATTTTTGTAAACAGAAGGGGGGAAAATGAAGGCTCGACGTCCTTTGGTTTGTGTTATGTTGCCTGCTTGCTTTAAAATCTTTCCAATTTGTTGCTTTGGAGAAAGACTGGACCGGGGCAGTGGAGCCCTTCCAACGTGTGGAACGGGTTTCCAGCGGGTTCGGTTCCTGCCCAGCTGCCTGCCAGGGAAATCTCGGCCTGTGCGTTTTAACCCAGCGCTTTCTGCCTTTTAAATAATAAACAACAACTCCCTTTTCTTTGAAATCCAGTCTGCCAAGTCCACGCCGCGTGTCACGGGGCCAGGGAAGCCAAACATCTGGACACAACGGCTTGTTGTCACGATTTTCTTCCCGGGAACGGCTCTGTCCTTGCGTGTGGGCGGCCGGCGCCGTGGCTCTCGCCGGGCCGGGGCTGGCGCAGGAGCGCCCGAGGTGCGGCCGGCCGGGATGGCCCGCAGCCTACCCGGCACCGGCGGGGCCCGCCTGGAAAGCCGTCTGCGCCCTCCTGAGAGAGAAAACTTGTGAGTTTGTGGGCTTTGGTTTAGGGGACGTCAAGTGGAGACGTTCTCACGGCGTATCCCCCAACACGCGCACGCACGCACACACACACGCATGCACACACACACCACGTTTCATCTCTGCAAGGGATAAAAATAATGAAATGCATCCTGAAAAGACGGAGCGGGAGGAAAGCGGGCAGTCCGAGGCGGGCATACCCCGGGGGATGGGGACAAGGTCCAACCCGGGGATCACTTTTTAGCCTTACCTACTGACGCCTCGCAGGCATCTCTGAAAAGGGGCGAGATGCCGGGAGAGCCGCAGCGGCGGGGGGTGGCCGTGACCGGGCTGGGAGCGGGGCCCAGGGTCTCCCCGAGAAGCCTCTCCGACCCATCTTGATGTGTCTCTGCCCTCCCCTCCCTCTCCCCTCCCCACTTCTCTCTGCTGCTGTCACCTTCCTTAGCTGCTGCTGGGAAAGACCTGGATTTCCCCCCGCGTTCGCAGCAGACGGGCAGCAACCAGCCTGCTCAGAGCCCGGTCCACCCGCATTAAACTGTCCATTCAGGGCAGTGGTTCTGCGTGGCTTCATGGGACACCTTAATCTCCACTATATAAAATTACCGTGATATTAGTAAAATCAAGATTTACCCTGGATTCAGGCTAGTATAGGTAGGATCTTATTTTTCTTTTATTTCTTCTCTCATATTTTGTCAGCTCTGTGGTGATTCTTCTTTTTCTCATTCTATTCACTTTAATATTATCATGAGAGATCTATCGTCCTGTATTACTACTCTAATATTCTTTCCCTTTTCACTTGTTTCCTTGGTTTCTTTTTCTACTTGTTTTTGTTGACCTCCCTGACTCCACACATTGCATCTGCTCTCCATTTGTCAGGATGCTTTTTTTTCCAAGAGGCAGTTGGATAGTTAGCGCAGCTGGATCCTTTCTAGGAACTGGGGGGTTTCACCTCCTCAGATGGTTTTGTGTTGTTTTGGGGTTTATTTTCTTTTTTTTCCCCCCCTAAAAATAAACCGAGAAAAGGAACTACGAATGAACAATGTTCCAAAATCAACAATTGTTCGCATAACCCAATCTCATTTTAGTTACCATCATCTCAAACAATATGATGAAGACAAATTCGTTAAGGACAATGAAATATGCAATTTAATATTCACTTTTACCACTATTTCCCTATGATCTCTCACCATATGATTATATAACTTCTCATAATTTTTTTTTCTCATTTCATTGGATAAAATTAGAGCTCTATAGCACATAGAGTCTTAAGTTAGGAGATTCATAATGTAAACATGTCTGTAACAGATAATTCAAAAATTATTGGTTTTCTCTTCTTGATTTAGTAACAAAACACTGGAATTTGTTCAAGATCCAAGTTTTTTCATACTTGTGTTAGAGACTAGAGAAAAGTAGAAAGAATATGTTACATTTTATTTTTAAATACAAATGGATCTTGCATTATGAATCCTGATTTCTAATGGATCACTGGAAATTTTGTAGTGATACAAGCAGTAGTAACATTCTTATTTGAGCCACTGATACTAAAAACATTAGAAATTAAAAATGCAGTTATGGTAGAAGCTAGTAAACACAATATGTAAACAGGACAGACAAAATACCAAGATGCATTTTGAGCTGCCCCTGGGCCACACATCGATTTATATGACCTGAGAACCTGATGAAATGGGCTTGTTGATTTTTTTTTTCATTTCATGCTTTTCCAGAACTGATGAAAATTTACCAAAAAAGTAGCCTAAATGAATTTTTTTTCCAAGAAACAAGTGTTAAAACTGAAGTGTGTCCTTACACCCATGACGAGCTCAGCGAAACAGCAAGATGCCATAGTGACCCATCCCTTGGCCCCTGTGGATGTGTCGAAATCCTGGAAGCTTAGTCTGGTAAGAATATAAACCAATTATGGAAATATTGCAGACAAGCTTCTTACTGGAGTGCAATCCCATCTCTCTGAAATAACAAAGCTGTGGGGTGCTTTCTCCCCTGATCCTTCTCTCGGTCCAAGATAGCTGCGTTCTAGTCTGTGGAGTCAGACCAGTACGACAGCCTGTCAGGCTCGGGAAGACAGTGAAACCCCGACCCTGACAGAGTGCAAAAGTGCTGCTAGCTTCAGCAAGGCTTGGATTTCACCCACTGGAGTGAAAGACCTTTCCCTTGCTCAGGATCCCTGCAGCCACCAAGGCTGAGTCCAGCTCCTCGGTCTCCCCAAAGCACAGTGCCATTATCACCGCATTAAGAACAAAAACTGACAGTGTCAATTACTTCTGGGAAAAGATAATAAGGGGCTTTTTAAAGCCTTAGAGCTGTTTGATCATAGCCCATTTTTAGATCCTGGTCTGAGGCTGGTTTGTTTATGTTCTCTTTGGCCACTGAAGACTGACTTTTGGTAGAAATTTGAGTTCCCTTGAAGCTATCATGTTACAATCAGTATTCAGACATGTAAACCAAAAAAATAAGACTAAATGAAATCATATTTGAGAGACATTTTGAAGCTTTCGAAGAGAAGTATAAATAATCAAATGATCTTGCAACCTCTAGTTAGATTGATCTTGTTTTATAGCTGCTGAACCTGAAAGGAGATTTAAGCAAATTAGTGCTGGAAACAGAACAAAATATTATGATAGCACTGCAAACTTCTGCATTCACTCTCTGATCAGCTACTATGGCCCCATGATTGGTGTTTATTATCTCATTTGTCAGCGTTTCCATTATAAACACTCAAGTGTGGAGGGTTTATAACTCAGCTATAAAAATTCCCTCTAGGATGAAACTTGATAGGTGAAGTCTTAGTCCAACAATACTTTTTTTTTTCTTTCATAAACTTAAAAATAAATTAGTTTTTGAAGTCATGGAGGTACTAAGCAAAAGTGGAAAAGGGGCTTTGATTTCTTTTTCACGTCGGTGATTCTTCTCAAAGAGAATTTCTATCTGACCCTACTGGTCCTTTCAATTAACTTGGACTTTTGTTTTTTCCTTGGCTTTTTTTTTCTTTAATTAAAAATAGCTAAAATACTGGAGCTTAAAATGTGACTTCTGTGCATGCTGAGTCCCTGTTTTCATAGGAATTTGTTGTTTTACTAGGCTTGAATGCTACTAATCTGCAACAATGACAGACAAGCTTTTCCTAGTAATACGAGAAAACAGTTACAAGAATGGATGCTGGTTAGGCTCTTTTTGCAGTACAGTAAATTGTTGCTTTTTCTAAAAACTTGCTGAATATAATCAGTTCAGATCATTTGCTCTTCAACTCTGCTCCAAAAAAATGCTTGGTTTAGACAGTGAGATGAATATTTGTCACAGCAATATATGCAGAATAAAAGAATTGACAGAATAAAAATATTCAATTGCAATTGCCTAGAATTTTAGCTTTTTTAAAAGGGCAGCTCAATATTATTTTTAAAATTGTGTTTCATCCAAATTTGGCTTTTCCCCTTCTCTATCCTAGTTTCAGTGGTTACCTTTTGTCTGTCTGGCACCAAAGTTTAAGCCTTTGAAATTTTCATGGCTACTACTCTGCTGATCACCAGCTACAGCCCAGTTCAGTGGTCCTTACATACCTGAAATTCCTCTTTCTTCAAAGAAGTCAAAATAGGGGAGTAATTCTGTTATTTTTACTTTTGTAGTACAGTTTTCCGCATTAATATTTACTCATAAAGACTGTAACATATTCAAATTGTTGTGTGCATTATGCTATCTCAGCGTGGCTTTTGCTGCTCTCGAAGGCTTCAGTGCCACGACGGTGACCCAGCCCATGTCCTCCCATGCTGAGGGGTTTTGGATGGTTCCCACACAGAGCTGATGCACTGCAGCAGGACAGGTTTCACTATTGTCACACACAGCTTTATCTCAAACAAGTAACCGGGCACACGTACTTAGATTCTAGGCTTGTTTGTGTTTTTGTCATACCTCTGCCATAATTTCAGAAAGAGAGATAAAGACTATCCTGTTGGTTTAACAGTCTCTCCTTAGCTCTGAAAGCGGAAGAAAAATAATGATTGTCCCTGTGAGCTCCAGTCTCATCTTCTTTTGCTTCAAGACTTACTGGGGATCAAGGACAAGTAGTACATTTTATGATTTTCTACACAGCAAAGAGGAAATCTGTGAACAGAGTGTCTCCAACATAAACGCATACACTGAGAGAAGAAGTTAATTTAGATGCTGATATTTCTTTTTATTTCTAGCATTGTTTACTTACTATGCAGTCTTTAACCTTGTTAATGATTCTAACTTTTGAAACTTACAGTTATCAGAGGAAGGAGTGGTGGCTATAGAAAAAAGGATATGGGAGCAGATATACCATAGCAACCACCACTACTGCTTGAACTTTTCAGGTTCATGTGGGATAGATGTTGTCTCTGACCTCGCTAAAAGATAGCTTAGCAAAGACTTTCAAAGCAACCAATGATTTATGATTGTTCATCATTTTGTGTGGCCAAGACGAGATATCACATAAAGATCCTGATGTCACTGCTGAAACAAAAGTTGTGACCTGAATCCATAGCTGTGAGTTTGGTGTTTGATGGTGAAATGGAGGTGTGCAGCTCCACTAGTCCTTTTCTCTTCAGCTGTGAGTAGTGATTACAGTGAAGTTATTGCTCATATCCAGTGTTGCTGGGACACTATATTACATTTTACAGTGCCCTGGCTTTCCTACTCAAGCTCTTAGGGGCTTGACAGGGCATGTGGAAATGTGTGTAGAGAAGGCACTGGGCCTTGCTCCCAGAGCCCTGCAGCGGGAAGGGGTTGTGCTGTCTGCAAGGCGTGTTTCTGGGTAAAGTGCCATCTGCACCCTAAAAAATTTACCAAGAGACTAGAGATATAAAGGAAAGTTTCAATAAACACAAACTTTTGCAAGTGTAAGGGAAGACTCAATAAAGTCTTGGCACCCTGCTCCAGCCCTAGACCTGGTGGCTCTTTGAATTTGCCTTTTAACCCTCCACTGCTCTGCTCCCCTCCCTCCTGGCAAACAGAAGGCCCTTATACTACAAAGAATGTTTCCTTTAGAACACATTTATTCGGGAAAAGAATGTAAAACCTGATAGAGCTAGATCCAGCCACAGCTCAGCAGATTTCATGTTGCAAGTGTGCTATATTTTCTATTAAACCTGGCGCCAGCGATCACTTTCTGCCATTCAGTCCACTCCGTGTGGTTGTATATTTTCTTAATGAGGATCTGAAATCAACCTCTTTCACTTAACTGACAGTCTGCCAGAATTATGCCATCTTTCCAAATGCAGAGATCATATGATCCATCTGTTGTCTGCAGCCATGCAGGGGAAACATTTTCCAAAGAGAAATGTGGGTTGGCCCCAAAAGTATGTAATTATCCAAATGCTGAAGTGTTTCAGATGTTTCAAGGTGCTCTTGGACCTGATCTTGGCTGTTGAAGCTCCTATGAAGTCTTTTAGAATAATGTACATAACTAAGTCATTGAGTTGCCAGGAAATTTTCGAAGTACAGGAGTAATTTTAAAATTATTTTTAAATAACTTTGAGCTGAATCAGATATTTAGGCCTCAGCAACATCATCTGGGGACATTTGTGAGTACTTACAATCTTAAGTAGTTCACATTTTTGTTGTTAATATTATCATATGTGATACAAAATACAAAGAGCATTAAGTGAATATGCAGAAAGATGTTTAAATCTATTTTAATAATTATTTAATTTTATGCAAGAACACTGCAGTAACTCTGCAACGTCATTGACTCTCATAACTCTGTAAACTACCAGATGCAAAAGAAGTTGTAGGATGATAAATAATAGCAATGGAGGAAAAAAAAAAAAGAAAGTATGATTGAGAGACTGTAAAATGAAGGGCTATCTCAGATCTTTCTCTGCCTTACATGAAGGCGCGTGGAATTCATCTCATATTACGTCTGACTCGGTTTAAATTTTCTTTGCAGATATCTTGAATGTTGCCAAATATGATTAAACTGACAGTTTAGGCCCTCATCAGGTGCCACCTCCTTGACGTACAGAACCCAAATTTTAATCATGAGCAAATGGAACTTTCTCTGAAGTACTTATAACTGTGCTGGAACTACGAAACCAGTCCTTGGTAAGATGGACTTTAAGTCCTATAACTTCAAACACCTTTACCAGCCCCAAGGTATTAAATTTGGAAACATGTACCTATTTGTTGCTTTATTCTGTCAGCTGTACTTGGGTTGACAACAGCATAAGTCAGTTCTCACTGTTACTTGTTTCAGACATCCAGGAAAAGAATGATTTCAGCATTCCCTCTCAGATCACAACTGCCATACCTATGGACTGAACCACATTATGCTGAGGAAGTCCTGTGATGTTAATAGCATGGGATTTGCCCTTGGAGCGGAATAAGTTCGACCAAAGGTATAATGGGAACACACAGCATTTGTCATATTTAAAAAAATTAAAATGTGCAGGCATATCTCCTGAAATACGTAAAGCAAACCAAACCCAAAAGACCCCAAACAAACGAACAAACCAAACCTAACCAAACCAAACCAAACCAAACCAAACCAAACCAAACCAAACCAAACCCAGATAAATTTCTCATCTTGTTTTCGAGAGTAGTAGAAACATGAATCTTTACCATACCACTGGCCAAATTATTTGAAGGATCCAGGGCATAAGCCAAATATTTGACTGGAGAGAATTTTGGTGTGTAAGACCAGTGGTTTTTGCCTTCAATCTGGAAAGGCATGCAAGATGTCCTGAGAAGGACACAGCAAAGGAAAATTTCAAATGATGTCTACTTCAATCCTGCTTCCCCTCACAAAACACAGTTCTTGTGAAGCTATGGATCATTAGAAATATTTATTGTGAGGGCTTCTGAATCACTTGCATAGCACATAAACACCAAATGTCACCCCAAAGATGCAGTGTGACCTCAGAGATGAAAAGAGAAGACTTAACGCCCAAAGTATTTTCTTTTGCTGAAAACATCCAGTGACGCATTTTCAAATGACAAAAAGTCTACACAGAGGTTTGTAGTGATCGCCTTGCCATAGCATGGTGGAAATGCAGAGGACACCATGGAGGTTTATTAGTGAAAACCTAGGGAAAACACAAACCTATATTTGCTGTGGTTTCTTTCCACTCCATATATAATGCTACTACTGCCTGCATGGCGCTGCTCTCCTGCATCTGTATTGCAAATGGGGTGATGCTTATCTGCAGCATTTGTGGTGCCACAGCTGATGCTGAGGAGCTGCTAATCCATTCCCTTCAATTTTGATGCCCTTACAGTAGCACCTATTCCAGCATGGATTTCACACGCCATTTTCAAATGCTCTTGAGCAAAGTTTAATGGCAACTTTTTGTCATATAATATTTTGCTAACTTCTGTAACTTAAGGAGCAGCAGAAAAATCCTTTTCTTCCTCAATGAATAGTTTGGGAGGGATATGTGTGAAGAAATACAATGCCTCCCATTGCCATAACCACAAGGAATGAAAAAGCATCTTCTACCTCTGTACAGCGGTGTAACTTGTTTCTTACATACATTAGGTCTGTGGGAATATGAAGGGCTGTTCCTTGCAGTAATAGCTGAGCGACTGTATTGCCTTTTTTCCTCCTGTCTATATGGCTTTGGGTTGGCCCCTTACCCTTAATGTGAGCAATTATGAAGTGCTTCCTATCATACATCTGATTTAGCATTAAGAACTTAATTTCCCAACAGTGCATCTAATCTTTAAAGATGGTTATTTTTCTTCTTTTTTGGATGAAGTTTCCTACCCACAGTGAATTCTGTGAGGAAATGGTAGGACTTAGACAGTTAACCTGCCAGCTACACTAACAAATCAGATAGTTTGACATCTAGACCAGACTATTAGTTCCTGCAATGAACTGACAACATGAAACCACAGATGGAAGGATTTGGTGTTGCAAAATTTTACCTGCCAAATTGGAGGCTATATGTTGTCCTCTCAGAAGAAACAGCCCATTCTGGGATGCATCCTTAAGAAGGAGAATGTGGCAGCTGTTTCACTTTTTACAGCAACATGACAGAGTGTTATAGGAAAGAAAATACAGAGAGTTATCTTAGTTGATTGAAATTAAGCCAAATGACAGTGTGCCATACCACAGCCACTCAATTACATACGTTGAATGTAGATAAAGTTGTAGTTACCCATAATGGACTTTGGCTAAAAGACAGCATCATGAATCTTTCCAAGACACTAAAGGATTTTCACTGACCAAAACTTTAACATGTTGGCAGATAACAGCTAGGTTGAAGGCCATTTGGGGATAACAAAAATAGATCATAAATGTCACTGTAGATAGCATATGGCTGCAAGCCACTGAAATATAATTGTTCAAACTTCTATCTCTTTGGAAGGAATGATGAATATTTTACTGTCAAATAATCCAGATTCAGCAAAAATTCCTGTAGACATATGTCATTCAAATTACTTAAACCTCTGATACAAGGAAACAGTGCAGTAAGCTCTGTGAGAGTGAAACTTGTTTTAATAGTGGTTTCTGTTTTATTAAAATGGATGCTCTAATCACTATGCATTGTTGCAGAGAAAAGGATTACTAACTGAAGGTATAAAGTTCACTGTTTTGAATTAAAGCCCTTGCTAGATTCCATTGCACATCCTCTACCTTCAAATTAATTGCAGCATCTGCTGTTGCCAAGAGCTGCATTAGTCCTTTTGCAAAGTGTGAAAAACAAAGCCTAAGATTAGATCAGACATTAGAAAATGTCATAAATTGCTCAAATATGAAGTTAGACATAAACCTGAACATATTTTAGAGTCAGAAGAGTATTTTGGAATTAGGTCTCTGCTCTGACTTCGAAAATCTGGGCCATATCTTACTGCTTAGGGTCCAGCCCATATATGTCCTACTGAGCTCAAAGCATCCTTGCACTTGCTAGGTCAGCAACAACATTTCTACTATGCAGCAAAATGTGGATGTTTTGAAGACTGAAAATTAATTACAACCTTCTTGAAAAGGATTATTTTTTTAATAATGAAAAATTCCACAAGTTCAGCTAAATATTAGAGAACAATGACTGATGCTTTACTCCAAAGACAGCCTTTCTTACATATCTCTTATACTCTTGGGCTGGACTCACTATATTTTTTCTTTTATTTAAAGTTTAATTGACCCTTTTTAAGACTTGATCCAAAGCCCACTGAAACAGTCTCCTTGACATCAAAGGATTTTGGACCAAGTCCTTAATGAATGTAAGCACAAATGTTCTAAAAGGAGAAACAAATATTTCTCTGCTTCTGACATGAACTATTTTTAGTGCTGCAAGGTCAGATAGTAGATTTTGGCATGAGAACGTTTGATATAGATACTTTTCAAGGCAGAAGAAGTACAGTATTTTGCATAAATACAAATACAGATGCTTGTTTAGAGGTCAGAGTTCATAAATAGTCAAGTATGTACACAGATACGTGAACAGTAAATGTGAGTTAATTTACTTTAACATATCAATAAACTACTATCTCTCTGGAAAATTGCTTTTGGAATTTGGTAACCAAGACTTGTGCTCTAGATCAGCTTCATTGTGGACCTGCTATATGATCTTTGGTCAGAAAATAAAACCAGGATATGGACCTACAGACAGATCTGTCCCTTGTAAGCAAGGTAACCTAATCATCATCCTATTTTCTGGAAGGAGGAAAATGAGATTGGGGCTGTAACATGAGGAGTAATGACAGAGAGCAGCTCTTTAGGCATCATAGCTGATAGCCCATAGCACAAAACAATTATAACTCCCCACACAGAAAGGAATATATGAACTTTGATCCATGCTGACTGCCTTTTCTGAAAGGAAATGCAATGTGGCAGAGATGGAAATAAACCCCTGCTCCCTCAAAAGTTTTTCTAGGTCTAGGTAGGTGTCCTTAGGAGTAAGGTAATTGTGGAAAGAATGGGATGGGTGCTCATTTCTGTGAACCTTTCCCCCCCAGGCTCACCTCCCCTGCATGGCTACAGTCAGCCCCTGTGTGGTCTAGGGCCGGGAGGAGAAAATGGATGGGTTCCAACCTGGAGACCTGGCATTCAATTAGCCAACCATTTAAAAAACCCGCTTCCTTTGCCCAGGAAAGCATGCATGTATGTTGGGACGACCTTCCACGCTCTTTCCCTCGCACCAGAATTTGCTGCCCGCTTCAGATGTAAAAGACAGCCTCTTACCCTGTCTAGTGATCTTCTATGTTCATTATGAGTTATGCTTGCTTCTCACGTGACCTCTTCTTCATTTTCATCTGTGAGATTCCAAGAGCACCTGAAAACCTAAAGGAGACCACATATAGTAGGAAGCGCAGGGGGGGATCTTTCCCAGGGTTCCAGACATGGCTAACAGAGTAAAAGCCCACTTCCATGCTGAAATTCTGGCTCTGTGGCTCTGAACGTAATTGCTTGAGCTGCAGGGAATTTGAGCCCACTCATAAGAAGAAGGTTTTATGGAATGCTTTATCCATCACCCGTGCTGGAGGTGCACCTTCCCCCACCTTGGAAGAAAAAAACAGAATTTGTGGCTAAAAGGGCCTGAAGTTAATGGAGTTTCCATGGGCCAAGTGTATTAAAAGATTGAATATATAGATTTGAGTAATGTGTGGGAGCAGGAAGAATACAAGAAAAAATATATTTATATAGTTCAGGAAAGATGGAAGAGATGGAAAAGAAAAAAATCAAAGGAGCTGAAATAGCCAATAAGCTCCATTATTAATAAAAATAACTACTATCCCCTGGAGTGTAGATAAGGTTGTTTTACTAAGCGGTCTTTTCAGATTTAGATGTGAAACCGCATGAACAAGACCCAGAGCCATAATTAGGGGCAGAGCTCCACCACAGCATTAGACGTGTTGATCTCTTGTCATGGGCACTGCTGGTCTTGTCTAGGATACATGAGAGGATACCACTCAGGCTTCCACCGAGGTACTTAGGGTCTGCTTAAACAGCCCCATCCACTGCCACGAATTACTTCTGGAGCTGAATAAAAGATTTCATATAAAATCACGTGTTGCAAATCACTTCAGATCTTAATTTATTGGGAGACCTGCCTCCCGTGTGGGATTGCTAGTTTGCCGATAGGACAGAGGTATTTCTCGGCCTTGCGCGGAATCGAGGGCTGGGAAGAGAGGATGGATGCAGGAGATGCCGGAGGCCGGTGCGCGGGGGGCGCAGCGCTCCCTGCCGCCCGCCCAGGGGCGGGAAGGATGAGCCGCAGGACCGGCCGCGCACTGGGAGCACTGGGAACAGCGCTGTCACATCCTTTCGTGGCAGCAAGCTGCTAGGATTTTACACGAACGGCCACATGACAACGACCTTAAAAATTAAATAAAAATCATTGTAGCAATTTTGACAATGAAACTGACTCGTTAGAGGAGCTCCGCGTTATCCCTCTGTTTCCCAGAGCTTCCGAAAGAAGCGAATGGCAAAGCGCCGGCAGCTGGAAGCACACACGTGGGAAGTGTCCGTATGTCCGCGGGGGATCCGTGTGCCGGATCTCTCTCGGGGACCCAGCACGGCGGCCCCCCGGGTGGGCAGCGGCGCTGCGGCCGCGTGGGGCCACCTCAGCGAGAAAAAGCCCTCGGGGCTCGCTGAAACACGAGCGAACAGACCCGGGAGCGGGCGGGCAGCGCCTCCCGGCCCCGAAACTCGGGTGACCCGGGCTGACGGGGCTCGGGCGGCCGCAGGAGCGCGGCGGGTGCCCGCCCGGCTCCGCTCACCCNAAGAGGTGAAAGAAGACGAGAAACGCGTCCCGCTCTCACGCACTTTACATATTCATTCTGCCCGTTTGCTGTGCCTGAGCAGAAATTTGCACCAGGGCGCAGTGAGAGTTCTCAGCCTGTTTCTCGGTGTGCTCTCAACGCGGAGAAAATTACAGCATAAGCGCCAGTAGGGAAAGTTGCTAGGTGCTCTCTCGTCCCTCTTGAAGGGATTTGGTCCTAACCAAGCTTTCACCTAGAATCCATAGGAATTAAAATACCTGGCCAAGGAAACTGATAGGGAAACTTCAATTGATTTCAGTGGTCTTTGCAACATAAAGATAAAACCTCTGAGGAAGCACCCGATTGAAGGCTTTGACATCAAAAACACGCAGACAGGCTATGTCTAGGTGTGCATGTATGTAACACACAGCTCAATATTCCAAGGAATCATGAGCAGTGAGAGTTTTACCACAGTGAACAGCCTTTGTGAGCTAAATTACATGTGTATGCGCTTGCTGTATGGGGAATACAGAACAGCCTTATTGCAATCCAATTGTAATTTGTATGCACAATGAGTATAACACATTGATGATGGGCAGCATTGTAGTTGCAACTACCAGATCTTGAGCACATTCATTCTTAAACTTCGGCACTGATTTATAAACAGGCAGACAAAATTGGGCCTTTCATTCATTCTCAGAAATCAAGGAAATAATCAACCTTTTGACCTCCTCCCCTCAAAAGCTGTGATGTTTCTGCCTGTCTAAGGCAGATACTGCTTGTCCCACTCTGTGAGTGTCTCAGCAGTTAATGGGTGCCTACAGAAGGGCTGGCATAAAGTAGGGGTGATCCTTTACAGCAATTTCCCTGTGATCAACCATGACCACAATGATCATCACAGACCAACTTACTCCTCATTTCTTCCTCCCAGGTGTTTGTCATTTATTTAGCTCTGTGTTCACAGCCATACCTGTAATCTAGATGCTTTACCAGCACTATACATTACTGCACAGGGCACAAAATGCTGGAGCGCTCTGGGTCCTGCCAGTATTCCATATAAGAGTTCATCACACAACACACATTTTCCTGAGCTGAGACCCAGTGAAGTTTGCAGGAATGGACCTGGAAGTATCTCTAGGAAGGCCCTGGATCTGTTTGCAGTTTTGCTTGCTACCACCAGAGTGAAACAGGGTCAAAATTCTGCCTAAGGAGCCAGGAGAGTTCTTATCCAAGCCATGCCTATGCATAGAGGAAAACAGGATATGGCATCCTTTATCCCATGCTCTAAAGTGTTCTGTAGAACTATCTTAGTGGATTAGTGGAGGTTCAAAACAGGTGGTTTAACACTGCATAACTAAAATACAATTATTATTTTAGTGTGAAACGCAAAGTGTCCTCCTCAATCTCCATCAGAATTGTAGATTTCAACATAAACCAGAAATTAATTGATTTTCTTTAATCTCTGCACAGACGTCACTCTCCTTCCCTCCTGACACATATATATGTATTTACACTGCAAAACATCAAGAGTACATGCATGCACACACAAACACATCCTCACATATAAACATACCAGTATGCCTTTCTCTCTCACACAAACCCCCAGACATGACTCTGACACATCCACCCTCCTCCCAACACAGCTCCACACATCCCAGCACTAGGCAGGGTTGCTGCCTGCCAGCAGGCCTGGGGGATGCAGGCAGGCTCCCACAGCCAGCCCAGCGCAAGTCCCCCGGGACAGATCGTGGCCACCACAGCTCATCTGGCCCCTGCACTCCCGTGTGGGTCTTGACAGTAACATCATGGGCTCAGCTGCCTTTGCTCCCGAGCACGTAATTTGTGAGTCAGAGATGATAAAACAAAAGCCTAACTGAGGATGATGGGGGAGGGGCTGGGGTGGTTGTGCAGTCCTGGTTCATACAGCAGTGTGCAGGTCACAGGTAGCAACACATGAGTCCTGATAAACACCGCTGGTTGCTCTTGCTGCAGTTTACGTAAACAGTAGCTGGCACTAAGCCCAGCCATCTACTATGGTCAACTACTCCTCTCTCCTCAACTCCCTCCCTACATTTCTCCACGTTTTCTACTTTTTACAAACCATGTAATACTACTTCTCCACCTGTCCTTGAATCCTCCATACACCCTGCTCTACACACCCTCCTCCTGCCCCATGACAAGCAGGTGATGTCCTGCATCCCATTCAAAGTTCAGGTGACCCAGACAAGTGGTGGGACAACCTTCTGCATGCTCAGCTCAGGAGGTGCTGCCTCTCCCTCCTTTCAGGTGGTATCCTGTTCCCAGCAAGGTAATAGCTATAGCTGTCTAGGTTTGGTTTTGCCCTTTAATGTTGGTTGTTTGTTTTGGGTTTTTTTTTTTTCCCATAAGACGAATGGGAGAAGGAAGGAAGGAAGGAAGGAAGGAAGGAAGGAAGGAAGGAAGGAAGGAAGGAAGGAAGGAAGGAAGGCTGGCTCCTAGAGCCACCTACAGATGCTCATTGCTACTGTTTCCAACATATCTTCTGTAATGACACTGCTCAACACCCCAGAGGAGCAGTGAGGCTCTGGGTACAGACAAAATTATTGGTGAGAGGGAGGTGAAAGGAGAACCAGCTCTTCTTACCTTGGTATCAGAAGCTGCTGCCAACACAAGGGAACCCCTGAAGCTCTTCGGACAAGCTATGGGGTTAAGCTGGGTGAAGTGGCCTGTGGTCGAAGAAGTCACAGCAGGGACAGGCCGAAAGCCGGGAAAGCTGTGCAGGCTCGCTGTGCAGGCTCACTGTGCCGGCGTGCCTTCCCTTGCCCGTTAATGCGGTCCCTGTTTCCTCCCCGGTCCTGTTTCCAGCTGTTTCCCGAAAGAGAAGGTTTAGGGCAGACTGCTCTGTGTTCGCACCCCGGGATGGGGGACCCGAGATGGAGAGCCCGCCGAGAGGGGCAGCCAAGGGAGAAGCGTCGGGACAGCTCCGGCGGCGGCGGATGCTCGACGGGCGCCGCGGCGAGGGTTGGCCTTTTTACCTTTGACGGCCGGCCGCCCCTCGGCTGCGGCCCCGCAGGGTCCTGGCAGCTCCCGGGATGAGACGCTTCTGCCCGGAGGAAAGGGAGCCAGCCTCCAGGCAGAAGGGAGAGACGACTCTGTTCCCCGGAGATGACAGCGCTCTTCCAGAATCCTTGTCTTATTTCATGCCTGAGATTTATCTCTGCTCTGCTATTACGTTCGTCCTGTCCGCCCTCACACCTCAAACAAGCCGGGGAGCCTCTGCGTTGCCGGCGCTGCCCGCTCCGCCCCACACCCGTCCAGGCGGTGGCTGCCAGGCCGGCAGCGGGGGAGCGCGGTCCCCACGCAGGGAGCGAAGAGAGCTTCTCCCCGTTTACTGATGGATGGCAATCTCTAGCTTTCCCTCCCAGGCGCTCCCCGTTTGAATCTGAGCTGTTGTTAAAAAGACACACCACCTGCTCTGTGCTGCCAGCGAGCGGGGAAGGAGGCACAAAAGCGGGGGATGGGAAGAAATAGCTTTGGCTGCAAACATAGAAGAGAAATTAAAATAAATAATCCCTTTTCCCAGGAAGTGCCGGGCTCGGGCGCCTTGTGGGAGGACGGACTGAAGTGAGTGGTCAGCATACACAAAGTGTGGGCAAAGAGGGTCTGTACACCCTCCCGTCTCCCGGTGTGCCAGGTTGGAGACGCGGATCCTCGCGGGTTTCTCTTAAGACGAGCTCAAGGGCTGGTGCTTATGCATGTACGAAGCCAATGCTTGGTTTCCCCGCTGCTTCCACCTCTGAAGATGGCTTTCTCCGAGAGCAGTCCTCCAGCCTGACAGGACGAGGTTCTGCCGTTAACCCTCCCCAGCCCAGAAATGTGCGACTCCCTCGGCAAGTCAGACCCCGGGGGCGCTCACTGATTGGGAGCGCGGCGTGTGCTAAAGCGGGTCAAAACTAGGATGTGCCTGGATGCTGCCCCGCGGGTGATTTCCCTTGCCTTCTTTTCGCTACAAGCCGTGCCCGCTGCGGCGAGGAAAGCCCGAGAGGTGCGGGCTTCCCCCGGCCACTCAGAGCGGTTGTCCCCAGCACGGGCACTAAGCGGCCCGCTGGCCCCTCCGCAGCAGCGCACGGGGTGCTGGGCACCCCTATAACCTCCCGGCCCGGCCCCTCAGCACCACCCCAAAGCCGAGAGCGAACCGAAGGAGTTTGAGAGAGAAACCACGGAGAGGAAAACCGAGAAAGAGGTGGGGGTAAGGATGTATGTGTGTGCGTGTGGGGAAGCCAGATCACTTGTGAATGGCTTGAAAAAAATAATTGGGGGAGGGCGTGGAGGGGGGGAAGCGGAAACTTTCCTATAAAACTCAGCAAAAGTCCCTCCTCTCCACGTCAGGCCAATGACACTGCTGCCCCCAAACTTTCCGCCAGCAGGAGCTATAAGAACCTCCAAGTCTTCAACTTTCTCCCAATCCCAGACACCTCGAAGGGGCTCCAAGGAGGGATCGGGAGGGATTTTTTTTTTGGTTGGCCTTTTTATTTTTTTCCTCTTGGATCCTGATGCCATCCCCCCTCCCCCCAAAGTGAGGTCCTCCCTCCTTCCTTCCCTCCTCCTTCTCCTCGCAGGCCAGCGAAGCAGCCGATCAAGGGGGAGCTGGCGGGTTAGGTGCCCCCCTCTTCTNAGCTGCAGACCCAGCGGGTCATGGCCAACGTGCGGGAGCGGCAGCGCACGCAGTCGCTGAACGAAGCCTTCGCCGCCCTGCGGAAGATCATCCCCACGCTGCCCTCGGACAAGCTGAGCAAGATCCAGACCCTCAAGCTGGCGGCCAGGTACATCGACTTCCTCTACCAGGTCTTACAGAGCGACGAGCTGGACTCCAAGATGGCAAGCTGCAGCTATGTGGCCCACGAGCGGCTCAGCTACGCCTTCTCGGT
>VZTG01008859.1:195382-214574 GCA_013397845.1 Melanocharis versteri
ATTACACCCGTCTTGGGAAATCCTGATTGTTTTTCTTTTTTTTTTTTTTTTTTTTTTCTCCGAGGCACCAATCTGTCCGGTTTGTGGGCAGACTAAGAGGTCCGGGCCCGTGCAGCCGCCCGCTCGCACGGCCGCGGCCCCGGCGGAGCTGGCGGGGCGCGGAGCGGAGCGGAGAGNTTTCCCTGCATCTGTAATTTTAAGAAAAACAAACAAACGCGCCGTGGGGATGTGGGGGGAAACGGAGGGAGAGGGCGGGGGCACAAAAGTCACGGAAAAGCGCAGGGGAAGAGGGGCTCACCTGCGGCGCCGGCAGCTCGGGCACCTGCCTCCCGGAGCGAGCCGCCGCGGGGCTCGGCGTCTTCGGGCGCGACTCCCGGGAACGGGCTCAGCTGCCGGCGCCGGTGCTCCCCCAGTCGCTCTCGGCGGCTGCGCCCGCCCGGTTCACACGGCTCTCCCTTCACCTGCCCGCTCCGGCAGGCAGCAGACCCGCCGGGGGAGCGGGAGCGCTCCCGCCATAAATTAGCATCTTTGGGAAGCCAGTGGTGGTGGTGGTGACGGCAAGTCCAATCCACCCCGTAAAGGGATCCGGGAGGCTAAAGGAAAAGTAAAAAAAGAGGCGCACACATCCACATCCCATCAGGACTTATTTTATT
The DNA here is from genome assembly GCA_013397845.1 of Melanocharis versteri. Taxonomy (NCBI): domain Eukaryota; kingdom Metazoa; phylum Chordata; class Aves; order Passeriformes; family Melanocharitidae; genus Melanocharis; species Melanocharis versteri. Next base: position 196,036 of record VZTG01008859.1, read on the forward strand.
TGCTGCACGCATAACCTGCCCGCAGTAAACATGGCACAGGATGTATTTTACATTAACTTCTGCACCAGCTTCTTTCGACTTCAGTCCACTTAGTGTTCTTGGCAAATCAAAGCACGTGTCCTTTGAAGAAGGTGTGTAATTGGAGTTTAAGGCATGTATGGAATTCCCAGATGTCTATAAAGTAAGAAGGAGCATTTGGCAGGTCACTTGAAGGTGGAGCAGGTTAAAATCACTTGTAGAAAAGTCCTTCTTTTCTTTTTTAAAAGCAAACAAGCCGGCCATTTATAAGGACCAAGTGATCGACATTGCGGGAGGCTTAGAACGGTTTTACAGAGCACGAACAATAAAGCTGCGGAAACTTAATGATAATGGTAACGCCCGTTTAAAAATCCGAAATAAAACTCGAAACAAAACTAAAGATTCAGATCGGCCAAAAAGCTGTCAATTCTCTTAGTAATCCTCTGTCTCCTCTGCCCTCTCAAGAACACTTACCCTGTTCTTATCTACATAGTCGTCTTGTCTTGGCTAGCCGACACTTCTCCATTCTTTTCATAAGGAGGTGACATTAAATTTGCAAAAACGTAACAAAAATTCTCTTGTTCACTGTATGGACACGGGCAAGAAAAGAAGTGTTTTACTCCAAAATAATTCAGAAGAACCACGCTGGGATAAAGACGGCTACAAAGGTAACAGCAGCAATTAATAACAGCAGAAATAATAACGGGATTGGTTTGGGACAATTAGATGCCGATGATTTGACTTGGGGAGTATTATCAGCGTTAGTGCAAAATACTAGCCCGGGCAGGACTATGGGTTCACTCGGAGGAGGGGGGACCGCAAATCCTTTTTGCTGGGATGCAGAAATCCCACAGCAAAATATTGCAGCGGGAAGAAGACCCGCTCTGCCCTCCTCATGCGGGGAAATCTGGAGGTAGGAGGGGGCGAGATGAGGAAGGATGCTCTTGGGAAGGGTCGGGGTCGCCCCCTCATGTTTAGGGTTGCTTTGTTCTGTTCGGGCAGAGTCAGAGTCATTAAACAAGCAGTCAAGAAAGGAGCAATACACGCGGCTGCAGCCGTGGGGGAAAGGAGAGCTTCAGAGGGGAAGGGATTTTGACATGTGAAAAGTTAAGCAGGTACCTGAAGGAGGTTTATTTTGACCAGATGTTAGAGCTTTTATGAAAATGTCACGTGAAGCGAACAGATGTACAACTTGCAAATGGAGCCCCGCCTTGTAAACACTGGGAAGAGAAAGGCTCACAGAAATTCAAGCATAAATCATTCCTGCCTTTCTCTATATGTGTGTATTTGCACGTATATATGCAGTATGTGGGCTCTACTTAAACTGCTTTTTATATGTTTGTGGAAAAAAAAGCAGCCGTTCTGTCCAAGCTTGCTATCCTCTTCCAGTGCACCTAACCAGTTTCCTTCCTTCCCTCCTTCCCTCCTTCCTTCCTTCCTTCCTTCCTTCCTTCTGTATTTCCTGGTTTTCTTTCTTTTTATTTTTTTCCCTCTCCCCCTCCATCACTTGCTTTTGTTCCTTCTTTATCTCTTTCTCTCTCTCTCTTTCTCTCTTTCTCTCTTTCTTTCTCTCTTTCTTTTCTCATTCTTTCCTCCCCGCCGGTTGACCCCCGCCTTTAGTCTCGGGTCCGTTTGATCCCAAGGAAAGTATCGGATCTCTCCTGGGAGGAGAAACTGAAACTAATCAATTGCCTTCTATTTGAAGGTGGATAGGAACTCCTAAGAGCACGGAGGGAGCCTGGGCTGGGAGCCCCTAGCGCTGCGGGCGTGGCGAAGGCGGGCGGCTCTGCCCGGTTCTCCCGGCTCTCCCGGTCCCCTGAGCGGGGTCCGGGGGCGAGGGATCCCCTGCCCGGCCCGGCCCGGCCCGGCCCCTGCGCGGGAGGGCGGCAGAGCCACGGCTCTCCAGGAAATTAAAAGCTGCCCTCCGCTTGACGTTTGCAGCAAGGCGCAGCCGGTACCCCCTCAGATGCCAGCCTTGCGTTTCGGGGTGGGATTTTTTTTTCCTTTTGTACGGTCATTGCCGCTTTCAAGAAGGTCCTCTGGTGCTTTAATGTAAAATCTTTGTTAGATTCCCGATGCCCGCGGTTATCAGTGTGGCGGCACGCTGGCAGGTGGCGGGGCGGAAGGTGGTCCCTCTGCTAGCCCACCGGCCAGCGGGTCAGGAATGGCCAAGGGAAAGACCCCCGCTGGAGCCAGAGGCAGGCCGAGGGCTCTCGGACTCTTGCAAACACCTGCCTATGTTTCGTTCACAGACCATTTCGATGAGCTGTAGATATGCCTTGCTTATTTTTGCGCATCTATTCCTACAAGTGGATTTGACATATTAATTTTGAACTGCGGTGGAGGCTTTTATAATTGGTATCTCTATTAAATAATAGACGAGTTTTCACTGAATTTTGCTAGACAGAGGTTAATTCAGTCATTATTTTTCTTTTAATGCAAATGTTTTCAAAGGCAAAAAGGCTGACATCGAACACGTGAGTTTTTAGAATGACAATGCAGGAGTATATAACGCAGATAAATGGACTGAGGTGCTATCCATAATTGATAGCATCAGTCTAAAAATCCCTAGGGATTCTTAATCTAGATTTATTGCCTTTGAGTCCCAATCACATGATCTTGTAAAAACGTTTAAAGTTTTTTCAAATAAAGGAGCCCTTTTATTTAAAGGAGTGGAGTCCTTTTTTTCCCTCCTTCATTTCTTATCTATTAATGCTATAAACGACAGACTCGGTATACTCAGCTGATACCATGATTTTCAGCAAATGCCAATTTGTATTGTATTTTTTAATGCAATCTAGAAGACAAAGGGAAAATGGCTTTCGTGGCTGTGCCGGAATTTGAAAAGGAGTAAGGCTTTTCTTTGCGTGTGAAAATGTATAAATTCTGGACACAGCCACACACATACACAAACACACACACACACACACATGCACACTCCGGCTTCTGAACCGGGGAGCTATCAAACATGTTTAGTGACTGAGTGAGATGCTGTCTACGAAGGGGTTGTTGATGTAAGAGCCAAATTAGTGTTAATTTCAAACAGGCGGCTAATTCCTTCACGGAACCTCAGCACTTTCAAAGAGCTTTGCCATGCTTCATATTTAATTATTTGCGATGGAAAATATATCCATTTCCCATGGAGAAAGATTACCTAATTGATGAGGTTCTTTCTTTCTTTCTTTCTTTCTTTCTTTCTTTCTTTCTTTCTTTCTTTCTTTCTCTCGCTCTCTCTCCCTTTCCCTTCCTTCCTTCCTTCCTTCCTTCCTTCCTTCCTTCCTTCCTTCCTTCCTTCCTCCCCCCTCTCACTTTCTGTCTTTCTCCCGCTCTAAGCATCCTGGAACACCTTTCAACTTCAAGGTTTTTACACCAATATAAACCAGATCCAGAACAGACTCCCTTCCCCCCTTCTCCCAGTCCTCAGATCTGAACTTAAAACATATATCATAGATCAGTTTTCATCCAGCGAATTTAGACATAGTTCCTTGACCTGTATTTTCAAAGAGATTCTGGGCTGGAGTCTGCAATATTTAATCCAGTCAGCTATTAAATGTCCTCCAGCTTGAATCAAGAATTTAAACAGGCATCTGTGCTGGGGATAATGACAGTTAAAGCAGTTTGGGGTACAGTGTGTGTGGCAGAGAGGGGGGAAATGGACAGAAGGATGATGATTAAGTCTTTGATTTGGAAAACTCCTGAGTTTTAGGAGTTCTGTCAGAATATTGGTGGGGGAGAACATGAAAGAAACCCCTTTGCTCAAAGGCATGGCTTTAATAGGGAGAAACAGTACTAATAATACGTGACAGTGCCTGACACTCGCCTTTCTTCTGCCTGCACAGCAGTAACATGATACCTGCTCCCCCAGGGATGGCCAGGCCCGGGGTGGGCAGCCAGCCCCCCGGGGACACCGGGTGCTCCGATTCAGGGAGGGTTTCTCCAGGGTCCGATCCCACCGAGAGGGATCCCCCAGCACCTGTCCCCACCGGGTGGGTTTTCCCGAGGTCTGTGCCTGATGGAAGAGCTCCCCCAAGCACTCCGCCATGAGGGTTTTCCCCCTCTTCTCCTTTCCAAGGCCTCTTCTTGAGACCTTGGGATAGATGGGTTGGGGAAATTGATGGCATTTAAGGCAGAAAAGTGTTTGTGTCTGTTCTTTCTTCCTCCTTCCTTTCTTTCTCTTTCTTTCTCTCTTTCTTTCTTTCTTTCTTTCTTTCTTTCTTTCTTTCTTTCTTTCTTTCTTTCTTTCTTTCTTTCTTTCTTTCCTTCTCGTCCTCTGTCAACTATTGAGCAGATGGCTGTTTGAAAGCTGGGGCTAGGGATTGGGTGGATTCCTAAAATCCTACAGGGCTTGGATCCATGGAAGAGAAGAGAAGAGCAGGGCATCAGGAAGAGGCTCTGCTTTTGACTTGATGAAGCACGTGTCAGATTCTGCAGTTCAGGCAATTAAAACTCGATTCTGATCAAAGGGCTTCATAAATCACCAGGAGAAGTGAACTGGGCAGAGACAGCTGTCTGTGTGAGCAAGCGGGGGGCAGCTTCTTACCCCCACCTTTCAGACACTGTCATGCTCTCACTCTGCCTCCATGGAGTCTCGCTGGGAGTGGATTTTTCCTGCTGTTTTATGGAGGCTTGTTTGTTTATGGAAGCATTTCAGTAAGAAAAAAATATATGGAAGGAGTTTGTGACCATTGGTGACCATCCCAGGAGCAGAGGTGCCACAGTATTTTCTATTCTAATTGGAAAAAAAGTTTAAGATGCTGAGGAAATAGTGACAAAAAGTATTTCCCTTATCCTTAAGAATGAAGCATGAAATGTCTGATTATCTGTGCTGGCCTCAGCCCTGGACAGCCCTGAGTGCAGAGCAGAGAGAGAGCTCCTGGCTCTGCTCTCATCCAGCACCACTGCTAGGACCTGAGCAGTGGAAGGGAGAGGTGGAGGAGGAAAAGGAGAAGGGAAAAGGATTTTGCATCTGAGTGAAGGCAAAGCCATGGAATTCATGCAGCCCAGTGTGTGCCAACCCTTGTCTGTGAGCAGCCCTCAGGTGTCAAGGACACTCCTGACATTCAACTCCCCACTAGTGCATCTTCCTATGTCAGACTTGGTGTATTGTAGGAGTTTACAGCCTGAAGGGCTGCTCTTTGATATTGGAATTTAGGGGATGAACATGTAAGTGCTCTCACGGCACTTGTCAAATTTGAGTGCTTTCTGGTGTGATTTATGGCAAGAGGCTCCTTTCTGACACTTCCAGATGCCAAACCTTTCGCCTTGCAGAAAACGTGCTTGCGATAGCCGGGGTGAGTTTACGCCTGCTCTTTAAAACAGCTGCTCTGGGGTAATAAGGTGGCAGGCAAGCCCAGTAAGGAACATTTTATGAGATCTGCCAGTGGTTCGAATGGTTTCTACAGTCTCCTTCCAGCATCCAGGCTATCCACTGACATGCAACACTGAACCTGTCCTATCCCTCCAGAGGAATGCAGGTCACCTTTTCTCCCACCACATGGTTCCTTCAGATTGCCTTAATTTGCACTTCAGCCGGCTTGCAAAGCTTTCTCTGCCCTGTTTTTCATTTGACCAGCTGAATCATCAAGAGACTCTGAAGCTCCTTTTAATACAAGGCTTTTCAGAGATTTCTCTGAAGAGAGGGAAAATATGGAGTGAGAATTTGAGACAGGAAAACAGGGGGCATTCATCTTCAGAGTCCATAAATCATCATGAACTCTCCCAGGCTACTCCAACAAGCCTGGGATTCCCTTGCCAGAGATGAGTCACAGATAAATTACCCAAGGCCCGAAGAGAACAAAAGGTTTGGCCAAAAGCTGCAAGGGCATGGGTGTTCTCCAAAAAGTAGCGGAAGCCTTGCAAACACATGCCTCTCGATGGATGGTGGAGTCTGATCTGCATTCCTGGTTCTCATGAACAGCAGGAAATAAAAACAAAAATAGATCAAAATTCACTGCGTGTTGACTTCTTCCCTGCATTTCTTGGCAGGTGGACTCAGATGTTTGATCTCACTAAGAGACAGTTTTCCATCTGATATTGAAATAGTCCCTCCTCTCAAACTAAATGCATCAGCAAAAGAAATTAACATTGATCTTGGCTAGGACTAGGTGGGGAAAGAACTATCATCATGTTAGAGTTAGCATTGCAACAACAGCTGTGTTCTGATCACTTCCTCTATGGAATGTCAATATGGTCTAATAAGGCTGATTTTTTAAGATTCTTCATTGCTGAGATCAAATTATGCCATATGGAATAAAAACAATGAGGGAGAGAGAGAGAGGAAGGAAGGAAGGAAGGAAGGAAGGAAGGAAGGAAGGGAAAGGGAGAGAGAGAGAGAGAGAAGGAAAGAAAGAAAGAAAGAAAGAAAGAGAGAAAGAGAGAAAGAGAGAAAGAAAGAGAGAAAGAAAGAGAGAAAGAAAGAAAAAGAAAGAAAGAAAGAAAAAGAAAGAAAGAAAGAAAGAAAGAAAGAAAGAGAAAGAAAGAAAGGAAGGAAGGAAAGAAGGAAAGAAGGAAGGAAAGAAGGAAGGAAGGAAAGAAAGAAAGAAAGAAAGAAAGAAAGAAAGAAAGAAAGAAAGAAAGAAAGAAAGAAAGAATGAACTTTTAAGATTTTTTCCTGTATACAGAATTAGCTATGTCTGGGGCACACTTGTCAGCATTTATCTGAAAATTCTCAGATAATACTTGTTGCCTTTGTTAATGAGGTTAGTGGGGAGAGAAAAATAGACCCCTCTGCTTACATTTATATTATTCCAATTTACAAGTGTATCTGCTTCCTCTGGATGATAAATGGATCAATCAATTCTTAATTTTTTTTTTTTTTTTTGTGCAGAACTGGTCCTCTTTCTTTGAATCCTAATCAGAACCTCTACAGAAAAGTTGAAATATATAAGACCGGCAGTCCTTTTAAAGAAAGGTAACCTTGCTTCTCTCTCCAGTCCTCTCCCCCATATCAAGGGACTAGGATTGCCTTAGTCCTGCTGCACCCATATTTTCCATGGAGTGAAAAGAAGCTACCCCAAACTTCAAATGTATCAAATGTTTAGCATCTGAAGGATATTCATCTTTAGGAGCCAGGCCAAAAAGTCAATAAAAATGTAATTATTTCTGAAGCATATGGGAGCACTTATAACACCAATAACGTGTTACTTTATCTTGGCATTGGGAAAAAGCTCAACAACATGCTTTCATATTTCCTGACCAAGACAATGCCCACACCAAAAGGCAATAAAACTCCTTGAAATTGCAATTAATTCCAACAGTTTCTAAAACTAGCATATAATAGGTCGGTGATCAAGGAGGTTATTACCCGCACATCACATAATGATAGAGTGGTGTTAAAGATTCATATGCAGGGAAAAACATGTCTTCATCTTCCTTTTTTTTTCATGGCAAACAAGGACAATATTTGTATTGAAAAGTTTCTTGTTGTCTGATATGAATTATCTCCACTTGAATATGCAGCTATGGGAATAGAGAAAAAAATCCCAAATATTTTTCTGAAGAAACAGAAGGGAAATCCCCAATTTTAAAGATAAAGATAGCTTCAATATATCAATCATTAGCAATGTCATGCAGAGGAACACTCCTTATATAGCCTTATCTAGCAGGATCAGCTCTGTGGGAGTCTTTAAATTCAGTTCTTGGGGCAATGACTAAGGCTACCACTGTGTTATTTTAGCATATCCCAAACTAGCTCTTAGATAAAGGGAAATTCAATCTGGCACAGGTAGGAGACTGAAATGGAACACCCTGAGAAGGCCTTTCTGTTATTTTCACATACAACTCCTAGCAAGACTTGACTTCGATCTAGATCTAGGCAGGGACAGTTTTAAACATGACATCACTGTTTCAGGTGTTATATATCAGATTCTACTGAAATAAAACCACACATCCATGCTGTCACTTTCATTATTTTAATTAAGGAGAATAAGTATGTAAGGTATCTACAACTGTATAGGGTACCTAAACCAACATACATTTAATTTACACCCTGTGTGTCTATCTAACCCAAATGCAGTCCTATATTCAAATACTCATCTTTCGTTCATTTCCTCTGTTGGTCTCACCAACTCTTTGGTCACCAGTCAGTTTTCTTCAGAAAGATTTATTCCTGCCTTCATATGCGAAACGAATATCTTCTCCTTCTGTTTTCCCCTATTCTTAAAACTCAATGCAGAGCAGCTCATGAAGAAAAGTTATAAAAAAATTCAGTTCTGAATCAGAGCTAGATTTAGGTCAAATGAAGGTAAAAAATGCAGTTGTTTTTGGGTTTTTTCGGGGGGTTTTTTTGGGGTTTTTTTTGTCCAAATATACTGCGCCTTGCTGAAATTCACAGGGCCTGAATAGCAGGTGTTTGAACAGTGATGTCTATCTGGAAAGGACATCGGGTACTGCCTGGTTGCTAATTGGTCATCAGCTTTCTGTTTCAAAGATACTTATGCAGCTGGAGGCAGGGCAACTAGAAGCTTTTGGTTTTATAGGAGCTTTTTTAGTCTCTTAGCCTAAAAAAATTAACTCCTTCTTTTTCTGTAGTTTTTTTTTTTCCCATGCATTTTTAATCCCTTCCCTTCCTCCACCCCAAATTAATGGCAGGATGTAGTTTAAAGGATTTATTTGTATTAATTTTTGACCTTTTACCTTAGTCATGCACATCACTAAGTAATGTAGATATACCAGATGAATGCCAGTATATACCATTTATATAAGGTTATGTACATTTTTGTGCCCTGCAATGGCAGAGTGACATTACAGTGGCAAAACAATGACATCAGTCAGGGAAAAAAAACTCCCAACTTTTTCAAAGTTGTGTCCTATACTTCCTGCAGAATACAAGAAAATTCTTGGAGATTAATAATACTTGCCTACTTTACAGGAGGACTTATTTCATTAATCTCTAAATATCTGAGTATATAAAATGGAAGATGTTACATAAGTACAGTGTCTTTTATTCCTTAGCTCAAAATATAGCTTTATACATTCCCTACTATTTAACTGCATATAATTACATCTCTATGGAATACATATACATTTACACTATTGGTTATAATCCCACTGGTGTAATGTACTAACATGATTTAAACCAGGAAGTCTTAATAGATGTTCAAAGATCATGAAGACGAGTGTGACTGCTGTTCTGAATATTTTCCTTTTATTTCCAATTATTATAGATATTATATAAACTGGATGCCTCTGGTATCCTGGATATTAATATTACATTAGCAAGAGTAAACATGTTGCCTTAAAATCTGCAATATTTGATTATATATTTTCTCTCATGACAAAATAAAAGCTATTTCAGTTTTTTAAGACTCTGTTAAGGTTACCTTCATTTGTATTGCTTGTAAATTAAATATAACCTAATGCTTCCAAGAAAGTATGGACTTTTATGCCTAGATTTTTATGGGAATGCTGATGATGAATGCTTTGCTTACTGGGTCAAGCATTGGCCCTTTTACTCATACTGAGTAGCATTTCACTCTAAAGACTCCTACCAAAGCAAATGAAGCTGTTACTGAAGGAGTTACTCACTGTGAGCTGGGATCCCAGAGCTGCCAGTAGTAATTCTAGTTTAAGAAAGAGAGGTATTAATATCTGCAACGAATGGTAGGCTTTTGATAAAGAAGAACAGAATTCCAATGTAACAGAAAAAAAGGGATTCACAAAGCAGAATGTGATTTGTAGAGTCAATTTTGTACCACACGTTGTCAGCAATAATGTCTTCCTGTCACAGCATGGCATGAATAATTTTTCCAAACCATGATGTAGCAATAGAGACTGTGACCTTTTTAACTTTTTTCCAGCAAAAGAAGAATATGGCCGGTTAGTTAGCAATATTAGAGCAAATTGTCCATGAAATTAACTTTAAATTAACTGTTAATTTTAATCAATTTAGCAGTTTCTCTTGGGAGATCTTGACTAATTAATTGAAATGACATCTAAGTAACTTTCTAGCCTGGATGTTTTACAGCACCATCAAATATAGTGTTTGCCTTTTCCAGTGCAGAGTGTAGATTTCCCAGCTGTATTAACAGGAGAACATGCCTCTCAAATGCTGTAGCTAAGAGATATGGCCTGGTGTTTATTTGAGACTTCAGCCACTTTTTTTCTGTTTTAAATCTCTTCTTGTCATTGCCACTGTTAGGGCCTAGTACTGAGAAGAGAAGGATCACAGTCTCAAGGCAAGGTGTAGCTTTCTTCATCTTCCTATACACAGCACATCTTTATTTCATTCCGCTCCAACTGAATGCATGGGAGAGCAGTGCAACCAATCTCTTCCTCCATTCTTACATCTCCTCTAATTCTGGAGCGAGTAGCCTACAAAGCTGGTCCTGAAGATGTCATGGAACTAGCATTCCCTCCCATATTATCCCAGAAACTACACCAAAAATATTATGAGAAAGACAACAAAATTAATTTCAACCCCTGCAGTTTGTGTCATCAGCGACCTTGCTGAGTTGTCATGCCAACCCCTTCATCCAAGTTATTGATGAAGAAGTTCAGCAATGCTGGGCCCAGTACTGAGCCTTGGGGGACACCACCAGGGACAGGCCTCCAGCCAGACCCTGCACTACTGACTGCAACCCTCTGGGATCTGCCATCCAGCCAGTTCTCAAGCCATGTCACTGGTCACTTATCCGGTCCTCACTCCCTATGAGGATGTTGTGAGAGGCAGTGTCAAAAGCCTTGCTGAAATCGAGCTAGACAATGTCCTCTGCTCTCCCCACAATCCATCCAGGCAGTTGTTTCATTGTAGAGGGCAATCAGGTTGGACAAGCATGATTTACCTTCGGCGAGTTCATGCTGTCTATCCTGATCACCTTCACATCATCCACGCAGATAGAGACGTCCTCCGGAATGAGGTGCTCTTTCACCTTTCCAGGGATGGAGGTAGGCTGTCTGGATGGTAGCTCCCAAGGTTCTCCTTCTTGCCCTTTCTGAAGACTGGGGTGATATTTGCTCTCTTCCAATCCTCAGGCTCCTCTCCTGTTCTCCATGACCTTTCAAAGATGATTGCGAGCGGCCTCGTGATGTGTCTGCCAGCATTCTCAGCACTTGTGCACGCATCCCGTCAGTGATGCAACCAGAGTTTTTAAATGGTGCTGAGAACAAAGCTAATATGAACAATCCCCAGTATATCTGACTGTCAGTACTGTCAAAAGATCTTACTTTTTGAAAAAATCTTGTTTTCCCAACACTTAATCCTTTTTACCCAAAAGTTCACAAGTAAGTAAACAGAAACTTTGCTATTCCCAGCTCTTCCCTGAGGCTATGGTGAATCAATGGTAGTTTCTTTCCATTGCACAAGCCTGGCTTAGAGACATGGGCAGGAGCTTTGCCAAGGCCACCTGCCCCAAGTCAGGCAGCCAGGCCTAGGGACCTGCAGGGAAATGACCTGCTGGCTTTGTGTGACGGGCACAGTAGGCATCAGGGGCACACCACTGCGGGAGCAGGGACTCCGTAGGCCCAGGAGCCCTAATGCCTGTGTGGTCATCTGTCCCACAAGATCTGTAACCAGTGCTTTCAAGCCTTGCAGTCAAAACAGTTACCGGAGGAGGCTGGCCTGGGATGATGGATCCAGCTATTATCCAGCAACACAGATTGTGATTTCCTAAGCTTTATGGATTTTATCTGAAAATATCAGTCAGATCTTCACAGTTTCTCGACATTCAACTGCAGCAACAATTCTACTTCTATTTCAGACATCAGCTCGCCTCTTTCCTCTCCATGGGAAAGGCTAAGGAAGAATAATCATTCACTAGGGGAAATAAACCATTATTTGATACACAATTTTCTTAATTGTTTGGCAGTTTGGGACCTCTCCTCACAAGCTGGGATACATTTATGATTCAGCAGTAAATTTTTAGGGGATGAATATAAGAGAGTGGGGATATTGTTTCAAAGTGTTTGCTAACACAGCAGACAAAAAGCATTTTGTACTGATCTGCAGAGATGGTGGACACAGGTTGTGTTTATTTGCTATTATGCTTTGTAAAGGTATTAATCATCAGCCTTGTACTGAGCTTTGTTTCCCTACACATAACATCAAAAGGGAGGTTTAAAGCTCTATAACCTCTTCTGAAGAACGCTACTCTTGAGTATTTCTGTTTCTTGTTTTGCTTTGTGGTCACTAACCACAGGAGAAATTTGTCTTTTTTACATACGCTGGAAATAATTTACTGACTTTAGAACTATTAAACCACAAGAAACCCCTTACATTAAAGTAACATTAAGGGTCTGCCTAAAACCCACAAAAAGCCAGGAAATTGAGGCTTTAAGCTGAAACTCTGATCTGATACTCCAATCTTAATTTACCTCATAGGGTATAGGTGTCTCCAGTGAGGGCAGTGGGAGACAAGTCTTGGTTGCCTGGGTGCTCATGCTATTCCCTTGTCTTTTCTCACCAGCTGAACACCACTATCAGTCAAAAAGAAGTACCTGACCAGGTGATCCTTTTGGCACATCTTTAGATTTCTAACAGGACAGATGATTATTGTTAAAATGGAAGGGAAAAGCTCTCAATTGAGAAATTATCAACTCCACAAAAGATTTCTGTCACTATAGCCTAATTTGCATTGTGGAGTTTGCTGACACAGGAAGCTGTGGAAGCAGACAGTATCAGTCATTTCAAAAGCATTAGACAAACTTATGGACAATGTGTTGGTAAACAGAAACCTAGTGAGTGGTCTTCCTCTAAGATCTCTAATAACAACTGTGGACGCTGAAGATGTACAAGACATATATATGCCAGACTCACAGTTCTGTTGTATCTGACATCAAAAGAGTGTTGACTCAAAAGGGCTTTACTCATGTTCTTATTGTTTAACTGTCCAAAATGGTAATAAATGACAGTTCCAACCCTAATTCTTATTTATTCTTCTAATTTCCCTTGGGAAAGACTTTTTCTTTTTGGTAGTTCAAACCTCAGTCAGAACTATTGAGCAAGACTTTTCACAGCATCGGTCTGCCTCAGGAGCTGTGCCACAAGGAAAAAAGTAAATGGTCTGTGCTCCTCTTCTTGTGCTGAAGAAACACTACCTTCCCCAATCTACTTCATATTTAGAGCAGGGTGCAGCACAGTCATGTCCTGCTATGTATATCAGCTTTTCTTCTCTACCAGCAAGGAGAGGGGAGAGGCAGCCACAAAGCGGTGCTTTGCATCTTCTTTCTTTGCCAGTCAGCAGGAGGAAAACAACCAATTTGGGAACCACTATGGAGTGCTTGAGACAGCTGTTTCAGAGAAACAGCTTGTCTGGGCCTGATAATAAGAGTGCTGTTTATATTCCCTTTTTCGAGATTAAAACCACCAGCTCACTGGGTGGCTTAGATGAACCGGGTAGGTTCATCTAAAGAGGGTGAGATGGCTTTGGAAGTCTTGAACAGGTACTGAACTGTCACCATCTTCACTGTACTGCTAGATGGGAGTAAAGTCTCAACTAGATAGAAAGTTTCGTTTAAGAAATATGGATACAGCAAAGGAAATGTCACTGTGAACTGAGACCCACTGTCTTCTTTATTAGGACCAGCAGAAGCTGTTAAATGACATATATATCTATCTAGGCCTATAATAGTTAAGCCAGGGGAAAATATTATGCTGCAAACACAGTCTAGACCAGTAGAATATTTTAACTAATATTCTACCTGTGACTTTTTTTGCAGTGAAAGTTGTTTCTATTAATGAAGCGAAAAGTGTGGGAGAAACCGTACAGCTGACAATTAGTAAACAAAACTCTAGTATTTTACAACATTTATCTTCTGTACTATATTTGTCCTTATGTTTCAGCCACTTAATTGTGACAGTACAGTTGGATGAACCTTCATTACCACAATAGTGTAAATTTTCCAGGTGTTTGACAATAATTTCCAGGCTTGTGTCTGCAGACTGCAAGTCTTCGTGGAAGTCACCAGGTGTGAGGGGATTTAGTTGCAGAGACCAGTTGAAATTGGTACATGGAATGTATCTGGGCTGGAAGAATTTATGCAGTCAAATGCATTTGCTATCAAAGACATTACCTCTGCGCTCTCTCAGACAAGGGAGCTGCTCATTATTAGGCTTTAGGTATTCACATGATTAATTGAAGGCTTATACATTTTGCCCCACACTGATAATGCAGAGTATGGTCATACCAGTGCTCTAATTTTTCCTGTTGGCATTGTCTTCTTGCTGGTTTTTTTAAGGCTTTCAAGAGGCAATATTCTGAAATACTGCGCATGGAAACGATAAACTGCTGGTTGTGACTTTACTTTGAACAAGTTCTCCTGCAGAGTATCATATTTAAGTAAATTGCCATAAAGTACAGCAAGCAACACAATCATTCACATTCAAAGAGAGCCTTTTGATCATGTGCTACAATGCAATCAAGAATCACATGAGAATTCAAGTACGCACCAACCTCATTCAATGCTAACTAGGTGACAGAGAAAGGAGAATTAATTGTGGATGTCAACTAATTGGCTGGTGCATTAGCATACAGAAAAAGGCACTAGTTGTATGTAAAAACTGTATATAATTTTAACAGGCTCATATGTTCACCATGGTCTGTATGGTTACTCGCAGCTGGAAGATTATTAATAGTGTTTCATGTGGGTACACACACTCCTGCTCCCCCCATTTTTCTCAGATCAGAAGAAGTTTTGGAGCTTTTTATCCACAAGGCACATTAAGGTCACCAATTGGGAATTTTTAACTGATGGTTTAATTGGGGAAACATATAGACTCTGTTGAACTTCAGCCAATAATTTAGCAGATAGATTTATGCAGAGCAACAGATGTGGAGGTGGAATCTCTGAAGGAACACATGGTACTGGTGTAGAACTATCATCTCTGCCCCTATTTAAATTACAAGTGGAACAGAAATGTGACAAGGAGGTGAGAACTGATACTATCTGAAAATATCCATTGGTTAAAAAAAAATGTACATATTGGAAAATAAATCTTTCTCAGAGACAATATTCATCCCGAATTCACACAGACATAGGAGAAGCCTGCAGTTATAACCTTAACCATTGCTAGTGCCACTCATTTGCAAATAGTTTTGTACACTGTTCCATGAAGTCACTTCTTCAAGTGCTTTTTCTGAAATTTCTTGGAAGGTAATTCTCTCCTTCTTCCAAACCCAATCTCCGACTTGCCGTTTTCGAGTCAGATTGCTGGAAATTGGCCAAATAATGCTGGTTTTGTTAAGGTGCATTTGGAAATAATAGTTGTGTCTGATTTTCAAAGTAAATTCTTTGAGACTATGTGGTTCTATTTTACCTGCTCTTTACTTGACCTCTCCAGCAGGCTATGAATGAAATCCTGAACTAACAAGAGTCGCTAATAGGACTCCCATCAACTCCAGCTGCTGTTAGGGTTTGGACAGCATGAAGCACTGATTAATTAATTGATAGTGCAAGAAAGTATTATTGCTGGACCCCATTCTCTCATTTTTTCTTACTCTTGCACAGTGTTTGAGCCAGTTTGACATGCTGTGAGCTCCATCCTTCAAAGGATAGGAAGGCAGTTTCTACCATACTAAATCCTACCTGGAACCGAACATGAACAAGGGATATCATTCATTCTTTCTACTGGACAGTGAAATAAGTTTGTAAAGGAAAATAGCCACCTAACAAGCCTGTGCTGAAGTGCATCACTCCCTGAAATCTGCTGGAACTGCCAGTTGCTATGATTTAGTGAGTTACCTGAAAGAGACATATCCATCATTTTTCTCCTCACTAGTTCTTTGCTTATTGGTGTACTTGCTCTATTTAAAACTCCTTACGGCAGAATTTGCCTACAGGCACAAATAATCATGGCCTGAAAACACTACAAGCTGCATTTGCCACTTCCCCCTCTTGTTGGGAGAAGAAACTGAAGCGGAGTGAACAGCTTGTGGTAGTCTGGTTCTTTTTGTCCATCCTTATATTAATTGGCAACACTGAGTGTGTACATGAAGGGGACAACTTCTTAGGAGTGACTCCAGGACTCCCTCCTAGCAATGCATAATTAGCTCTGGCTGTGGGGATAGCAGTGGCTTTGCTTTTGTGGAACAAGTATATAGCATTTTTTTAGGATGACTATACATTCCTTTAGCATTTAAGAATGAGAAGTATGATGTGGAAGATTTTACAGTTTTCTAGTAGTTTAAATCTCTAGCTGAGATTGAGGTTCTTCTTGACTTTACTTTATTATGTTTGATATGGGTGGTTTTTTGGTCGGGAAAGGAATGAGGGGGACTCTATTTAGGTTGCAATCAGGTAGGCATTTCTGGTCACAGCTGAGGTCAGTCACAGACCACCTCTTCCTGTTAACTTTTGTCCACTTCCCTCAGTTCGTAAGCTACCATCCTTTACTTTGCTCTCTCACTGTGCTTGGAGGAGACAAAAAATGACCGGAGTTAAAAAAATTAACAGATCAAAAGTGTCCAAGTGAATCAATTCCTTTTTTTATAGGCACAAATTCCTTTTTTTATAGGCAGTGACAGTAGATTTTAGGGAGCAATACCTCTGGGAAATGGAAGGGAGAGAAGCTGGACATAGACTCAGGAGCAGCTGTAGTCGCACACTTGACTACAGCTTCATTCCTAGCTTCTGTTTCAATGGGTTATAGAAGGCACATCACATCCCACACTGGCACTGGATGTATTCCCACTGACACTGGAGGGACGAGGAGCTGATCTGTGAATGATGCTGACTTCACATTAAACCCTGCTAAAATTTAGGGCAAACCAGATGCTTTCTTGGAAATAAATGTAAATGTGAATTTATCTGAGATTTCAAGACTCAGAGAAAAAGGTCTTGATTTTTCTGTTATCTTACTTTTTGGCAGTTTTGAATGTTGCCACCCCTGATGTGTGTTTGGCTGCCATCCTTCACCCTCACATTTGATTTTGAGATTGGATGCATTTGACATTTTTTACACCTTTCCTTGACTGTGCAAAAAAGTTTTTACCAATTTCTAGTTAAACATTTTGTTCCTTCTTTCCAGGAGAAAAATTACTTTCTTTTTTTTTGAATCCTCTCTCTCTTTTTGTGGTGATGAAAACTTTCATTTCTTGCTTCTGAACTGAGTGTCAGCTAAAGCAGGTCAGGTATGGATAGTCCATCTATTCTGCTCATCTTATTGTTGAGCATCCCAAATCCTTTGTGGTATTGCTGTCTGTTTTCACATATGAGGAAACAGAATCAGAAAAGTTATTAGGCCTCAAAGGAAGATCTATAAAATACCTGAACTGAGTACATGTCTAGAACATTCAGAATCTGTCATTTGCAGGTAACAGCAGTGACCTAGCCTCGGATGACTGTGGCAGAGAGAGAAGCTGAACACAGCTGAATGCAGTGCTAGAGACACTCCCTGTCTGGACACCAGTCGGTGCAACTTTGGTCCCACTTTGCAAAAGGTGGTTTGGGTGCAACCTGTCTCTCATGCAGATGCTCTTTAGGTACACAACACAGCCGTCCTGTGACACCCCTATTGAAGGGGGAAGAAACCAGTGCAGAGGACTGGGAGTATTTTAAAGTGGTAGAATGAGCTGATCAAAACCCTAGAAAGATCTGCTACGGCTCTTTCTCCAGCCTGCCTGGGAGAGGTTTCAACATCTCAGATGTGAAGTATTGGACTTCTGTAATTCTCAGAACTTAATTTTTCAAGTATCCCAGGTGCAGTGCTGTTTCCCCAAAGGGTAACACCAGCTAGGGTAAAGCCTTGCATTCCTTGCAGAGACAGAACTTAGTAGCCTGGACCTATGCACAAGAAACTTCAAGAAATGAATGAGCTTTATTGACTTTCTTTGCTTTTTCCTGTTTTTTTTTTCATTTAGTTTTAGGAATGTTTTCTTGAAGCATTGTTTTGCATTGCTGTGGCTTATATGTGCTGCCACATTTTGACCATTAATCCTATTCTGAACCTCTGTAAGCATGCTGGATATCAAAGAAACATGCCCATGTATACTTAATTTAGAACATATAGAAAATTTACCCTTTCAATAAAAGGTGAATTTTCACCCAGCTTACACAGACACGAAAATATTCATTCTAGTGGGCATTTGAATTCCTTGGCACTAGCACCAATACTTTAGAGTATCTACCACGCACTGAGGATGGTCTTCCTCAATTCCTCAAATAGAAGGAATATGTTAAACCTAGCTCTCGTGAGTGGTGGATCATGAATAGTTTTTCCCTGCAGCACCTTTCTCTTTGCATTCTCGGTTCTAGCTTCAGAGGCAGAAGGATGCATAGAAAGAATGACTAAAACTCCTTTCAGATATAAGAGGCTACATGAGATGGCAGAAACAAACAGAGCTTTGATGAGCAGGGCACCAGAATTTGTAAGAGATGGAGACACAGCACATGCTAAATAGCCACTGGAAGAGTAGGTCTCCCCTTCCCTTCCCTTCCCTTCCCTTCCCTTCCCTTCCCTTCCAGAGCCCGCAGCCCGCAGCCCCCGGCCCGCTCCTACCGCCTGCGGCGGGGTCCCGATCAGCATCTCCAGGTAGTAGCCGCGGCCGGAGTCGCCCTGGAGGTTCTCCACCATGGCTAAAAAGTTGAGG
>VZTG01008859.1:214829-377127 GCA_013397845.1 Melanocharis versteri
GTCTCACAACTCCTTGAGTTTACACTAGATTTCACAGTGATCAGAGATATATTTTAAAACTGTGAGAAAAACAGAAATAATTTCCTAACTCTGGGGTATTGCTGTAATATCCCTACTTAATGTTCTTCATTGCCTTCTTTGTAGCATGGAAAATGTCTTGTAGAGCAAAGCACTAAGCATGTACTGAAGAGTTCACTTGAAATATTTATCTTCAATATCCAGGGTATCACTGGTGGTTATCTGTGACATACAAAATTCTACTGCAGAGGAAACTGAGAAAAGCCTTTTCATTATTTTCAGCTAAAGTGGTGACATAAAACATTACGAATGCAATAAATAGAAAGAGAGGGTAATGCAAGCTTATACAGCATTGCAGTTTTACATTTTCCCCAGCACTTCAGGTAAGAAAAGTACATCTCCAGCTCTGGGGTCCACTTTTGTTGGAGGTTATGCATCTGGCTGAATTTGGAGGTTACAATAACCTCCCTTTCCCCCTTGATACTAGAGATGCTAGAACCATTCTAGACACCCACTTTAAGCAAAGGAATCCCTCAAATGAAACAGGTGTTGAAGATCAATCATTTTACTTGACAGTTTATATCACTGTAGTCCTGACTGAAAAAGCTGTATCCAACTGAAAACTAATAAAATTTTACATTCTTTTTATTATATTATTTTATTGATCAGTGTCTTATAGGATTATTAGTTAATAAATCTGAATGTTTCCCTATTAAAAGAGGATGCTGTAATAAAACTTTTCTGTCCATTTTAGACAGTGGAAATTTCAATCGTAACTCTGTTCCTTTCTTTAAAGTTCCCATCTCTGATCGTTCTCAAGAGCCCACCTCTTTGGCCTGCCCAGAGCTGCTGCCAGTGCTTTAATTTCCTCTCACTACTATAAATACAAACACAGAGTAAAAGGTTGCAATTTCCTTTGATATTAAAGTCGCACTCCAGCTTTTTAGCAAAAGAAGTTTATTGGCTGTAAGGCAGACCAGCTAAGGAAAGCCTGTGGTCTCACCCTGTGAGGGTGTCCAGTACTGAAGGACTAGGGTGCTTCTGAGCAACCCAATCTCTCACCCAGCATGGGAAGAGTCCAGGCACTGACTGGGAGTACAGGGAAAGCCAAGACGAGCCCTGATGGGGAAGCTGGATAGGACCATCATTACTGCCACCGATCCCGCTCCACCTCTGCATCACACAACTGGTGTGAGGGAGTACAGCCTGAAGCACAAGGTTGGCACAAGGAGACAAGCTGTGTCCTGTCACAGGGAATAGCGGGATGAAGCCCCCGCCATGATCCAATGCCTAAATGTGAGCCAGGCATGTGTGTGTTTAAGAGAGCTGCAGACTACTCACAAGATTTCTTTCCACAGCCCTGCTGAAGAAGCCAATGCTTTTCCAGCTAGACAAGGGGCATGACCTTACATTAGATCCCACCCAAAATTTCTTTAATTTGGCCTGTGTCATGAGCCTGGCCACTGTGTTGTGCAGTAAAGCAGCAAAGGCTTTGATCTACTGCTTGCATGGGAAAGAATTTGAAGGCATTGAACTCTTTGTATAAATGAAGTTTTCTTGGACCAGCCTGAAGGTTTGCTGGGCATAGTTCCTTCCCAGGGGGTTTTCTCTGATGTGAACCAGAACCATCCCAGCTCTAGTTCTAATAACCTAGCATATTTTACTTCCTTCTGCACTTTGACTTTTAACACAATCACCTTTTTAGGTCCCAAAGCAGCAGTTGTATCCATGCCCAGTAACCCATGGGGCATTTTCAATAGATGAGGTGTCCTTGAGGAAGAGCAGACCATCCTATTGCCCTCTGGGGTATGTCTAATCTAGAAAAGCTTGAAATGCCAGTTTTGAAACTCTTCTGCTGGGTTGGCTTTGGAGATGCTGAAACCATCTCACAGATATCTTAACTACTGCTACAAGTATCCATGAAAATTCTGACCTATTTTCAGTGTCCTAGGACCAGGAAAAAAGTACTTTTCGTTCAAGAAAACACTGAAGAAATACATAAAACAGATTTAAATAAATGAGATAAATATAATATTGAAACTACAAACTTCATGAACTTTGCATTGGGTTTCCAGGTGTCTTATTTAAAAAAATATAACTCAAGAAATGGACTCAAGACACTGTGGCTGAATTTGAAACTTCAATTTTCATTTTTAAGTTAACTTTAATATTTTTAAAAATTAAAGGCTACTTTACTAAAGTTACTAAATTAAGGAAACTTCTGCCACAGTGAAGTAGGAAAGACTATTTCAGCTTTTGAAATAAGTAAGGATTCTTCTGGTGAGATACAGGACAAAGTTTCTCCAAAGCTCTTTAACTTGCATATGGAACTGAACTTTGATTGGAGAAGAGATTAAAGAATTAATCAACATTTTTTCCTGTACCAAAGGTAGTCTGAAAATTTGAGATGTGTAAATGTTTAATCTCACAGTAAGAATATTTTAGTATTTTCAGAGGGGCTGGGGCAGATGAGGAAAGACGTGTGTTTGGATCTTAGGCTTTCACAATTTTCAGGTGAAAAAAGAACATGAAATATTTCTCTGTATAATATAAAATATATTTCTTTTACTACGTGGTACACACCCTAAGCTGCTTAGAAGGTGCATGAAGGGAGTATAGATATTGAGGAGAGGTCAGGAAAGGCATCTAAAGGGATGAAAGCTGTCAAATGAACAAATTGTATGTGTTTTCCTCTGTGCAGTAGGTGCATATGCTAAGAAACCATGAAAAGAAAGAAAATCTTCCTGCAAGCTTTGCTTCTCATATTTGGCTTCAAAGCCAGATTCAAGTGTCGGCCAAAGAAAGTACATAAATTCTGGGGCCTGTTCAATGGGAGGTAGTGATCCTTTTCAAAACCATAACTTCGTAACAGAAAACCATCACTCATGGAATGTACTCCTTTTGGTGAAAACATTCTTTCCAGCTCTATTGTAAAGAAAGACAACTCAAAGAGAGCGACTTAAGCCACACTGCACTCGCATACATGGAGCCATACCAGAAGTGGAACTCACAACAGCTTCGTAGCTAAAGGGTAGCACACTAGCTCAGGTGACCTTGATTTGGGTTATTGCTTGGCTGGAGCATCCCGACAGATTTGCACGAATAAATTTAAAATATTGTGTCATATTTATTTTGGAAGTCCATGTTGAATGAAATTAATTTCTCTAAAAGGAGTGCATTTGGGGAACTATTGTTTTAATCAGATAAGGTTTTTCTTGGCTAAGCCAATGTAACACAATAAGCATGGTCACAATGACTATCACTACCTGACCTGGTTAGCACCATCGCCCCTGTATTTATTTAATTGTTCTTGCTACTTCATGGACTTTTCAGTAATTCTAGCAGTGAGAAAAATCACCACCCTGCTGCCAGGGTCAACAGTCTTTATGAAAACTTGCTTGGCTTCTGTGAGTTAGTACTTGGCACATGTTTAAGAGTGTTTTTTCCCTGTCTTTACCCTCCTGTTTCAACATTTCTACTGCAAAATCCTTCTAAGAAAACCCATTTGCACTGGGTATCTCAGAAAGTAACCTGAAATGGAAGTTTTAAAGAGGTGTGTGAAATGCAGGTTAATCAACTGTGAAGATGGACCCAAGAGTTAGCTACAGAGAAAGGTATGGAGAATTCACAAATCTTTCCAGCCGGCTCACACATGTTCACAAAACATAAATCCTTTTGTAATTTTGGAATGTTTCACTTCATAAAATAAATGGATTAGAGACTGGATTAAAAAAATGCAATGCTGAAGTGTGAAGTGACGGCCTCTGTGCTGATGCCTGTTTGCTGAAAAGCCCATGGGGTCCGTCAGACTGCCATTCTTCACATCTGCCTGCCCCTGAATGGCCTCGTGTGTACTCGGTGGCAGGCTAAACTGCCGAGAGTGCTTGAGCAAAGACATCTCTTTGTGGTCCAGCCACATCATGGTCATGCCTCAGCTGAAGTTTCCAGGACCTAGGGTACACCCTAAGAGTGTGGCTGGACCTTTCTAGGGCTTATTCATACAATTACTGAAGTCTAAACTCAGGGAGGGCAAGATGTTCCCTGGAGGAAAATCATCATCAGGCTTTACATTCAGTGGGGCTAAAATGCTATATACAGCTAAGAATTAGCTCCTCTATTGTTTCAATTCCATGATGGTGCATATATTCATAGCTGTGGTATGTGCAGGGCCAGAGATAGACATATATGGTACATTATAGTTCTTTATGCTCATATAATCTGAATGGGTAACCAACCTAAATACAGCCATGGTAGTTTGGCAGATAGTCATCTAATGTGTCTCAAAATACAATTTTGGTCTTAAAACTACTTCACTAAAGTGGCATCTTCTGACTCAGTGAGCTCATCTTCTGCGGGTGCTTGGTGGCTTAGCTACTTACTTTAATGACTGGAGTTTATTTTTGCCAATCATGCTATTGACAGCTCTTCCTGCACTCTGAAGAATAAGTAGTTCTGTAGAAATACCCTTTTGGGAAGATCTCTGTAGCTCAGTAATTTTTAGGTAAATTCACAAGTGATTGGAAACCCTTCCACACACCTCATTACCTCTGCTGGTTCAGCTTCCTAAGGCACAGAGTAAAACTTTTATTTCTTGCACATGGATCATATGTAAGAAAAAAGCCAAATCAGATCAAAAAATGTTATAATAAATTATTCACACAAGTAAATGACTTACACTCTTGCTCTCTTCAATGACATTTTCATTAGAGAAACTACTCCTCAGCAGGAATGAAATGATCACTACCTGTCCTCTGGCTAAAACACCTACAGAACTGCTTTGTGCTCTGCTGGGAGCACCACAAACAACATTTTAAACAATGCTCAAAGGAGTGGAGAATGCTGCTCCATAACTCATAGGTGTGCTTGCCACAAGTGGCAGTGGTAAGCAATTTCTGAGCAAAACTGAGCTTCAAACACAATGAGAAATCACCTCACACCTGCAGAACAACACACATTGGTTCAATAGTCAGAAAGGACAAAGAAAATAACCTGTCTTATTTTAAGGCACAGAACACTTTCCAGAACATCTCTGAGTTACCATCCCTGAACTGTTCCCTGACCTTACAGTATGCATTGTGTTCCCATCTTTATGTCACATGGTCAAAACAATTTCAAAGCAGCTTCAACTGAGCAATAACATTTGACCAAATGTAAAGTGGGTGAAGTCTGCTCTTCACATTTGCTGCAACAAATCACTGGAGACATTGTAAACACATTTTGGGGCAAAATGATACACAGAAATATAAACAATAAAAGCACAAACCTAGATTATATGTGGATATTTTATCATGGAGGGTAGATTCTAATTAGATAAAATGAAGAAGGCAGACTGAAAAGTGGGCCAGTAACGATGCTTAATAGTGCAACTGAATGAATAATCCAGGTGACAGCATGACAGAAATGGACCAAGAAACAGATACACACCTAGAAATGCAAGCATTACTGTTGTGCAACCATGTTTATTATGTTCCCATGGAGACCTGTGTTTCCCCTGTTAAGAGTCCCTACTCACTCCTCTCCTGCAGACATTAAAAACACTTCCCTATTACAGACACACAAACAAACACTCAATCAAACACCTTTGGTAATAAGTCAAGCATATTAACATGCCAGTGATAGCTGCCTTCAGTAGCATGCTTTTGTTTCAATAATGAGTCCCTGTGGGAGAGGTAGGCATCTTCAGAGCTTGGACATTTAAATTCTGAGTCCTCTGGATGTCTTATTCACTGCTGAGTGTAATAAATAGAGAACTATTTCTGTTTCAGTAGGTTTTGGTCTGGCTTCTGACATACTGCATACTGCATGAACAATAATTCTAACTAAAAACCATGAAAGATTATTCTAGCTAAATCGTTGCTTCTTTAAAACCTATTTTCAGTCAACTATCCCATGGAACGTAGTGGAGTTGTTCGGGTAGGAGTCTCCTACAAAAGCTAAGGGATTTCTCTTGATCATAGTAAAAGCCCTCAAGAACATATATGCAGAGAGGATGGGATGCTGTGCTCTAGAGGCATTGCAGAAGGCAGCAGTTTAAATTAAAGTTCTTTTCCAGATGCTTTCATTCTGCCCTGCTTTTCTGGTTTACCTTGAGTGTATGTTCCCATTTTGAAGATCAGCTTATACAGTTGCTTTCTTCTTGTTCCCTATTATATTTCACAATATTTTTCACTAGCTTTGAGGCAACTTTCTCTCTTCCTTGGCATTAATTGAATAAACAGACTTCTATAAGGTTCTAGCTCTCTATCCAAACTTGGAACAAAATATGATTTGAGAGATAGATTAATTAGTACCTTTTGTAACAACAGAAATAGTAGCATTGGGCAAAGCTGCCCTGATGGAAACAGAGATTTTTGACTCAGGTTCTTTTAACAGCTATTTCACTGTCTGAGAAAATGTTTGTTTGTCTCTTCTGGTAGATATCAAAACAGAATAAAAATAAGAAAAAAATAACTCCTATTCCAGGACTATAAAAATTGATGGAAGGTTTATCTATGAGCAGCTTGTTTTTGTAGGTAAAATTCACACAGATGAGCTCTTAACTTACATTCACAGGGTCTGCTTATTGCTTTAAGCCACAATTTACATTAGTTATTATTGGTGCTAGGTGTCTAAAAAGAAAATGGAACTTTCCCCTCATGATTGTTTTAGAGGCAGAACAGCAGACGAGGAACAAACCACTCCACCTCTACGGCCACAGAGGTTCTGGGTTTTTGGAGGAATAACTTTGGAGCAGTTAACACAGTCATCCACAGTGGAAAAAGAAACATACTCACAAACCCAAAAAACCAGGGCAGCTCTCCTAGTCTCAACGGGTAGTAGCAGGAGGTGGCTCTAAAAGGAAGTAAAATGCTTTAGTTTATTGCAAGAGTCCTTTTAATTTCATGCTAAACTGGGATGGAGATATATACCTAACTGAGGCTGCAGGGATCTACATTTAGAACAATTTTTGACCAAAGGAAACCAAATCCCAAGCTCAGTGAAGTCAATGGCAACATTCCCACCGACTTCAATGGGAACAGGAGGTAGCCCACAGTCATTAGAGAATTACTAAGAAGCTAAATTTATTTAAATGCAGATATTACAAACTTCTGTTTGTGATGGCTTTTCATAGAAGAGATTCCGGTAATAATAAGAGCTGACTTTGATATTTCCATTCTAGCAAAAGTATTAGACAGCTACTCTACTTTGCTCAAAATGTGCTTAAGTCATTAAAAAAAACCAGGATACCACACCCAGTGAATAAAGCACAGAGTCTTAATGAAGCCACTCTTTAAAGAACTCAGACTGATTTTCACAGAGAGTACTAGTTGCTAGAGAGTGCAGGCATGAATCTAGAGAGGCTTTTCTTGCAAAATTTGTATTTAAAAATCAGAAGACAGTAGTTTGTTGCTGCTGTTTTCACACAACTTGGTGTGTTGCTTTTGCTGTGGGCTTTGAAAGTTGCGTATAAACAATGGGGAAAGATTCACAATTTCTAATTAATAGACTTTTGCTAAGATTAAAAGCAGCAAAAGTTCAGCATTTTTCTGTCCCTGAAAGGATGGACAGCTTAGTCCCTCGCTCTTTCCACAGGCAATAAAAGGCACAGTATGTGATGTAGCTTGCCTAGAGCACCCACTTTTAGTTTGACACATAGGCCTGCTGGTGGTAAACCGTCCTCAGTGATGACTGATAAATAGTCCATAAATAGTTCAATAGATAGCAAAGCTCTTGCAAAAGTAGGACGGCTTCCTGAAAAGATGTCACAAGGACGTCTATGCAACCCCCAGAAACAACTCCTTTCTGGGCTTCAGGGTTTTTGTTTAGCTTTTCAATTTTTCATATATTTCCCCAGCCAAAGTATAGATTAAAGTAATTTCAGGACTGCAATTTGAGGGATGCCATAACACTAAATTACATCCACTTAAATAATTACATCTCTTTAGCTACAAATGATAAAATAAACGTATCATGTTTAGTGTGCGTACTTAGCATGAAGTCATATAGCAGTTTACATGCAGAGCCTTTCCCAAAGTAGCAGAGGGAAAAAAGTCCTTCTGGAAATCTTTACTATTACACTAACATATTTGATTGTGGGAAACAATAACTCAAATGAGCCAAAGGTTATGGTAGAAAAATAAATGTAGTAAAATGGGAATAAAAGCTACATCTAGAAGGACAAGTTTCAATCAGCATACTTTATTCTTATTCTTAACATCAACTAATTGTTAAGAGGAACATGGCACTTAAATTATTGTCTTGTTCTGTTAGCTTTATGAACTGCTCTTTGCATGCTTGCCTTTTCGGAACATATAGAGCTAATGGAACTTTATTTTTGGTATCCTTATTCAAGCGGGCTATAATGTAACAGAAAACATGTGAGATAAGGGGGAAGCAGATGCTGTAGCAGGGGGTAAGAAAGAGAACAATTCTGCAGCCAAAAAAAGCCTACTCTACAACAGGCAGTGAGGACTTCCTCACACTTTATTATTTGGCCCAAAGATAAGAAAGAATATCTTTACTCTTATAAGAAGTAACCAGAACACCATCAGAAACCCCACCTGTTTCTATTTTACACTACAGCACAGAATACATTTGTCCCTGGCTCTCCTGTGTGTCCAGTCCATGGAAGATACCAGCTGTAGTTGTCTTTATCTCTGAAGCCAGAGCTCTTTTGTCCAGCTTGATATTGCTCACACTTTGTGAGCTGCCTGCCTAGAAGGTGGTTATGCACATCATCACAAATAACTCTCCTGCTCCTCTCCGGCTGCTGCACACCTGGCTGCCTTGTAAAACATATTTGAAGATACATCAGAAAACAAAGGGAAGAAAGAGAACACTGGAAGAGCATTGTTTGATCCTTGGGAACAGTTCACTCCCCTGGCATATTGCAGTGCTAGAGATATATCACAGTCTAAATGTGTCTCTGAATGTGGATCTGAATTTCAATTGGGCCAAAATCTAGTTTACATAAGTATTTGTGTTGGGTCATTTTAATGATAAACTTTTTTGCTGAAATTTAGGAGGAAAACTGGAGTCCGTTTCCTCAAAACTGCCTCTGGCTTTTACAATTCTAGTCTGGGGCAACATCCTGGTTTAGGGCCTATAGCCCCAGGTAACTGACTGAAACCTATGCCAATCCACAGGGCCCATTACGCCAGATTTTCTCCAAGCATATCTCCAGGATCAGGCCATGCACAAAACCAGCTGGAGCAACATGCTTCAGTCTTTTCTCCTATGCTTAGACCAGCAAGGGTTTGAGAACGACACAGCTATGGTCCTTGCCTGGAGGGGAATGACAAGTCAAAGCAGACGTGAGAAAACTGAAATTTGGGGGCACTAGCGGTAGCTTCAATTTACATGTTGCTTAAATGCACACTGGTTAATTATCCGTCGGGAGAGTGAGAGAGGGATCAGGCATGGCCGTGTGGCTCAGTGGTTACACACTGCCCCAGGAGGTAGGGGTGCAGTGCCCCAGCAAGCAGGGTATGGCTATTAACAGCAGCTGTGGAGCTGACAGGGCTATCGGACACAATCAGCAGCTGACAGGGTACTGGGGAATACATTTCATCCTGGGAATAACCACATGGCCATGTTTCCCAAACTGAGTGAAAAAACAATAAGAACGAAAAAAAAAAGACCAAGTATTTCCCTTTGTCCCCCTTCCACAAGGTTTTAAACTCTTGGATCTGAAAAAGAAAAGATAAAGCAATTTGTTCTGAAGAAGAATGAAAGCAGCATTTGAAAAAGTCTGCCCAGCTCTACTTAGTGTCCTGGAGATTAAGGCTCTCTGCAGGAATGGGAGTGACTCGGCAGGAGAAGAAGGGGCACATCTACCAAACCAAGCAGACTGCAGATGAACATGCCTAAATTCACTGGCATGCCTTCCCAGAAAACAGGCGAATGCCCAAACTGTGGGTACAGAGGGGAGGGATGCTGACTCAGCACAAAAGCCTTGGTGGTGCACGAGCAAGGTGACATCCTCTGAAAATACCTCCCCTGAGGATCATAACAGAGCTCGGGCAGCAGACGAGCCCAGGAGCTGGCAGCCAGCAGGGTTTCAGGCAATGTTGATGCTGGATTCAAGGAGGCAGGTCTTTGAAATCCCAGCACTGATATTCTGCAACCAATTAAAACATCATCTAAAAGCATGGTCTTAAAGAAAATGTCATAAATGCCTCAAATATAGTTAACATAGGATTTTAAAGAAGATAGTGTTGTAGTTATAAAAATCTGTATTTTCCACAGAATTCAGTGCATTTTATCTTTTATCTTCAGTGAACTTCACAGAGTCCTTCTGTGGTTCACAGCATCTCCAGATACAGGGTAATTATTACCACATTTTGTGACTGGTGAACTAGGAGCAGAGAAATATTCATCACAAACTTTTATGCAGTTCATCACCAGCAAAGGGACATATTGAACCCTTATTTTAACAACAGCCTGACTCTGTTTCTACAGGTAGTATCCCTCAATAATCTTCATTAGTTACATTTTTAGATCCATGACTTCACTCAGCCTTATACCATTATATCTACTGTAAAAAAGTATCTTGGACAGTATACAGGCACCCTCCAGACCTCACACAGGTTTGCTCCTGCTGTGAGCCAAGGATATAGATGCTGGATATAGATGCTAGATATAGATACCATAAGCATGGACACAACTGGAAACAGAAGCCAGAGAAAATATATCCCAGCATCAGAAAACATACTGCACATGTTTAAAATCTTATCTTTCTTGTGAAGTCAGTCTACTGTCCCTCACATACACATTAATTTGGTCTAAAAGTCTACAAAGTGAAGAGATGTGGTGCTGCCAGCATTCCTGGCAGGGTCCCAGCCATGTCAGGATTGCCCGACTTCCCGTAAAATAACTCTCACAGACTGCTGCCGGCAAGTTCAGCATTAGCACACTGCTATGGAGAGTTTATACAGTTGTTAGTGTATGGAGAAGAAATGGGAGAGCCAACATGATCCATGTGTCTTTCCCCTGGGACATGTTTGTATGACCTGGCACATCCCCTTTAGCAAAGGCTGTGTCACTTGTGAAGTCAGTCATGGAATTGTACAGCATACAGGGTAGTCTCCCCCAGAGCATATTTTCCTTCCAATTTCTATACCTCGTTCACAACGTCCTTAAAGTTCCTTTCATGAAGACGTGGCGAATATGTGGAGGTGATAGGTAATACATCGGGATAATTCCTCCTATGCCGTGCCTTTCTTCTTTATTCTGTTTGAACCAAAGATGGGTACATGAGGTTGGAGCTCAGCAAACATGTTTTGCTGTGATCTGGGTTTAAACTTTCCTCTGAGCTGCTCAGATGCTAGCTGCTGTTCATATCACAGGTCATGATCCATTAGTAGGGGCAACCGTGGAGTTTTCTGGTTCTTTCCCTCTCACCTCTGGGATTTACTGTGTGTGAGGCTGGGCTTAGATTTTTTCTGATATTTTTTCTTAGATTTTTTAGAGGGTTCTCTCCAGCAGCTTATTCTGATTCTGCAAGGGGATGAAGGATGTCCCAGACTTTTCTGAACCATGTCCTACTGCTCTAGACTTTGATGGTCCCATCGCCATGAATCCTGTGGGGCCATGCATAGAATTCATGCAAGTCTCATTATGCTTGAAATATGACCACATTTGTCTTCATCTTCTTGGTTGCCTGTAGTTAAGAGCATGTATTCTGAGCATAACACCTTAGACTTCCTAAGAGAGTTTTAAAGGAAGATGAAATACAAATTTACAGCAGAACAACAGATATTCTGTGACACGTACGACCCACTTCCTTCATGTATTCATGAAGATGCTTAAAAAATTGTATATAGGAGGATCTAACAAAATGTATCTTGAAAAGTCATTAACCCTGCTCAGAGGAATTCTAAGTAGGCAGAAAATAGAAGCAGATTTGAGGAACCACTTGTTGAAGCAGGTTTTTACAACAGAACTTGAAATGTGGTATAGGGCTTTGCTTTACATTTATTTGTGAAGGCAGCCTATGCCTGTTCTCACCTGTCCCTAAGGTTAATAGGAAGCATAAGGATAGGGCTGCTGTTTCTTTGCTTGGTAATAAGAACCACAACATCTTATGCTTATAAACATTGCAAGTCTTGAGATAACTTCCTTCCAAATTCCCTGAAGCCTCATCTAAAATGGTTCAGTTGTTACCCCTTACACAAGTGCAGTATTTATTGACTTTTTTTTGTTCTTTGCAACCTACGTTCAAAATCACACCAGCCAGGACATCTAGCAGGGTAAAGAAAAGGTCTGGTTCCCGTGCACAGATTGTTATACAACCCAAACAGTTCTCTGTTTTGTGAAGGTCATTTAAAAATGAGGAGCAAATAAGAGAAGTAAAAACACAAGGAAACTACAGGATGTGATTCATAAAAATCCCACATCTCCTCTATATGCTCATACAGTCTTCTTTGAAAAAATAAATAAAAGGTTTTGTTGTTTAGCCATGTTCCAGTAAGTAACGCACATGCCAGAGAACAAGCAAGCTCAAAACAATGAGCTAAAATTAGAAGAGGCAGATTCAGCATCTGAAGTCACAAATACACACACACTTTAAAATGTGAAGGCATCTGGAAGAAATATAGTCACATGGACAGTCTGGGTGCTGGCATAAGGAACTGTAGCTCTGGAGATTTTTCCATCAGCTACAAGCTCTTTGTGGATCCTCAAGCAACTCTTTTAATCCTATCTGTGAAAAGAGGCAATGACTGGCCTGCTTCTGTGGCTGTTGTGAGTATGAAACCCTGGGTGTTTACAAGGATCTTGGAGTTTCGTGTTGAGTGGCACTGAAATAAAATTATTTCTTCAAACCACTCAGCTGTAAAAAGTGCTCAAAAGTAATTCAGTTTGAGCCATTTTGCTATCCAGAGTAAGTCTATTTCCTACTGAAATGGAAGACAGAGAGACATGGTGTAGACTAGTACTGACCATTCGTCAGCACTTCAGTATCAATAAAACTTTCTTCTCACAGATTTTTCTCCTAACTTAAAGAAAAAAATTTCTGTGCTGCGGATGCTTGCTAGCCATGATCAGTTCTCAGCAGACCTTATCAGCTCACTCAATAAACCGCTTACATTCCCACAGAAATCATAGAAGACATGTTCAGCAGAAGCAAGAAGCAGCAAATTCTACTAAGAGCCTGTGACCAGAACCACTCTTCCATGATGTGCCATCAAGCAGTAACCGAAGATTTCATTGCAAGACAGCACTACACTATGATGATGCTTCTCATGAAATAATTTGTTGGACATTTTTAAGGAGAACTGGAGTACATATATTCATCCTTGAAGTTTTTCAGCACTTTTTTGTTTTTTACAGGTGCTGCTGCAGCTGTTAAATTATGTACTCAACTTCCAGCAGGAACCCAAACACTCACTCCAGGCAGTAGCTCAAAAGCAGTGAGGACTGGCTCCTTCTGGCTCCGGTGGCAGAGACAGAACTGCTACACATCAGATGTAGTAACGGACAAAACACATTTGCATTTCAGCCAACATAATCTATGTTTCTATAACATGATTTTGAAGGAAGAAGGAGAGGCAGCTGAGAATGGGAGAAATCAAGTGCAGGATTATTTATGGTTTTGTTTTCTAGGAATCAGTTGTCATTTCTCCTGCTGTATTCAGTAGATAGAACAACGAATCATGTAATTTATCCCTGCTTGTAGGTCAAATTAATTGTAACAAGACTAGATTAATTATAGACTCGATACTAGATTATCTACAGATGTTCCAATAAGGTTTTCAAGACTAGATGACCCAAAATACAGAGAAACATATTAGACTTTCACTGGTTGTGTTGCCTAACACAGCCAAAGTTGGAGAGCAGAATTTAGACAATGAATAGAAAGTTGAGAAAAAAATATTACAAATTATGCCAGTTATCTTCGTATTCTTTGTTCTTGTGTAGAGTGTGGCAGAATTGCATGCAGTTAGGTGGGGCCACTGTCACAGCTAGTGTAGGTACTCTGAATATGGAAAACCAACCTGTACTGACTTGGGGAAACATAAATATTTGTAATGTATGCTTTTACATTGATTGATTTTTTTTTCTTTTTATAACAATTAATAACTTTATCACAGACTAATCTTTAATTAAATTAGATGGCTAAAGAATGATGCATTCAAATGCTATAACCATGTGAATGGTGTAAAACTATGTTGTTTGTACATAAAATATACCACAAGAGAGGTAATTTAGGATCTTACCAGGAATGTTCTATTTGGTTATTAAGAATCTATGAAGACATTCATGCGACAGCCATAATAGGCTGGGTATTTTTCAGTGATATGTGGACAGAGAAGTTCAGCCAGAAGCAGCATACAGGCTAAGAATATAAATTTTGCACAAAATCCTGGATCCATGCCCTTACTCAGCTTCTAGTAAAGTACAGAATTTCATTTTGGGCTTTTGTTGAACCTGCTCCCTTTTACAGGCAACCCCAGAAAAGGAATTGTGAACAAGAACTGCGAAACCCTATTTTACAAGTCTCCAGGAGGCCTGTATGAATGAAATACTGTACCTGGGCACCGTGACAGCAAAGGCAAAACCTAAACTTTTCTCTTTAAAAACAAACAAACCCCCCCCCCCCCAAAGTATCTCTAGCATACTGAAACCAAACTTCACAATTTTAATATCCTTCTCCTTTTATTTGTCAAGGAAAAGAGAAGGAAATAAGGGAGAAGAGCAGTGGCTCAGCACATATTCACTCAGCTTTATCTCACCATTTACCCTTTCTGACAAAGAGCCATCCAACTCTTGCTACTCTTTTTTAAGCTGCCAATGGAATGATGTTTCCTGGGGAGGAGGATCTCCAGGGAAAGCAGTGAAAAAACATGAGAGGAGGAATCTGAAAGAATTCACTCCCACCCATCTACAGGAGATTCCTACAAGCACTGTTAGTCTGAAGGTTTCCAAAAACCCACTCCACTTCTCAAAGGCAAGGTCAATTCTGGCAGGTTGATTTTAAAGCAGCAACAGTGTCTAGCTGGAATCTCTCACAAGGTTGGAATGCTAGAAGTAGACCCAGGAGAGAGGATTTAATGTACAAAATGCAGGTGAGGCAGCCAGAAAGACATGATGAATGCAATTTATCACAGGGCTCTGCAATTTATCACAATGGAATCACAGGAAACAAGCAAAGCAGAGAAGTAGATAGATAGACTGGATAGATTGAGATTCTCTGTGCATGGAACTTCTTTGAAATATGCCAAGGAAATTACATGTTACATGTTCAGATTTTCAAACAGTATTTTATTGATGGAATAGAGCTGCATGTTCCTAGGTTTGGGGTCATTTTTCCCCAGAAAAGAAAAGATGTGTTATTCTGAAGAATGAAAAAAAGCTCAAATTATAGGATGCTGTTTTGCTTCATTTTGGTTTTAACCCCCTTCAGGAGCAGCTCTGGATACGTGCCAGGAGATAGGCATTTCCATGTGCAAACAAAGAGCCTGTACTTCCCAGCTACCCTCCTCTCTGCTCAGTTTTCAAGCTCAGGTGCATGAAGGTCCACACACAGAAGCAATTTCAATGTGTGAGCTACCTTTGACAATGTGCAAGTGATCAAAATGTGCTCACAGCAAACACACTCCTTCCTCACTCCACTGCTTTTGTGGGTGCCTTTCTCAAAACAGGTCTGTTCTATCAAGGTAACAACTCTGAGTTTTACAGCAGCAGTGCTGGAGCAACACCGGTGCCCAGAGCATTGCTGCGGAGTCCTGGGTATTCCCCACCGCCCACAAAGTAGGGGCCTTACAGCTTTCAAAACAGTGCATGTACTATTTAAATTGCTTCACTGGGAGGAGAATTATGTGTTCTGCAACGCCTCAGGACAATGAGCCAAAGGAACTATAGAATATGAGCTTGGTGTTAGAGCCAGAGCTCTGCAATGCTGTGCTTTGTGTGTGCTTTAGCCTGCTATGTAACATTACTTTTACATTAACAGTTGTGGTTCCTTTTTTATGCACTCCAGCCTCACCATGCTTCCCCCTTTATATTTTAACAGTCAGAATCCTATGATCCAACCAGGGTGGCATGTTCAAAGCTCCACTTCTTTTTCGCACTGATTAAAAAATAAAAGAGGCAAAAAAAACCCCTCAGAGTATTGAACGAGCTTACTTCAAATAGCTTTTATTAACACTAGGACAAGACTATAGCCAAAGAATTATACAAAACACAAAACAAAAGGGATTTTAACAACTTGGTTGAAGACTATTTCACGCCAATCCAATGCTCATATATCTATAATCAACAAAGTTCTGGAGCACAATATTACTTAACATTACTCGTTGGATACTTGCAGATACAAAAATGTATCAGGAATAATAACAATGGTTCCTTTTACTCTTATGGAAATATTACTATCGACCTTTAAAAATGTTGCCCTTTGGGTCAGTCCCACTGATGCTTTATCCCTTAGAATCTGCTCTGCCTGGAAAGACAAATTACAGATAAACTTTCAGAGCTCTGAGCAAAAGGACTGGTTTTTGTCATGGAAACAGATAGCAACATCAATTTCCCAAGAAAAAAATAGACATTTCAGCTGTGCATCCCTAGACCAAAAAGTCAGTCTTGTAAAAACCCACAGCAGTAAGCTTGCTTTGAAAGCCTTAGTTATGACTTCAGCAGGTATTGCTTTATGCTTTCCTACTGCATCCTAACTTGGAATATTAAGCCAATCATGAAATATAAAATAGCAGTAAACTAAGCAGCAAGAGACATGACTATGAACCTGTTCCTGTAACACACGACATATACACACTGGTGAAGCCAACAGAATAGATCCATCACAGTCAATGTTCTTTCAGACAGACTTTTCTAGGAGCAGAACTGGCACTTTAAATCAGAAAAAGGTATGTGTGGGCAAGCTCAGATCTTTTCCCTGGGCTTTTTTTACAGTTTCACGTGGCTGAGCGCAGAGTTCAGGTTCCTCCTCTAGCTGCCTCCCAGATATTACCCAAAAACTGTTAGAGGAGGAATTTAACTGGTTTTTTAATCAGAACATCCTATGGCTCTGCTACTGCAAATGTGCCTCTGGCCATGCAGGCGTACCATCAGAAGGGGGAATGTGTGGAGATCTTGGCACAGAATGACTCTCACCGCACAGAACCAGCGCCACAGCTTGCACGCATCGCTTGTCTTTAGACCATCCCCACAGAGGCATGTCTTTGTCATAAATCACAGCCCTTACAAATGACAGCCCAACACACAGCGTGCTAATTGACATCCAAAGAGCAGTATCTTTGATGGTCCAGATCAATCTATATTTTGCTATAATCTATGCTAATATGCTGAACCACCGAGCATGGCACCAGAGCAGGATGAAGGATTGTGCAGAAGAGACAGAACTGAGGATTGCTGGAACATCTGTCCTTTTTGGTCTTCACTTTCTGTAGTGTGTGATTTTCTAGTGATTAGAACTGAGCTAGTAACAAGATGTGATGGGACAAAACCCTTCCGGATCAAGTGAAAAAATGACATTGTTAAAATCAAAATGGGTCTCTTTTGAGGTTACAGAGGAATGTGAGTTTCACAATTTCTTTTTTTTAACAGTCAGCAGACAGCCAGCTAAATGGTACTCTTAAAATACTGCTGCAGTTTGGATCTGTTACAAAAATGAAGCATTTAATTGCTGCGAGAAGTGACAAAGATAAGCTATTCTCATTCCCACTCCAAGGGCAGGGGAATTTGTCAGAAAAGACAGACTTTTTTTAGATGGTTTTCTATGCGTTACAAGGGTGAATTCAATTACAGGTACAAAAACAAAGCAAGTGACATGACAAAGAAAGATCTTAAATGATAATTTAGAACCCAAACTCCTTCAAATCCAGGATGAAAAACAAGTAGCAGAAACTTGATTTAAGAGAGATTCCTTCGTGGCAGGTTCCACACACCACATCCCCCCTCCCCAGGTACATATTCTGTTTTACTTCCATATGGAGTCTGTAAAAAAAAAAAAAAATACAATGGTTCACAAAGCTCTATTGTGACCTTTAAAAATAAAACAACCATGCACTGCTATGCTTCTGGAAAGGCCACTATTGAGAAAAAAAAAAAAATTCCCTATCAGTCATATGATGAAGTGTCTGCTGGGGGCTGAGAACTTTTTGGGCAAATGCACAGTACGCGTATCAGGGCAGCACACATGGCTGCTGCTGCTGCTGCTGCTGCTTAGGAGAGAAAATAGCCCAGCTAGGTTCACATCTGCATGCGTGTGGGCATGCTGGTGGGACGGGGGGGGCATTTCCCAAAGAATAAATGCTTGCTGAACACTTCCTTGGCCCTGCAAGCTAATAGGAGTTGGTCGTCTTACAGCCATCAGTGCCTTTGGAAAAGTTCCCTCTAATTCTTCGTCCCAGACACATTGCCCTGAAAGTGTCCTGCTGTCTGTCTACAAAAATTAGTCAGTCTCTACATTCTTGTTCTCTACAGGACCTCTGGTGTTGGCTGAAGCAAAACCTTTCTAATATTTCATCTCCGGTTATGACTCTCAGCTTTTCAGAGAGGCTGCACTCAGATAAGACACCAACTAAAATACCACATACTCTAGAGAGGGGTTTGTTTTGCCACTTACACTCAGCCTGCAGCATGTTGTTGACTTTTTTGCAAAGTAAAGGCATAGCCATCTTTATTTGTGTAACATTTTCCATTTCTTTTATGATGTTTATTTAAGATAACTTAATGGTTTTACTTTCCTCAGATTCACTTGCTTCAAATTAGTTGCTTCATTTGCACCGAAAGTAAAATTAGGAAGGTACATGATTTAAAAAAGGGAATAATTCTGTCATCTCCACACCGGCAAAATTCCCATGAGCTTTGATTGCCCACTAGAAATGCTGCCTGAAAAGAGGTCATACAATCAAGCTGCAAATTATATTAAAACCAAATGAGCATATGCAGAATTCTTCCACAGAGTCCAAAAATGAAGAGCAAGACACTCTAAGGTTTCTGCAGTTCTGAGATTTACTGTTCATCACTGTTCTTACTCCAGCCCAGGTAAGAACCTTAAGCTGGATAAAAATCATTCTTTTCTTTATATCCTTAGTCATGTCTCTTTTTAGTTTCCAGTTTGTACTATGAACTGAAGGACCTAAGAATACAAGAAAAATACAAGTAAAGCATAGTAATACAAGAAAAGCCCCACTGAGCTTAATACTTAGTTCCTAATGCTAGAGAAGAAAATGAACCGGAGCAAGCACGGGACTTGCTGCTGAGGCATCTCTCATTCTGGTAGTTGGTGACTGGCACAGGGGCAGAGTGCAAATTACTGCAGGATTCCCCCACGAGGCAAAGATTTGCTGCCAGTGGCAATGGCAGCCTGGGGTGGAAGTACCATGGGATGTCCTTCTACCTGCCTGCAGCCCTCGTGCCACCAGCACCAGGCAGAGGGTCACTGTGGCTCCGAGTGCTCCCTGCCCCCTCCTCAGCTTCACCTTCCCCATGGAATCACACACAGAAAACACCCTTATCCCATCTTGTTTATGCATTTCAGCTCAGTTTTAGATGTAATCTATGCTCAGACAAAGATATTTTGGCAGCCAACTTGAAATATCTGGGACTGAATTTTCAGAGGTGTCAATCTCTAGTCTAGTGGGAAAGGTCTGTGGGAGACATGAGACTCTGATGTCTCCTCAAAAGTCTGAATTTTTACATTTGAGACATGCAATTCATGCCTCTTTCTGAAATTCTCGCAATCTGTTGTTGAATCCAGTTAAAACTGGGCATTTTTAAGAGTGTCTATGTGAATATTTCTCTAGAAGTATGACTAAAATCGCTGGAAGATATTTTAACTCCAGTCCATGGGGAGCTATTGACGGTAATAAAAAATACTGTGAGAAGAAAACAGCAGCAAGTGAAACTGCCCTCTCAGAAAGCCCAGGTCTGCTTTGAAGGAAGTGTTGATATTCACCATAAGCCTCAATCATTTCCCAGAGGGCTGTAAGATGCCTTGGAATGACATAATCAAAAAGCAATGGTGTTCTTGACTTAAAGGGGAAAAGAAAAGCAGGGCATGATCCATCTCCCATCGAAATCAAAGAAGACTTTGCTATTGATTTCAGTGAGAACAGAGTTCTGGACACAATCTGTGTGCAGTTTATTAGCACACTTGTTTATCCAAACGATCCTAACTTCAACCAACAGCATGTCTAGATATCTTCCTGGGACTACATCTGTACAAATGTATAAGTGTGAGTTTATAATGTGGCTTAATTCAAATTATTCTGGCATTTTAAAAGCATTTCCAGCTACAAAAGACAGCTTTAGATGATTTGCACCCCAGAATACAGGCTTTGATTGGAAAAGCTTGTAACTCACATTTCAAGTTGCAATTCATATACAAGTTCATGCAAGCTAAGGACACAAACAGATTTTAGGCTTAATTTTAAAATGATGTTACTATGCACTCAATCAGAATTTTGCAGCCATTATTTCAAAATGTGAAAAGCTCTACAAATCACCCAACTCATCAGCTATAGCCCTTGGTTTCCTTGAAGGGAAATTTCTTTGATGACCATAACAAAATCATAGTAAATGGCAAGTAAGATTGCCATCACGAGTCTGCTGAAAATGCAGGAGGAACTCCTGATTGCTTTAGTCATGTGAACAACCCCTCCAGAACAGCCCAAAGTCAGGCAAGGTGGCTTACACCAGGAGTTAATTTAGCCTGCTGGGACTCTTTGCATTACTAAAACAAGCATGGTTTTGGCTTGTAAATGGGGGGTAGAATTTTATTTCACTTTCTGAGGGTCAGAATTTTATTTCCCTTTCTAAGGGGCATACATTCATTTCAGAGTAAACCCTTCAGAATAAAAGTTTACTTCACATTATAGGAAATGACATCCCTTTTTTTAGATTTCCCTTTTCAAAGCATGCCTCAGATTTCTAACTTGTAGTGGAGAGCTTTGGTATAAGTAATAAAAGTCTTTAAAATTAAAATGCTAATCGTAAACAAACCCAAATGCACGAAAGATATAGTCTGACTGCATAACAAAAGAGAATTATATAATTCTATTTGAGTGAAATCTTTCATCTTTGATTTACAGGTTTGAGTCTGCCTATAACTGAAACCATATTGTTCCATATCTTTCATATCATGGCCTTCCCCAAAATCTTGTTTTAATTAAGGTTCCTTTCAGATTTCAGAATAAAAAGCATGACAGTCTTCACTTATGGCTTTAATATATATCCTTTTTTCTTTTTTGAATTTGGAAAATATATAAAAAATGAACATCTCTTGCTTTTAAAAGCTGAGCAAGCTATCAAATACTGCAAGCTGAATACTTCAAGGTATCTCCCGGGGTTCATTAGGTGAGAAAGTTGTAAACAAAATAAAAGTTACTGTAGCAGAGTTTTGTTCATTTGAAGTACTCTTACATACACGCCCCATCCCTCTCTCTGACAGTAAGGCAACACGTGTAACAGTTTAAGCGTTCATTTTCAGCTAAAGGCACAACTCTATGTTACGTTCTCAAACATGGAATTAAACAGCTAAAGTCACATTGCAGGGAGATCTTGCTGCACTTTGGGGACCCAAAATAAAGCCTAAACCCTTTGAAGCTTCTTAAGCAACATCAGTTCTCTCGGTGCAGGACTACATAAAAGAATCAGTTCGTATTCACATCACGACCTGTAAAAAACACTCCCACACAACCTCCACAGAAACACCTGAGCTTCAAATGAGCTGCACGCAGTTACTGAAGGTCGCTGCTTTGGAGTCAGAACGCAGAAACATTTCAGAACAAACTAAAAACACGTTTGAAAAACTATCCATACTTGATCTCTGCTGCACATATGGTGAGCGCTACTGTCAACTACAGGGGGTACAGCACTTTTTCTTAAAGGCAAAAGATCGCTCATTTTAGAGAATCGTGAATGTATTTTTATGGTAAAAAAGATTACATGAAATGGGGAGGGACGGCTAGGAATAGGGAAGAGAAAATAAAGCACCACCAAGCACAGTACTTCAGGGGATTTATAGTACAATAAGAAGTGCTTTCCTTTTAGCTAAAATCCCTCATCATAATTTAAACACTTTTCACTTATTCAGCTAAGAATTCATTACAGGAGGTTAAAAAATGGCACGTAAAATAAGAGTGGGGTTTGTTTTTTTTTTCATTACACAGAGCAAAGAAAACGAATTCTATTAACAATTTAACACAGTATGAAAAAAATATCCAGTAAAAAGTGTCAGAAAGTGATTCATGGAGTCCACAGAATATGTTGCCGGCTGTTGCAATTCTCCTATCTATAATCTATCATGTAGAATTTTGCAATACTCTATTTCACAATTTGTGTTGGTGAGTGGGTCAAACAGCATAAAAAAAGCATGCTCTAGGCTCTTTCTCCCAAGCCCGTTTTACTGTAACTCTAGAATTGTAGCGGTTACATTTAAGGAATCTTTCGGGCTCTTTCAAGTCCATCCAAAGAACAAGTGAAGCTGCTATTCAGAGTTTTGTGCCCAGTGTTTATGCTCCATCTGATCTGTGCCACCCAAGAAGCAGACAAGACATGTCTGAGGGTGCTTTGGGGGATACACAATGATGTCACCCACAGGAAATATCAGGGAGGACTTGGCATTTCACAAGGCTGGCTCTTCTTCCATGGGCTCACCAGCAGCTCTGTAAAAATAAACAGGCAATCAGAATACGGCACAAGAGTACACAATGACATTGTAGATTTTCATGCATAATCAAAGCTGATTTTTCAGCTCTCTCAGATGTTTATTTGCGTTATTCAGCTATCCATAAATAGAGTTTCTTTCCTAGGAAGTATAAACAAACGTCAAGTGGAAAAACATTTTAGATCCAAGCAATCACCGAAAATGTTCCTGTTTATATTAAAATATGTCAGAATATTTTATAACATTTTGTCCAGAAATGTACATGCTTTGTGTCAACAGAATCAAATAATTTAATGAAAAAAATAGCTGTGATACTTTTATTTTACAAGCTTTTGCAACTAAAAATACATGCATTTATTTTTTCAAGCGGGCCTACACCATTAAAGCAAAATAGTTCACTAGTAGCCAAGTAGTGTTTCCTCTGAGATTCTTCTCCAGTCCCCTAGTTTTTGATTTTGTGTTTTCATAAACGCATTGCCTGCCTGCCTGCAACTTTCGAGACTAAATTCTGAACCTGATCAGCAGATCACTATCAAAGAAAAGATATCTATTAATTATATCAAATCAGGTTATAAGTATATATTTTATTTGAAAACCTCTGGGAAATTATCAGCAAGATTATTAGGCAAGATGAGCTCTCTAAGTCAATCTATAGGAAAATCACGAGGACACATACACTGAGCTGACGTCAAGTCTTGCAATTCCTTGTATCTGACAAGTTACTGCACCTGAGGAATATGATGGCAATTATTATAAAATAGGAAGCTTCTGAGATCATGGAGAGACCTCATTATTGAAGACAAAACAATTTGGACAGAAACCATTTTTCATCTCTGTCTGTCAGCCTTAAGAACTACTTTAAAATAGTAATTTCAAGCAATTTTGAAATGAGGGGAGAAAAGTAAATGAAAATTAATAAATGAGATGTTTACCAGTTAGTTCTTGTAAGCCAGTATAATAACTGGCTTGAGCAAAACATCCCTCAGAAAGTACAAATTCATGAGATCCCATGGAAAAAAAAGTAATTAATGAGGGCTCGCTTGGGCTTTGATAGCTTATTTAGCAAGGAAGCCAGAGAATTTTAAATGAATCTGGAATTTATTAAAGCCTTTCCCAGCGAAAAAATCAGCAGTATATCTTCATATTATTTTATACAGGTTATTCCTTCATGATTTAGAATAACCACGGCTAGTATGTTGAAAAATATGTCAGGTGAATGACATATGAAAAAGATGATGTTTTTCAGACTAATCACTATCCAAAGGGTATTGACTCTAAAAGATGATTAATCTATAAATCTCAAATCTTTTGTTCCTCACCACATGGTGGAGGATGTTTCCTATGTACAGTAACCACTGCGGCTCCCTCATTCCTGAGAAGTGAGGTGAAGCCCTCTTGCATTCCCTCTTTTCCGCCTCTTGCTTTGCTCTGGCTTGCAGCAGAGAGCACTCAGTGGCAGCCAGGGTGAGATGGAGCCCAGCCTGCTGCTGGTCCTCAGGTGTAATAAAGGATCACACACCAGGAGCTCATACTGGTGGTGTGTGTGGCTGTTGTGCTGACCACACGCTTCTACTTTCTCCAGCCACTTGTGGGAGACCTGAAAGTCCTCTGGCATAACATGGAGGGTCAATAAGCCCTTGTTAAGCATCCAGAACCTTATGGGTCTGTCTGGAAAGAAGATAATTTGGAAGCAGACGACAGCTCAGTTTTTAGGTTCCGCAAATGAGAAACAATATGTATCAATAGATTTCAGGTGGTGATTGGCAGATCAGGAAGGAGTGAAGCTCTGGAAAACCTCTGGAGGTGAGAGTAGGGGTTTGGACTATCCATAAGAACCTAGGGAAGCAGTACATGCAACAGTCTGTTCACACGTGCTTGACTTCTGGGACTGACGTTCTCATGAACATAGTACAGTTGAGGATCTTATTTAGGACTTTTTTCACTGGGAAATTTTTCACTGACAAAGGTGCTTCCGAGGGCCAGGAGTGGCCCCCACTGATCTTGAGTGCTATATTCTAATATATTCCAATATATTCTAACAACAGGCCAACATTTTGCACCAGCCAGAGCACAAGCACCAATAATAATTTTGTATAGATAAGTGCCAGATGCAAGGTCCTTTTTAGGAAAGAGAGATAAGGTTAGAGGGCCATGGCAATCCAGCTGTTGTCTCTCAGTGTGGGTTCTCTCACAGTCTTCTTCCGCCTACTTTTGAAGACTTATGTGTATGCTTTAACTTCATTTTATTAGTGTCAGAGAAGTCACTGAATTTATCCAATGGTTTATCATTAAAAAAATTATTTTTATGAGATAATGGCTCAGGCTAGAGTTTAGTGTTTTGGTGCCAGTACTGTTTTGGTGCCAAAGGACAGACAGAAAAACACTGTAAATCCCATAGCACTGAGCAGAG
The DNA here is from genome assembly GCA_013397845.1 of Melanocharis versteri. Taxonomy (NCBI): domain Eukaryota; kingdom Metazoa; phylum Chordata; class Aves; order Passeriformes; family Melanocharitidae; genus Melanocharis; species Melanocharis versteri. The sequence goes on from VZTG01008859.1 coordinate 239,867, forward strand.
GATCAATATATACCCATTCTGACAAAATCAAAAGTTGTCAAAAGAAAAACTGAGGGGCAGAGTCTGACAGGTCAAATTTGTGTTACTTCAGCTTTGTCACTGTTAGTTACATCAGTTCAGTCAGTCTTCCTGTAACTGACAGGAAGTTGGCATAAAAACATAAAACAGGCAGAACCCCCCATCCCATATTGTAAGCTCTGAGCAGTTCCTCGAGATGCAGCTGTGAGCTCAGTCTGATCTAAACCAACTCCATGCAGTCAGCAAATTCAGAAAGACACCAATTGAGATTGTAATGATTATAGAACCACAACTGTGATTTTTGTCTAAGGCTTCACTGTGGCTCATTTAAACTGCAAGTTCCTAGGAGCTGAGCCCTCCTGCATTCACTTTACTTCAGTGTGCTGTAAAGAATGCTCATCTTTAGCTCTCTATACGTAGAATTCTGACTATGGCAGAATGAAATAATCTCTTTGCAGTTAACACTAAACAAAATGATGCTGTTTAAACCTTCAAGCAAAATAAATAGATGAGGCAAAAATCCTACAATATGGATAAAATCTGGCAAAACGTGACATCTTAAATATTGTTCTGTGACAATTGAGAAGAAATGTTATTTATGAGAAAATTAGTAAAAGTAATGAATATCTACAATTTTTAAAAAGGTAGTATTTAAGAAGGTAAGTAGGTAAGAAGGTAAGAAGGTAAGTAGGTAAACTCAGTACATCATCCAAAAAAGAAAATGCTTCTCTTACCACATTTTTAAAATTACAATTACAGAGATTCCTCTTAGCTACATTGTCACACACACAAAAATAAAAATTCAAGGTATGTTTCCAAGTCATAGAAACTGCTGAACAAAAGATACATTTTTCTGGCATGGTATGGATTTTTATGCCATAATCTGTTCCTAATTTAACTCAGCTGTCCCAGGGAAGGTCGTTGTAATTGAAAAGTGATCCTCTGGTAGCAAAGAGCTGGGGAAAAAGAGGTACATTTCTATATCATGAAGGTGATTTGGGGAGTGTCTAAAGACATTATATAAGACATCCTGAGTAAGTGTATATCCTAGTAAAAATGGACTTTGTAAGGATCAAAGAGAAAGGAACTAAAAGTAAAAACCACCCTAGTTTAAGAGCAGAATAAGGTAACTACATATATACTCTCAAAAGAGGAAGTAATGTCCAAACAAGGCAAATTAAATAAATATAAATTCTGGCCAGTTAAATGTAAACCCTCAATGAAGCAAACTAAAGAGAAGTCTGAAGAGCAACATATTAAAGGCATAAAAGCTAATAATAAAAAGATCTTTCAAAATACATCAGAGGAAATGATCAAAGCATAAAAGGAGCATCAAGGAAGGTAGACCACAAAAGCAAAATGAACTATTTATATCTGGGTTCACTTGAGAAGTGCCAGTGAGATTTTATTACTTGCAGATGAACTATCCTAAACTGAATCAGTGCTAGAACAAACTGATACACCAAACATTGCCAAATTTCTAAGAGCAGATGATATTTGTCTGCTAAGTTCCAGAGGAATACGGTTAGGATGTTGTTAAAGAAATAGTTATTGAGCATATTCCACAGCTTAACTCAGCAAGAGGTAGAGAAGGCAAGAAAAGCAGTTCCCCTTTTGTAAACCACAGGAGGTACAGTAAGCCTGTATGGCAAAATTGAAAGCAGCTACAATCACTGATGGAATTAGTAGGCATTTAGGTAACAGTCATTTGGTCTTAACACTTATGAAGATGGCAAGCCTTTCAAATTAATTAGAAGTTTCTGAAGGAAATTAGAGAGGAGGGATCAAGTGATATCCTTCTGCAAAGAAGGTCTTCCAACAATTTTATCCAAGTGTTTAGAAGAACCTACGTTGTTGGGAGAAGGTTCTTTCATGCATTAACAACACATCAAAAGCAGGAAACACATAATAATATTGGTGAATTTTCACCATGGAGGTATTCTGCAGAGCATCTCCAAAAGACTAGACAGACTACCAGCAGATTTAGGTGATAATGTTTGCTTATGATGCCAAATTGCCGATACAAGTCAGCTCTAAGGCCCATAACAGCATTTCTGCATGGAGAAGAAAGTAAACTAACACAAACACAGAATACACAAAACAAGGGAGGACAGCTTTAACCATTTTAACAGTGATGGCTATGACTGAGAGCTTGGAGTTAATGATAGAGGAGCAGAGAGCCACAGAAACAAAACATCCCCAATATTAAGCTACTGTGTAAATTCACAATGTGCCCAACACCCGGAATCCTGCATGCAGCTCTTACTCCATTTCAAAGAAACTACAAAAAACACAGAGAGGGGCAGAAATAATCAAAGGTAACAAATTATTTTCATACCAGGAGGAATACAGAGTCTTGAGAAGCTCAAGCCTTTAAAACCAAAAATGGAGCAAAGATTATGAGTAAGAAGTGTTTTTCTTTCTCACAATACAAGACGTAGGGGTTCCTCAGTGATTTTATTGGTTAATAAGCAAAAGAAGTGCAATGCCTGATGAGGCTGTGGGATTCACTACCCAAGTGCTAGAGGCGTAAGCTGGTTCAAAAAGGTTTTGAAAAGTTTATGCCTGTGTGTGTATCCTCCAGGCTTTTAGACAGGATGGGTCAGATACAGCAGTTGCGATCTGTCAACTCACCAGGGCAGGGCTGGCTCTCAGCCTCCTGGTTCTCTTCCTTATGCACCCACCACCCAAGGATGAGAAGAAGGTGGGCAAGATAAGGCTGCAGGCTGACCTGGGAAAGCTGTTCTGCAGCTGCTGAGCCTGGGTGTGATTGTAAGTCCTGTGGGGTATGGCCAGGTATGTGCTGTGTACTCAGCACAGCTGTGGCGGATATCCAAATAGTGAAATGCCAAGTGAAGCTTTATGAGTTGACAGACAAATACAGCAAGGGACCCTAAATGTTAGCTAGCTGCACCCCATGATCCAACCACTTGCTCTAGTATATAATATAATGCAATATGACTGAAACTGCAACTGGTAGCTCTGTAACACCAAGAGTGAAAATTATACTTTGTTTTCATTTCCATTTGAGTAAAATCTATGCTCAGCTGAACCAAAGCCATAAAGTCAAATTCTGATAAATGTCATTCTCAAGATTTACTGCTTCCTGTAAAAATAGTAAGTGCAAGAGATCTCCCTCCACACCCTTTTCTTTTTCCATTTTAAGAAGAAACATACAGAAGCTCCAACGTACCAGAGACAGCAGTGTACTGAATATTTTCACAGCACGATTTCTGAAACAGATGTCTGGCCAAAGCAAAATTCTAATCAGCTAAATCTGTATCTCACATAGGATATAAACAGTTATCAACACACAAAAGTTCTGGTAGTTAGAAATGTTTTATAGGGCATGCCTGTTCCTTTAATTGCATCTCTATTTAAATCCCCTTTAGCACCATACATGTTTCCTTTCCTATCCACAAACTCTTTTTTCTATATCTGTAGTCTTCCAAAGTCTATAATCAAGATTCAATTGGACCTTAAAATGCAGAGTTATGCTTTGGTAAAATAAAACACCAAAAGCGCAGCAGCTTTTCACGTTTTTCTTCATTTACCCTGCCAGAGAAAATCAAGTAAAAAAATAATCGGCACTGTCACTTGAAGAAAAGAAAGAAAGAGAGAAGAAAGAAATAAAAATACTTAATATGGGCCTTAGCCAGAAGCATTTTATCCATCAGTGGTAAATGAGTCAGATATGAGTTGGCCAGGAAAAGAGCTGCTTTACCCAAAATCTGAGTTTAAAGTGAGTCATCTCACTCCAACACCAATATATCCTCCAACATAACTGGCCAGAGTTTCCTGCAATGAGACTCTTGCTGCTGCTCTTCATCTGGAGGCCTGACCATCCAGAGCTGAAGTCGACAGGATCTCTGCCATCGGATCAGTGAAACAGGCTTAGAGTTGCAGGCCAGAACTATCAGCTTGGCTGACCGTGGTGGGGATTAAGAGGAAGCAAATTGACTCCTGGTGTAATGAAGGAACCCTTCAGGCTGCTCTGTCAGCCGCCGTGCTTCCTGTTCTGCTCCCACCCTACCTGTCACAAACAACCCTCCCAAATGAACACTCAATGTGAAAGCTTGCAACAGGTCTTCAGAAGGTGACCCCATCTATAACAACAGGAGGAAGGGCACACCTTCTAAGAGAGCTTGGGACCCCACATGACTCCTCATATCCCTGCTGCCCTCTGTTTGCCATAGGAAGTGGCTGGAGAAGGGACATTGCATACATGGTCCTTTATTACAACAAACATTAAAAAATGTGAAAAAGCAAAGCTGAACTCGTCTCTACGTTACTGCTGTTTATGTTGGTATGTACCTACGAAATGGATGGTATGCTTAATGTGAAACAAAGTAAATTATACAGAACCCAAAGCATGCAATGTCACAGACTCAGTCTCTGGACATTCCATGATGGATTTTCATTTACACTCAAAGTGCAGTCAGGTCCTCTCAGGTCTCCCCAGAGTTGAGGACCCTCAAAATCCAACTTTCAGGGGTATCACTTTTGATTCCATATTGTTCCTTACATTCATCAATGAAAACAAAGAAAATGATGCTCAGAAGCATCAGAAAAACTAACTATCAATTTTGGTCCAGTGGGACAGCATTTTTCTTGTCCTGTCACCCTCTGAGGGCAACTTGGCTTCATGTGACTTCTTTGAGGGTTACAAATGTGGAAACAGACTTCAGGACGCATGTGTGTGCAGGCTTTTTTTTTTTTTGTGCTGCTGACAAATGTCTGCAGCACCACAGAAGATATTCCAAACGAAGTCGTTTTTCCACAAAACAATTCATCACAATGGATTCATCCCTACAAGAGTCCAGAACTGATGAAGTGTAATGAATCTGGCAGCCACATGAATTCCACTTGTGCACATTTCAGCACATCCTTTTTTTTCCATGTTTCTCAGCCCTGCCCTGAAATTCTGTTTTCAGGATGGGTGGAAACTGTCACAGGTTATCCATTGGTAGGTAATAAGTACAATAATTAAGTGCAGTGTTAGTCAAAGGGTTATTTTGTTCAAGTCATGTAGGAGCAGCAGTTGCTCTTGGTAGTTGTAGTTTTGAGTGGAGACACACAACAAATAAAATTTTTGGTTATTCTCAGCAATGTAAAAATACACAAAATTAACCATGTTCTTTTCCAGAAAATTTATAGCTTTAATTTGCTTGACTGCATTATTTCCAATACTTTAACTAAAATTATTTCTATTTCAGAGCTATGCATATACAAGTGGGAATTTTTCTGTCCCTAGCTAGCATAAGTGTCTTGTTACTGTCAGAAATTTATATGAAAAACTATATTATTCCTTAGCTGAGCACTGATTAGCACAGTCACAAATCTAAAATACATCTTGTGTTAATCATGGATTCTTCTCTAAGCTTTTATGAAGTTGTCTGCAATAATACTAGCACAAGAATAGCCATGGCATATTAAAATATAATTACAATTGGAAAGGTAATTATGAAAATACTGTGAACTTTACTAGCTAGCTCTACTCCCTGTGTGTCCCTTTGAGCCATGCCTCAACTCTTTGACAGTTGAGTGTTGCCACTGTTGTGAGGGATGTTCACTCCCAAACACATCCAGAGCTCTGAGCGTTGCACTAGTCCCCTGGGTGCCTATCAGTTCAGTTTTGATTAACAGACCCAACACAGTAGGAAAGAACTGAAGCAAATAAGAAGCAGTCACAATGTAGGAGCCATGGATCTTTCTGGCTCCACTCCCATCACCGCTGTCCCTACCCACAGCTCCCTCCTTTCTCTGCTGTTGTTCCACAGCCTGATGAGCTGATGAGTCTCCTTATAAGGCTTTTTCATCTTTCCTCCTCCCTCCCCTGTTTTCTGTGTATGATGGAACCTGAATGGTTCCACTACATTTTGTGTCTTTCTCTGCTGAAGACCAGGAAAGTTAGTCCTTAAAACGAAAAAATAGGAAACTCCAAAAATTTCTGCAGTGGCTTTTCTGATTATAGATGACACAATATTCAGTGGCTACTGAGTTTTTTTCACGTGTAATTGGCAAAACACACAACAGCACTTACTGCATCATTTCCTCAATTTGGAAGTTGAAAGCAATCTTCGTTAATGTAAAAAGCAGATGACAAGCTGGAAAAAACAGCATCCTTATTCTTTGCTGGTGTACTTTCATCTTGGTACATAGAAAATGTTGGCCCTAATCCTGGGCAGGAGTGCTTTAAGTTTTATACTGGCACCATTCCATTTCTTCCAGGGAAGTAACTTTTAATGTCTGTCTAATATAATTTAATAATGATTTAAGTCCATCCTTATTAAATTTATCTGACTGTTTGTTGAACACCTTCCTAGAAAATTAAAACTAAAAGGGATTTGAAAAGCTTCTAAGGAGAAGAATTTGGCTGATTACACTTGACCATGTCTATTTTACCTCATATGGATATTGCACTTTTTATGCAGTAGCAAGAATTAGGCATGGGGAGAAAACAAGGTGCTTGTACTAATCATGAACTTTAGTACAGAAATGGAGATACCAAAAAACCACCCAAAAAATCGCTAGCACAGAATACCTCTGCTTCCAGTGGCTAAGTGAGAGAACTGAAATCCAGGGATGAAAAATTCCAGGTATCTCAATTAGCAGATAGTTTTGAAACAACCCTTAGTCTTCCTTTCTTCTTCATTTCACTTGTCTGGCGCGAAAGCCTTGTTCTCTATAATAATTTCACACACTTACCTGCTGCCTTCCTGAGGAATACACTGCTCAACATCCACTGAAAGAGAGGCCATAGCAGATACTGTTTCTGTCTCCTCCCTCTCTTGCTGCTGAGACTCAGCCAGAGCACAATCCACTGGCACGGAGTATGGCTCCACTGACTTCCAGTACTTGCCTAAGGAAAACACACATAATAATTTATGGGAATTTTAGCTAGCATGGTGGTACAGGAACAGTAATCACTTAGTTCAACACTGAGTGATTATAATTTAAAATCACTGTGGTGTAAGCAGTACAGTTGAAATTTCAGACTGCAGTGAAGAGGCCTATTTCTGAACCTAAGAATGCCAAGTTGGAAAGTGCTTTCATTCCAAGAGCTGTGTCACACCCTTCCCCAGAAGGTAATAAACTGGAGGAGTAAAACACAGACTAATGAACACAGATTGCCAGGCGGGTTATTGGCTTTATCTACACAAGGTGATGGGAGTTCAGAGCAGGGTTAATAACCAGAAGCTCTGATATGGCACGCAGTTGATGCAGAGACAGCAAAATGTAGAAAAATGTACATTACTGTACAAAGTGCTCACACAGCACTGTCTTGAAAAGGAAAGAAGTCAGAAATGCCAGCTCGGATTGAAGTGGTGTTGCCAGAACAATCAGGTTTGTTAGTCCTGGATGTTCTCTCTCCTCCAACCTCAGGGCGTATTCTAGAACAATAATTTATATAAAACTTTCATATATGAACTAGCTGTTGCTGGAAAGCTGCCAGGTATCATAAGGAATAGAGCTTTCTGGTTTGCTGTGTAAAAATACAGCAGTGGATTAAAAGCATGAGTATTTTCAGATTTCTGCCTGCAACAGAAGAAGCTCATCAAGCAATGCAAAAAATAATGGCAGGTGACTCATCCTAAACATATAAAATGGTCTGCTACTGCAGGGCTGTTAAGAAACAGGTTGATTATTGGTAACCACATGAACAAGTACAAATTTACATATATATTTCTTACAGTCCAGTAAAACACTGAGCAGTCACTAATTGCCAGGTGGATGACACCTGGGAATTAGGAGCTTTGGGAAGTCTGGGAGCTCTGGGCCAGAGTTTACTCAGTGTTTAGCAAGAAGCTTTCAGCAGCTGCTGCAGAGGTTGGATCAGGGTACTTATCTGGGAATTAGACGGAGGGTTTCAACAGCTGTGAAAGAGAGGGGATCAAGCAGGGGACTTTTCCAAGGACTAAAAGGAGGATTTTGGCAGCTGGGCAGCAGGCTGAGCTGAGGTGCTTATCCGGAGGGTAGCTGGAGGCTTTGACAGCTGGGAGGCCAGGCCAGTAGTGGTGCTGCCTGTGCTGCAGAAAGGCTGCTGAAAACTCCCTCTCTGGTAACACAGCTCTCAACACAGCTTCAGGCTTTTGGAAGGATGAACTTTTCCCTCCAGTGAGAAAGCAGCTGTCAATAAAGCCTGAAAATGTCTTTATTCAAAAACATCATTGCAAGATGAAAGCCCAAGTCAATCTTCAAGAACAACCAGTGAGCATGGCCAGAGTGTTTCTTTGAACTCTAATAGTGTGCACGTTTGAGTAGTTAGCAGAATCTTTAAATAACGGGGACCTTCTGGGGATAAAATGTAAAGTGTATTAAGTATCCTACAAAGTTGAGATTAAGTGTTAGGAGGTTGGCTTTGCTCCAAGAACATGAAAGACAGAGCTAAAAAGTTATGTACATAACAGTAGGCTCAGTGATTGGAGCCTGGCAAATTTTATCAAAACAAGACAAAAATATTCTCTATTATTACTGAGCTCAGAGACCATATTCTCTGTTCATTAAAAAATACACTAAAAACAAACAAAAAAAGTTATATGAGCATTCCACAATGTTCTCACAGATCCTATGTGCAAAAGTCAGTGTTTGCAATATACACCCAATTCAAACCCTATAATTTATGAGCTAAATGTTCACAGAGTGGGTGGGGTTTTTGTTGCAGAAACAGATGTGCAAGAAAATCAAATCTGTTGGCATGGGAATAATACCCCCTCTTGCCTATAAAAGAAATGAACCCATGTTCACTGCTGGAGTTTTCAAGGGCTTTTATTCATAAAATAAAATATTAGTACCCAGCTACCACTGTGTTGCTCTCCTGCAGCAACAATAAAACAGCATCAGCAAGGATTGCTACATCACATTCGTTCATTCACGCACAGGCTTGCACACCAGCTGCCCCCCGAATCCTGACTTTCTTGTAACATTAAAAGTCAGGGCCAATTCAAGCATATTAGTGGGCTCTCTGCGCCCATTTAACTGCCCTTCACTCCCAAGCGATTGGTGATTTTCATCGTTTCCCTGCATTGAGAGTTGTGTTATGAGAGGGGCTTCAGCAATAGAGAGAGCAGAGTCAGGCCAGGAGGCAGGTGGCAGCCCAGATACTGCAGTGGAGGGTCCTGGAGAACGGAACTGCAGGGCAGGGTGTTTGTGGTTTGTGGGGGGAAATGATTAAGCAGTCCCAATTAGGAATAGCATCCAGGTAGCAGCAGGTACCTCATGCAAAGAGGGCTCTGCGGTGCTTGTGAAAAAGCAATGAAAGGTTTTTCTTTAAAATCAGAAAACTGTACTTTACAAACACCTGGGGTAAGCAGAAGAGCTTTGCAAGCTTCTTTTTATCCAAGACAACATTTATTTGTTGTACACAAAACATGCAGGCCTCAGATGCGTGTTCAGCCAAAAGATTTGAAGGCAAAGTGTTATGGAATGGAGAGGCAATCACAGCACACAGCTGCAAAGCAGCTTTGTTAGGAGGTATGCTGTGGATTGACAATTAAAGTAAGTCAAAAAGCACTGGCCTTAAACTGCTCCGATCTCTGAAAATGCCATTTCTACTGTGCTCTACTGGAATGTGAAATTCTACCAGTGCTGTTACATTCATTGAGAAGAACTTGGTGGAGCTCAAGGGAAAGAATGAAGCATACTGCTGGTTTCATTCATACAAAACTTGAGCAACCATGGATTGCAAGAAAAAAACAATGAAACCAAATAAGTCTTCTAGGTATGCTTTGGCTTTCCACATGAAAATGTGCTTAAGTATCCCTCAAAGATTTGTGGGAGCACAGACTATCATCAGGAAATAATAAAAGGGAATGTTTCTGTCACTCCTATAGGCATTTGTAATTGCCTTTCATAGTTAGATTTGGATATGCTGTACCATGGCTTTCTTGAAAAAAAATGTTTGGGGTTGGTACTAGTGAACAGGATTGTTTAGAAATAGCCTATTACATGGGCATGGGAACTACTAATTCAAAATGTATTACATTACCAAAGGAGCTTTGGATCACTGTCATACAAAACATTTATACAAACTCTATTCTAGTTAGAAAAAAAGGTGTCTCTTAGTTTCTAACTAAGTATTGTAGCTTTAAGGTTTTGCAAAAAGCACAGAGGAGAGGCTTATTTGGTACAAAATATTGTTAATATTCATTATGAAAGTTGGATCACAGAAATACAAACCAAATATCCGAAGGCAATGCAATGATCCAAATAAATCAAGCTTTCTCAGTGCTTCTTGAGGTGCTACTCAACAGCCTAATGCACTCCAGCCTGCCTAACTCCCTAAAACATTGAAAAGGTACTTGCTTCTCTTAGATCTAAATATGCATCACAAAGCTGCTCTGAACTTCCTCAGGGCTCCTTTCTGTCATCCAAGCATATTCCTTTCTAATACTCGGTCTCTCTCCAGACAAAATGAGATAAACATAACTTTTTAGGTAGTTGCAAGAAAAGGCAGAATTTTGTGTGTAAAAAAGTCCAAACCCTGAGCAGCCTAAGTTTTCGGAACAGCCCACTGGACTGCATGACTGTACCAGCTCAGCTGACACCTAATTGTGGCAAGATTAAGTCATTCTGCAGAGCTCTGTACCATGTTTTCAGATTTACACCATATATTTGTTCCTAAACCCACACCTTCCCTCTCAACAGCCATCATTTGTGTGTATACTCTTTGTGTAGTCTTCTGTTTGTCTGTTTCTCAATTCACCATTTTTTCGGTTTCCATTTTCCATTACATACATGTTTTATTTCGAACAGAATTGCATCTCCTTCCCTTGTGTCTGTGGTCCGTGTGCACAGTTCTGCCTTTATTATCATTCACAAATCTGTTCTATCTTGAACGGTACATGAATCTCCTTAACTTGCTGACTCCTTCCAGATCATTTACAGATTATTAACAGGGAATTTTAACTCATGAGCTACCCAAGAACATACCACTCAGCAAAAAGGACTTATTGGAATATATTACATACAGCTGATTTAATTAGAGCATTTGCATATCTAGGTGTCTACTGGATATGCACTATGAATTATATATCTACAATGAATTTTCTTTGTCACTTTGCAACTAAAATCAGATTAAGAAGTACTGCATGAACAGTGAATTGGGCACGGTGTCCCTTTTAAAAACTGCATTTATTTTATGTAGATGAATCCAAATCATTTGTGGTTCATCTCAAATGAAGGAAAACATTTGTTATTCATTTGTTATTCTTAAAGAGCCAGCAAACAGTAGAAGTCAGGAAACTCCCACTGCCTCAGTAAAATGGCAGAGAGCAGAAGATTAGAGAATTTAAGAGAAGTGTGCTCAGTTGGATTAAAGCAATTGATGGCATAAAGTTCTTCAGTGAGAAAATGCCCTAAAGCATCTGCGTAGTTAAGGGTTGGGGTCAGAGCACACAAGTGAAGCAATAACATACCCTCTGTCTCAGAAACAATAAAATAACGTAATTTTTAACACTGTTCTGTGGATCAGAATGGGAACTTTTTAGCTTTACCTCAAGCTCCTATGAATCTCCGATGAGTACCTTATAAAGGGCAGCAAAACCAGAATCTGAACAAATTATTTGTTTGAGCTCTAATTTACCTGTCTGTTCCTGTCCCTCACAGACACACATCTATTTCATCCAGCTGCTCTGGAATGAAAAGATTCAGGGATATTCAGAAATCAGAAATGTTTAAATAATTTTAATGGGTTACTTTCTCAAGGCTAAATACCTGGCAGAAACAAAGAGATGTTGAAGAAACAAAAATGAAAGCATATATATATATATATTAGACACAGATGTCAATTCATATATAAAACATTTTCCCACTCTTTTCTCTGAAACAATAATGTCTATGACATTAATTAATAATAGAAAAATAACCCCAATCCCACTAACCCACCAACTCAAACTGAGAAACATACTTTGAATTTCAGTGGTCTTTTTTAAAGAAGCTATTGCATTCATATTGGGGATTTGGTGCACAATATCTTCCGGGAGAGGCTCCAGCTGAAAGAATAGAATAGAATAATATAAATATTCAATAAGCCACAGGGACATTAAACAAACTGAAACAATCTAGTCCTCAGGAAAAGCTCAGCCCAAGAACTGGTTAATATGTTGCTGGTATCAGTTCTAAATGTATAGTCATGATTTTGTTTTCTGTTTCCCAGCCATGTAATTGAATTCCAAGGGGCTTTTCTATTGGCTGCAAGACTAATCTATGGAGTCTCTGAAGCAGGTGCATGTCTGTGTATTATTCATTAAAAAAATGCTAGTTATTTGTGTAATTTTTGTAGGTTCCTCACAAACCAAATTCCACTGCGTCTGTATACGCAGCTGGGCACTCCAAACAAAACTTTGCTGAAGCCGCACTGGAACCAAAGTGTGCACTCTATTATCTTTATTTTTCTGGTGTTATTACATCTAACCATCTTACACATTTTAAGGTTTAAAGGGGAAAACCATAAAACACAGCTGCTTTTACTAGCTTAGCATTAATTTCAAATAAAATAGTAAATAAAAAATGGTTATGCAGATTAGCAGTAACAGTTCCTTAAGTAAGTTTTTTACGGAATCAGCTGCATTTTAATTCATTTTAATCGTATATTCTTTGAGTAGGGCTGCATTAGCAGAAAGAAGTGTTCAGTTACTGCATAGTTTTTTTTGCCCTGCAGTGGGTAAATATAAAAAGTAAACTGCATTTTGAATGTCACCCACATGTGCTTTTTTGTCCACCTTCCACACATTTTCTCCTAGGAAAACAGGGTAAAAATTCGTTTGAGCTAAATGCTTCTCCTTGCATTGCAATTCTGTGATAGTCTCCTTGAACTATGGTAAGAGTCATGAAGCTCTTCTGCTTCCCCACATAAGCTGCCATGGCAGGGCGTGCAGGCGTGCGTCCTGAGGAGTAGCAACTGTGTCAAGGTGCACAAAAAAGAGCAATATCAACACCAATCTCTCCTCTCTAAAGCTAAGGAAGTTCAACCACCGTTGACAGAAGACATCTGTATTGCAGACAAAACTCCTTTCTTCAGTATGCCTGGGTCTATTTTAAACTAGGTCAAGTGAAGCCCACCCAAGGAGCTCCCTTTGTGAAGTTAATAGTTCAGTAGCCATCAGATATTGTCCTCCAGGTTGCTACCGCTGCATCGCTACTCACCAGCTAGATCAAATCAACTTTGATCCAAGCACACATAGTGGGAAGTAACTGCAGCGTGGATACTCCCTCAGTGGTGCTATTTTAAGCAAGCTCAGCTACAAATCCCAAAACTTCTGGGATCCTGCCGCTACAATCAGCAGTGAATGCCTGTCAGCGATAAAGACATTGCAAATCTCACCAGTCCTTTGGAGTCCTGGTAACTAAAATGAATAGGGCTGTTCATGTCATTATTTCCCTAGAAGCCCATATGGGATTGCAGCTGGAAGATTTTCTTCTGGCTAGAAACAATAGCACTATGTTTTGTTTTCAAACAGCATAAATCAGTCCATTCTGCACAGTGATCAAGTGTGCAGAGAAGTGCTGGTTGGACCTGACTGAGTCCCAGCTCTACTTTGTTAACAAAGAGGCCAAAGTGCAAAGACAAATTGTTCCTATCTAGTATGTATCATCGATTAGCACAAAGACAGCAATTACAATACAAATAATATTTCAGATACTTTTGCAATCCTTGAACCACATTTACTTTATCGTCTTCATAGGTGGCTCTGTTTGGCAACTCTTTCAGGTGCCTGGGGGGAAAATGAGTATTTATGGAAAAGCCAAACAACAGATCAAGCTTTACAGATTTTAGAACAATAATCCATACAATTACCTTAATAATCCATACCTTGAGCTATGCATATAAATAGCATTTGCTTTATCACTAGTCATCTTCCATTCAAAGTAATCTATCATTTGGCCAGGAAGAATACAAATCCCTGAAGTTCTGTTTGGTCATTCCGGGTGCAGGAACACATAAGGGGCAGCAAAGAGTAGTTTAAGGTTCTGTTTCATCAATTTCCTAATTCCTAAGGCTTTGATGACCAATTCATTTCCCTGAAATAGAACAAAACAGCTCCAGGCCATAGCAGTAGGAATAATAGTAAAAGGTATGGAATTGCCAGACTGCAATATGTGAGAGCTGTGTCTTGGTTTGCCCTTTGAGTATAAGATTCTCTAGGCAGAACTTTGGTACTAATTATATGCAGACCCTTTGTACTAATTATTAAGAGGGGAACAACTGCTGTAGAGACAGCTAGAGGAGATTTTCTATTAAAAGGTGGATATTTTGCTGCCCTCCTTAAAGCTGGATTTTTGCAAGAGCCAAAACCCAAAAGGTTTGATTTTCTCTAATATATCAAAATCACCTCTTTATTTATCAGTATAGAATTTTTAAAAAAAACAATTAGGCTGCATTTGAATATCTAGACATATCAGGTGAATATTTAGAAATGGCAGATGTGTTTTTAGAAATCAACATAAGCTGATGAATCCTTAAAAGAGAAAAAGGGTAAAATATCCAACACCTATCCCAATCATTACTCTGTCTGTTAGCACTACTAACAGTTTTGTAAGTGATGTGAGTATAATGGACATGTTTGATCATTTCCTGAACTCTTTTTTCCACAAAACTTTCATTTCATATTCCAAGCTTGGCTGAGGCAAGCTCCTAATCCTTTCTGTCTCCTCATCCTTAAGTATAACCAAACAGACCCTGGACCCTCTTTCATATCAGGGAAACTTTATCAGGCTCCACAAGTAAGTTCATTACATCATATATCCTGCTCAGCCCAAAACGCTGTTCCATTACAAAAACACCACAGAAATAAAGCCAGTGGGTTATGGCAGCTATTTCTATACACTTAGAAATGGGATTATCTGCATTCAAAAGGAGGATTCTGTTGGCAGTTATCCACTGGTTGCATATAACTGTATAGACGCAGAGGTGTCCCTGGAAAATATCAGCAGTTAGACACAATACCGAACAAAAGAAATTACTCTACACCTGGCATATGTGGCACCATCACCTTCCCTCCTACACTCCCTGGCATTCAGATCATGAAGTCTATTAAATCTGGAGGCTAACAGAAAAGAAGCTGAAAAGAGCACTGGAAATACACCATCAGGAAAGAAATCTTTCAGAGAAGAACAGCTCAAGTTTTCAGAAATAATCAAACCACTGGAGAGACAGTTTGGACCAGACACAAAGGGTCACATTTTCAAAGCTTTTACATGGCTGAATTGGGCTTTTGTGTCCAAAGTAGAAGATGAAAGTAGGAACTGTGTCCATTAATCATTTTCAAAGTAGGAAAAACAATGTAAATGGGCAAAAAATAATTTGGTATGCCAAATTCTGCCAGAAGAGTATCAACAAATGTCTGAAGAAGGAATTAAAGATGGAAATTTCATGTGCCCAGAAAGGGATCTGAATTGATCCTTGGGAACGTGGAGAGAATTTGAAACTACAGCAGTCTGTACTGAGCTGAAAATTCTAGCAATATCCATGTTGTCTTTTGCACTGTCATGTTTTCAAGTACCAATGTTAGCTTCAGTGAAGAATGTTGCAGAGTGCAGTTAGAGATTGCTGACAAGTGAGGCAAGTGTAAGCAGAAGGTAAGGAGCCTGGAGAGTCTGCCAGAAGCACAGGAAGGGGAGGAGGCAGGCAGGCTCCTCGGGGATGCCAGGGCTGCAGTGGGAAGAATCACAACCCCACTTTCTTGGTTACACTGTGTTAAAAAACCTATCAGCAGAAAGACTGAGCTTTGCAGCTCTTAATGCTGCCAATGATTACAGAAGATTAAGTTCAAAGATCTCACAGGTCCTCTTATATTATGTGTTCTAGTACTAGCAATCTTCTCAGAGTTCCTGCGCTCTGTTTACATATAAGCACTTCACGCAGGTATGGCTACAATGCAGTAAATAAACAAATCAGATTTCATCAGGGAATAAGTTCGAAGACACAAAGGGTCATTAGGGTCATTAGCACCTGCCAGTCCCTGAAAACCAAGTGATACCTTGGAATTATGTAACTTTGGAATCAGAATATTCTCTATTTCTTTGGCCAAACCACTTCCTGACTAGCACGGCGCACCTTGGGAACTTTGATGTCACCATGCTGACCTCTGGCACACACATTGATCCAGTTTCCTATCCCATCCAGATCTCTATTTCTAGAGTCTAGGTTTACACAAGCAGCAGTTGACAGGTGTTTTAGACTCGGTGTTTATTATTTTCTAGTATTAGACTCAGATTAACAATGAGGATGTGAGATTGTGAGCAAGTTTACCATGCAATTTAAAATTGATCTCAAGCCATATTCACTTCCACAAATATTTCCATTTTGGAGAGAGAAATGCTTACCTGTTCTGGTAAATAACCCCTTTTAATGCCATCCGGGCCCTCTTGGCAGAGCTCACCGCCTAGCTGGCAAGCAGCCCCAGATCCACACTGAATTCCACAAAGGAGAAAATGCCAACTTTTCATCATCAGCAGGAAAGCTGCAGAGTACGAGCTTTCCACTTAAATTACCATCCCCTCCTAAATGCCAGCTCAACAGATTGCAAGAAAGAAGCACATACTTCACACTCTGCAAGAAAATTGTCCGGTGTAAGTTTTCAAGCATGCTTGGGAGCCAACCAATCACAATGTTTTGTCAAATTCTGCTTCAGACTGAAATTCAAGCCAGAAGAATATTTACTAGAAGATGTTAAATTTAGTCACTTAAAAATGTTTTTACACTTGGGGCCAAATTCAGCCTTGGCCGCCACAGTCAGTGAGAGCAGACGTGCATCCTCGCTGCGCCTTTGTTGCAGGGTCCTGCTGGGCAGAGACACTGTGGACTGCACTTCCCTGCTTCCTCTGTGCAAAGAAGAGCATGACCCCATCTGCAACTAATTATCACTTGTTACAGACCACAGAAAACTGCTGTGCCACGAGGAGCTAAGAGACACTGCCCAAACCTGGAGACAGATCAGACGGACCATGATGCTAGACTGACTTCTGTGTCCCATGGAGATATCACACCTGGCTGCTTTAAAAGGAATGGGATGAAGGAAGAGCTAAATCCTTAGGTTTTGACTCAAAGAGTTTTGTGCTCATAAGAATACTTCCCTACTCTTTCTGGCTGCAGAAGAATCCCTATGTGAATGCAGTTATGTTGGAAATAAAATGTAGGATTTAGCATACTGGACTCAAGGAAAGGCCATGCCCAAGGACTTTTTAAATCCAAGTAGTGCCTCTTCAAAAATAATGTGGAGGAAAGAAAGCAGAATGCACCCTTACATGTGTAAAGTAGCATTACTCACCACCACCAGGACCCAAAAGCTCTTTAATGCACCAAAGCTATGATGGGCAAAACAGCGTGGAATTTCCATACTCCACAATGAAGATTTTGGGGGGAAATCTCAATATTCAACCCAATTTTCACAGACTTCTTGGTATAAAATATAAATCTTAACATTCAATGGTTTTCTTAATTGAAATAATATGTATATCTACATACTCTTTAAAATTGACTATTTATATAACCAATGTGTGAAAAACTGTAGAATCATTTAAAGAGTGCCACAATAAGTGAAAGATTTTAACTTGCAGCACACATATAATAATCTCAGAAAGGCTTAAAAGCAATGAATCGTTTGGCATTATCTGAATCCATCTTTTCCTTTGTTTTGACAGATGCTCTTTTAATGGACCAGTTCTCAAATCATGTTGAGAAAATTCCGGGATATTTTAAGGCAACTGATGGTCATCTTGCCTTTTCACCTTCCAGAAGATTTTCCATGTTTACATTTTGGATTTCAAGGGAACCCAGCTGCTTAATCTCTTCTCACCCCTTAGGAAGATTTCCTTCCAAGGAGATAACCTACAGTGCTTCTAATTAGGTCTGCAAATGGTCAAATGGATTTTTCTCAAAGTGACATGGAAACTTTCTGCTTGTAAAACAGAAGCATGGAGAGGAAAACCTAAGATATCAAAACATTTAAAAAGTAATTTTACATGTAAATATTCTAATTAAAAATTGATCTTTATAAAATTTATCCTTAATTCTATAATTCCCTTTTTAGTTTGTTTATTATTTAAGAAGGTGTTCACACAACCAAACCAAACAGAGCCATTTCAGACACTATAAGGTGTCTTGTCTTCTTTCCAGTTGCTATCAGAAAGGGTGTGGCTCTCCTCTAAATTCTCTGTTACTTATACCAGTCCTTCCATGCTCAAATTATTTAAAGAAGATTAATTTGATAGAGTATTCTTTTCCTAGTGTCTTCACTCACTTTTTTTAAGAGAAGAGTGAGAAGTTGTCTTACTAAACAAATCACTAAGCTATAAGGCATGTATAAATTACAACAAAATATATCTATTTTGGATGTCAACCTGTTTTCCTTCTTGATTCTCTGAGAGAAGCCAGGAAAAGAAGGCATTTTGCACTTGTAAATTTGATGTTACCTCTTAGGTAACATATCAGACCAGCGCTCCAGGAAAGTTGAAAGTTGTGGCTAGTTTTAGAATTTTTTTAAAGTGTTACTCTGTTGGTAATACAACACATGAAGCAGTGAATTTCTGTATTGAAAAGTTCTGGCCAAAAACAACAAAAGAAAAGAAAAAGTTTTCAAAAAGCTCTGCAAAATGTTTATGAATTCTAATCCTCAGCACATGAATAAATACATCTGACGAACTGCAGGTTACCTCACAAAGGCTTTTCCCAACCTTTCTAATTTGAGTTCAATTACATGTGTAGTGTTTAGAAATGAAGCTAATCTTGCCAATGTTTTTAAACTAGGGGTGCAGCATATACCATTATTTGCAGAAGTGAAAGGCAGATAATAAGTTATAATTATCCTATTAATCATCTGTAAAGAATTGCATTCAGGGAAGAATGCATCCTCAAATTATACTAATTGGTTGTTTAAAGAAAAAAAAATTCCGTCCTTGGCAGAGTTTGGAGTTTGCTGTGCAAGTTCATGAACAGTATGCTGAAATCAAGCAGTGTCTATATATGCTGTGGGCTACGTGGTGCATATTTCCACAAATCTAACTGCTAACTAGGTTCTTATTAGTGTCTGCTCCTTGGCAACACCTTTACTTATTCTTTTAAGCCAAGGTCAGTTTCTCGTGGTACTCTTGGTAGCAACATTCTCTCTGGAGTACTTTTCTTCACAGCCATAGCATATCCTGTCTTTGAAATTCTGCTGCACCAAACCAGAAGACAATGGTTAGCAAAAGGACATGAGAACAGTGCTTATTGCCTGAGATGTTCCAAGTTATTAAGGACCATGTTCTTTTACAAGCGAATTAAAAATGACTGCATGGGGTTTTTTTGTATTCATTCTCATTCAGTGATAGCAGAAATAGTAGTTGGGTGTGATATAGTGGTAAAGCAAAATAAGGCAGTTTCCATAAATGGGTAGCACCACCAAATGGTCATAACTGGACAGAGGGACCAGAGGAGGATACATCACACCATCAGCATAGTACCATTCACATTAGTCCCACAAGGGTGCAAACTCCAGGGAATGGGTTTAGAAATGCAATGAAAAGCCACCGATGTCGTAAGTTACTATCATAGGGAAGATGACAACAGAAAAATCAATGAGAGTGCCCTGGAATGGCAGCTGATCAGGAAGGCAATGCTGCATTCATTAAGACTGTCAAATGCCTCAAGCTGGGTTATGTAACCCATATTTCAGTACCTAAATAAAAGAACTATCACTGAGTTGAGCAGCACTTTTAGTAGCACATACCACCACCCTGGAAAACTTTCCTTATGGAGTTTGTCAAAGGTGACAGTAGATAAAACCCATTGAAACCTTTCTCTTTTTTTTCTGCTGTCTGCTTTACATTTCTGAGAATATTTTTGAAAAAGCTAATGCTTTGTTCATTGCATGTATAACATAAAAAATAATAAGCATTGTTGATGTGTCATAAAGATGAAAAGAAAAGGTTTAAAAGAACACTTAGAAAATTCTTCTACCAACATCCATCAGAAGACACGTTAGTTCACCTTATTCACATAGGTATGAAGCCTTGAAGTGGAAGGGAACTGGCAGACTAGCTTGCAATTTGGCATTAATATATTTGATTGGAGAGATTATATAGCTATTAAGACTTCCCCTGAGGGGGAAACAAAGTAGCACACTCCACTTTATAACAAGATCTTGCAAAGTTCACAATTTATGGTAAAGGCTTTTGTCCCTTCATAAATTATTTTGGCTGCACCTTCAGCAATTTTTTTCCCCTTCTCACTGTATTTATAGGATAAAAGGTATTCTGTAGTGGACAGCAGAAAAATTTTCACCAACAGGAATCCTTATCTTGCATTTGTGTACATAAGTAGCACATACTCATACTTAGTCTTATAGTCTCCTCTCAAAAGCTGTTAACATATACACTGTTTGATAACTCTTGGAAACTCCATTTCAACTGCATACAGATCATCCTGAACCTTCACATATAAGTTTGGGTTTTTTTTCAGTCTTGTACACATTTTTACCAATGTTTCAAAAGTGAAGCGTCAAAATACTGAAAAATACATGCCTTTGCAATATCCAGTTTCTGAGATAACCAGTTTCCTTGAAAAAGCCACTTTTTTCCATGATAGATGGCTAAAAGGTCCATTCCTGATAGATGACATGCACACCAATGACTACCAGTGATGTCAAGTCTGGTATTCAGCACATCACTAAAAGCAATTTGGAGGTCTTAAATATTACTCAGAAGTAGGAATAATTTAGGCATACACTGAAGGGTTTGTATAATCATCTAATTTAGAGGTATTTATGCAAACCAGGTCTGTTCATTTCTAAGACACATTCAAATTCCACGTTTTTTATACCAAATTTAAAAAGGACTGACACCACTGCTACTAACAGAATACCAAAGACAGCAGCTTCAGCAAACTTCCGTCATTCTCTCCACCTGCTGTGATTTATGTTTTACCTCATTTCCTAGAAGGGCATTGATACAGGCTTCAGAGGCGTCACAGATGGCAGTAAGGTCGTGTCCTCCCTCCAGTGCCAGCACCACGCGGCCATCTGCCAGCTTCAGCAACTGCTTGGTTAGGTGACCAAAACCTGGTATTCAAATACAGGAGTGCAAACAATTAAAGCAGAACAGGCATCGCAGGCATGTTTCACATCTGCTGCATGAGAATGTAGAAAGCTCTGGAATACTGTACAGGGAGCATAGGATATACTCAGTCCAGTACCCTGTTTCTGACCATGGCCCACACCAGATGATTTGGAGTTAGCATGAGGAATTTATTATGAGGCACATGTGAGATAATGTCCCTCATGCTGATCCCTCATTGCTGGAGATTACGTCAAACGCGAGGATGTCTCTCTTCTTACCTTTCTTAACCATTATCACCCTGGATTCTCTTCCTGTTTGCATATCAATGTGACATATACCTATGTTATTAAGAGAGATCTGACATAAACCTGGTCACTTACAGCATTGGTATGACAAATAATTTTTGTAGTTAAACTACGGTGCTATAATTAAAAATAATTGGGCTTTTCAAATGGGAGAATGAAGGGTTTTTTTAATTTAAAAATTATTTGAGGTTTGAGAATAATATAAAATCATGGACTGAGAGATAGTGAAAACATATGTTACCTCTTAGCTCCATCTTGAAGTGTTTTTGGAGGCAGCACTAACAACTTTAATTCAGGGTTTTGGTATAAGTCGAAACGGTCTAGAATTTCGTAGCTATCTCTACCCGTATCTCTCACTCCTGACCAACAGTGCTCTAAGAAACTCTGCACCATAGCCAAAAATGATGGCACTTCATTTTCTGTGGTGATCTATAACTACACAGACATTACCACAAAGTTTTCATCTGTGATTCAAGTAAAGTTAATTTATTACATTTTTAATGACAAGAAAAATTGCATGAAATACGTCAATTTGGAGCAAAGATTTTTGGAAGAATTTTTGTGGTAGTTTCCTAGGACAGCTATTGTTTTTGTTTAATCTCTTTTAAGTAAGAAATGATAAATAAAGATTTGAAACTATTAACGTTAAATAAACATCATAACTTGTTCTTAACTTTTCCACTTGATCTGCACTAGTTGGTCATTAGTGATGACCATTGATGGTCATCACTACTCATTCAAGTGCATTTCATTTCCTTAAATGAAGCATTAGAAGGTACCTGCTAAACCCTGGAGTTCTATAAAGACAGGAAAATCAACATCTTTTTATTATGTTCCAGTGAAGAAGACCATCAGAAATTAAAACTGTGAAAATTACAAGCATATTTTCCAGACAAATTTTCCAAACTCATGTTTAGTTCTGTTTTCATCTTAGGATGTAAAATGGACATCTTTGTTAAGCACATGTCCAACTGCTTTTAGAATAGGGACTTTAATGATATCAAATCTGGATTAGTTGTACAGACAAAAAACCCCAAAACAACAAAACTCCTCTATTTGCCACTTAACATGTAGATGATCACACAAACACTTGAGGTGAAATACTGTTTCCTTGAGCCACTGCCCGATCTTCTGTACCCTAAAAGTACCGCAGTTTTGATTCTAGCAAAGTGACTACACTGTGGTTCAAACTACATATAGGGCTGAATAACAGATAAAACTTTAAACACCCCTTTAAACTCAACCTTCTCTCATGGAAAAAAAAAAAAAACAAACAACAAAGCCCCCCGCCTCCCTACTCCTCTCTACAAAAGACCAAATTTAGACAGGATAATAAAAGTGAAGGAAGGAGTGGAATGAGGATAACCTTTGATCTTTAGCCAATTTCTGCTGTCTTTTACCTACAGATTTTTCTTCTGTCTGCATGTTACACATGGGATCTTTGGGTCCATAAGAAGAGAGTGTCAACAGTGTAAAGTGAGTGCCAAGAGTGTAAAGATGCAACATTTACAGGAAATGAAGAAGAATGAACAGGCGCAGGATCCCTTTGAGTCTGTGAGGAATCCAACAGAACTTTTAAGATGACATTATCCTTTGTGTTATACAGATTCTGTGAAGGGAAAGCTCTACCATGTTTCCCCTGCACACTGGAGAAGTTTGCATGATGGCAAATATTGCTATGTCCACATTGTGATCTTCTGAGGTTTGTATGGCAATAAATGTAAAGACTCTTGCTATGCCTTTTCTTCTTTTAGACAACCATACATAATATAATCCACAGACATTGTTACAATATTAGTTTGTCTGCTTGGTTTCCTGATGATTTTCCTAGTATCAATGCTATCATAACCACCCTGGCTGAATCAGGATGCAATGAGTGATACAGAAAGCATCTTTCTGAACAGAGATCACGGTAACAATAGAAACTGTTTCCAACCCAAATTAACATGATGGGGTTTTTCTTCAGTATAATTACCCTGAGAAAGTAAAGGTGACCTGCTAGAAAGTGAAGAAATAACTTTAGTCAACAGTACCGACATCACCAGTGACTGAATGAGTTATGGAAATTCTTAACAAAGAAACTTGGATCCCGTGTCACTGCAGCAACCTAGGAAAGATGTTAGCTTCCTCAAGGAAATCCCCTGGAGGGCAGAAGTAAGAAAATGGAAAGAAAGGAATCCCAGTCAAGTAATAGCTTTAAGATGGGCTGTAGTTCATGCCAAATAATTAATGAAAACAAGAAGAAAATAGTAACAAGCACCATTAAAAGAATCCGTCATCTCCCTTGATATAAGGAGATCAAGCACTGGCCAACTTAAGGTGAGAAAGGAGTCAGACAAGCATTTTGAATCCTGGGTCTTCCAACTCATATGAATATCTAGAAATCAGCAGCAGTTCTTGGCCCTTCCACTGTATCTGCTGAAATCTTCTTGTAAATGTGCTCAGTGATTTTGCATTTCAGAGAAGTGCAGCATTTTTTAAAATTAGGCTCATGCAGTGTGCCAGGAAATTATGAGAATGGTTTTGTGCCAACTATTATTTTCACAATTTCTGTAATTTAAACACTAAACGTACTTGCTTCATCAACAGATCCACCATTTGGGTATCCTGGTTAGGACTTGCAAAAGCACTTAATATTCATTTGCTATCATCCTATTAAATATTATTATTAACCTTTGATTTCCACAAGAAACAAAACACTACTAAGTAATTCTGAAATTCCTACTCACCAAGAGTTTTATATTTTCTTCACAAAAAAATCTGTGGGTGCACAATTGTACATCCAAGCAGAGAAGACTAGATTAAGACTGTAACCATTATAAACCGCATTATGCATTGGAGAGAAAAGCTGTATATGAGCTGTTATGTGCCAACCTTTGAATAAAAATATAAACTTTCAAGACAAAACCACAACATGTAATTTTTAATTTTACCTTTTCCCCTCCTCCAGTACTATTATTGGAGGAGATACAATACTCAGACTTTTGTAAGAAATTATTCTAGTGTGGGAAGGTGGAAAGAGAGACAATTATTATTCTATTATTCTAATAAGCAAGCTGTCAGGCTGTTATTGAAGGACACAGTGTGCTGATCACTTGAATTACCACCTAAGCAAGTAATTCATCTTTTAGTGGACTGATGCCCCAGCAAGGACTCTGAGGTTTTGTTCTGTTTGTAACAGATAAGCTCCCCCCACACTCTTTGTAGTTCTGCTAAACAGCAAGGAATGGCATGGGTGAGGTTTCTGAAGCCTCATTTGACCAAAGTCACCTTAGGAACCGTACTCTACCTGGACTTTCTGAAAACCAAAAAAACATATAAAAACCCTATAAAAAGAGAATACAGAGTTACTTCAGTTTTCTTTTGTTGTTTTTGAGGTATCCTTACTCTGATAACCTGGAATGGACAGTGGCAAACAGAAGGCAGGTAAAACACCTCTTATTGAGGTCAGTTCCCCTCTCATTACACAACCCTGTGTTGTGTTACATGTGGCTGAAGTAAAGCTAACAAGTCAGAGTTCGTATGGACAGCCTCCCATTCTGCAAAAGAAGAATTGGAGAATGAAGACAACTTGTGAATGTAACTGTTTTTGCACTCTTTCCTCAGCAGACAGGGAAAGGAACCATATGGATGCGGCGAACTCCCACCCAGCACCACAGCCCTCCTTGTTTGCATAAACAGTCATATATGCAACTCAGTTTGCTTGCCAGCAAACGTGCAAACACCCAGTTAGTGGGGACTAAACCTGCCCCAGCAGAAGAGAGACTCCTTCCCTCTCCCCCACTGTGCATAAGGAGAGCAGATGTCTCCTGCGCAGTCATTTTTTGGGTGACGGCAGGCTGCACAAAGCCGTGGTGCTGGCCCTTCCTCATTGGAGACAGCTGGTGAAAGAACAAGGACACGTCAACAACCAAAAGGCTGGAGAAGCTTTAGAGTTATGGAGAAAGCATCAGCTTTCTCAGCCTCAGCAGCAGGGCCCCAACAGCTCTCTTGGCTTCAGTGTCTTAAAAGCTACAACCCAACCCTAAATTACAGGCAGAGCTCTGGTGAGCTCCTCTGGATACTCAGAGCAGCCTGGAGAGGAATACATGCAAAACACAAAGCCTCCACAGTCTCTGTCCTGGACCTCCAAGCATGTATTTAACTATTATTTACCATTTAATCATGTCATTACTCTCTAATTTACTTGAGAATGTGTTTTCCTCTCATTAAAACTGTTGCACTGATCGCTGCCAAAATTCTACCCACCAGTGTTCTGTGCTCCTTCCCTGTGGTTCCTTCGTGACTATTTGATTAATTTTCATTGATATTCTTCCAACAATAGCATCTAAAATTAACTGGGTCAGTTTTTACATAACTTCCTGAGTCACCAGGCTACGTGTCCTAAATAAGTATGTCCATACAGGAGTCAAATGATAATTTACCCTTCCAGCACTAGCAGAGGCTGGGACATTTTACAAAACTTGTGTTCTATGATAAGAGAACATATTTTATTCTCAGCTCTTAATTCAGGACCTTTTATTCAATCAAAACTTCATTTGGATGAAGTCAGAGACTTGACTCAGTTGGCAGGATGTGGCCTTGAGTGAGGGAGAAAAGGAGATTTTAATGCCAAATACATTCTTATGAAAAACATTTTCCAAATGACTGAAATTACAAATGTTAGTGTTGAGGTACCTGAATTTCAATGGTACATTTGGCCTCCAGGCATTAGCTGCTGATTTCTTGCTTTTAATACGGGAGAAGGAAGCTCAGTAACACTTCAAATTACATGTCTCAAGCAGGCATTTAATTGATATTAAATTAGTCAGTAATTGTATGTTAAATAAATACCAATAGTCTCAGGAACATATTTTTATGGAATAACAATTTATGCAATAGACGTTTTTATTGCATGCCTGTTAGGTCTACAGCAATATGTTTTTCATAATTAGCTGCTCTTTAGCTGCTACACTGAACATAACTTATTAAATCTCTATTAACATATATTCAAGGACACATCTTTGAAAGTCAAATGCTGCAAACCTGTTTCGCTACAGGAAGAGGGGACCTTGCAATGCTCAGTAAGATGGTATTTTCAACTCACTTGAGATGTGGATGTATCCAAGTGTGTCATACAGTCAATAGCATTTGCTTAGCCCTTCACGAGGGAGGAACTTGTACACCTTCACCACACAAGGCAGCACTGAGCACCAGACAAAATGTTCCTCAGAGAAAACATATGGAGGAATAACACTCCCCCAGACTCTTCTCCCAGTTAATTTATGGTAAAAATAAAAGGAAGAGATTTCTTTTGTAACTTGCATTATCAGGCTTTAGCGGTTCTGCACCCTCCAGGAATGGTCATGGTAATGTACAAAATAATTATGATGTTTTTAGAACTGTTACAGTGCTGTTATGTGGATTCAGAGGGAAAATATTCAACCACAGATTTCAGCTGCCAAAGTCAAAGCAGGAACCTTTGGATATTCCCAAAACTGGCTGGATGGTTTTAGCCTTGCTTACTAGCTCTTTGTTCTGTGCCTTCCTGTCTTCTCCGTTTCCTTACATTTCCTTCATCTCTGCCCCTTATAGCTGGCCCAAGTAATAATTTCTTCACTGTCCTGTTATCCTTCCTCTCTTTTTTTATTTTGCTTCCTATTTAGAAAATCTCCACTAAGTGAAGGCAGGCTGGATGCAAGGTGATCCATCCAACAGAGATCCTCCCTGTTTTTTCAAGAATAGTGTTCTGCAGCAGAAAGCAGAAGCCAGAAGAGAGGAACTGTAGGAATTCATATAGCAAGGTGGTATTTCAGAATCTTGGATTCAGATCTCTCTGAAAAATGCTGTTGCTTCATCTATGAGGTGAGGGGATTCTCCATGGAGTTTGGAGAGCTTTTTCTTTTCTCTTTTTTCCTGGAGACTAAAAACCCTCTAAAGGGATTCTATGGAGATAGACTAATCAGACTAATAATCATCTGTGAAAATCTGTCCCACATACTGTGAAATCTGCCAAGATGATAGAGCATGTGGTATTATGGTTATCATAATAACTTCTTCCAAATCTGATCAAGTTGCCTGATTTAAACCGATATACAATATATGCATCTGATGTTACAAGTTACAGATGATTATATCTCCAAATCTGAGTCTAGACTCAGTAAGGGGTTGGCTAAAAAACAAGACATCTGATAAAAAAATAATTCAAAGTATGAGGAATTTCTGTCTAATCCATGCTGGAATGAAAATCAGATACTACGATTGACTATCCAAATAAATCAGTAAGCTTGATTAAGTTTGGAGAAGTTTATTATAATGCTACTGCCTATAAAATCAACTTGACACACTTTTGAAATATGTGGGGCAAAGTTTCTGCTGTTATACATGAACAGCTGAAATGTGGGCACTGAGTTATAACTGAAAACAATCTGTTGGGAAGATCTAGCCTTATTTCTTTTTCTAACTGATGAAAAGCCAAGTCAGTTAATGCTGAATTGACCCAGGAGGATAACACACAGGATCTGATTTAAACCCCATCACTCAGAAGCTAAGAATTGACTGCCATTTTCTGAAGATGGTCTACAGTATTCTGCCAAGAAAATCAACATGGACTAAAGGATCTCTCCAACTTATACAGTTTCTCAGAGCATACAAATTAAGGCTCTCACTCTGTTTTCAGTCATTTACTGACCCTGCCACATCAACACATCAGATTAAATTAAGAGCTGGTTCCTTAGCCAGTGCTAATCAGCATATACCACTATCTAAAGACCTAGCCTCCAGATGTGGATCATTCCAAGACTAGCAACACACGTACAATAAGCATAGCAGGGAGAGGTTCTTGTAGGTGGACAGACTTGAAGTAAACACTCTATTTCCTGACCAGTTTGGCAACAAGTTTCCTGGTGAACTCAGTATTCGTATCAGAGGTCTAGTGCCCCTCAGGATTTGGATCACATTGTTTAATAAACATCATTTCATAAAATCAGAAGGGAATAAGGGCCTGCGTTTCTAAGGGATTACTGTACATCTCATAGAGTTATTCACTTTCCCTCTGGCCCTGTGCCCATTAACCCCACCTGACATATGCTATAATCACCCAGAAATGCACTGCCTGTCACCACTTATTGAAAAGGTAACGTGTAAAACTCGCTAAAGGAAATGGTATTGAAACAAGGTTTGGGGTCTGACTCCTTATAGTCTTCTTTTTAATTGCAATTTCCAAGTAAAATACATTGAGCAACATTCTATTATGCTGTTCTATTACAAAACCACGTAAGAATTAAGGATGTGTTTTCAATCCAGACAACAGCCCTTTTGTACCTTTTCGTACTATTAAAAGGACACACAAATACCTTGAAATGGTGGAATTGTAAAAGCAACTGTAGCTATCATTTGAATTACATAGGTGACTCTATCCAGCCTTCTCCATAACTACAGAAGTTATGTCAGAACCTTGTCAGTCATGTTATTACACAGCAGAGTTTGCAGGAGCCTTAACCTGCTGAGAGCACAAAAAAAGGTGGCAGGGAGCTGCACAGGCCTCAGGTGAAGGCAGGACTGATGCCACTTTGTTCTCATGCACAGCAGGTGGAAATATGTATAAGACATTTTCATTTTCTGGCCTCTTTGTTTCCACAGAAATTCTACCACACCATCCCTCTCTCTCCCCCCATCCCCGCACACCCCAAGTCCCCTAAGAGACACATATGAGAATAAAATATTTTCTTAGAACATCGAATATCTCATCTCTGTCTTTCCAATCTTCCAACATACAGTTATCTGAATGAGTCTTTCTGTGAGATTCTGCAGCCAAGTCGTGACCCACCAATTACTGCTTGAGAACTACTGCTTCAGAAGCCTTATGGAGTTCTTCACTCAGGGGTTTTCTACCTTTCTTTAGAGAAAATTAAAACAATGACCATAAGGTGACCTGGGTGAAAAATGCCTTCAGGTGGCTGAGCAGTCAAGGAGCACTACTTTCTGGATTTTCTCAGAGCAAGGAGCAGAATCACTCCTGATTCTGCAGGATCCATATATAAGCAAATTACCACTATCTCTGCTGTTACCGTATCATGACAGCAGTATTAAGGGAAGCTGGAAAATCTAAAATAAATGGTAATCTTCATTGAACAATAGAAACATCAAGACAAACAATGGCATTTCTGTGCTACACTCAGACCCAAATCCAGCTAACTAGTGTCAAGGTAATTTGAGGACTCCAGATGTTATTGCAGCTGCAACAGTCATCTTAGTCATTCTCCTCAAAAGTGGGAAGTTCACAACAGGGCAAAAACCATTCACTTCACATTGAGATACTGTTTCTTGAGCAGCAACAGTAATTCCTTCTTCAAGGGAAAACAGTACATCAGCTTTTTTAGCTGGAGACACTGAAGATCTACTACCAGAATAGCTACTGTTTCTCCCTCCAGAATTTTAACAGATAGAAGGAAAATAACCTGCTTCAGCAGCTCAAAGCTCTCTAGAGGCTCTAGAATCCTAGCAAATAAGGTACATCAAATTGCAACACCAGGGTTGCATTTACACTTTGCTCTGATGAAAGCTGAAGAGCCACAGTAGCTGAGAGTTTGGGCAAAAAATTATCCAAACTTCACAGCAAAGCCACTTAGAAACCCCAGTTGAGAAAGGCATCCAACTGTTTCACTACAAATGAAGAGAGATAAACAGGGAAAAATATCAAATTCAGAACAGTCCCACTCATTAGGACATGAAGTGGTCACTCCAGCAGAGGATAAACTTTTTGGTCATTCTCAGTTTTGACCAAAGTGCTGATTTCATGTCATAAAATAAATGGCCATGGACCAAAATTTTAGCACCCTCCCGCTGTTTTTACCTAGATTTTAGTGCTAAAAATTATGCTGGGGGAATTAATTAATTAATATTAACTACTCATGAGAGAAAAAGGGACCATAAGATAATTGGGAAAAGGATAGAAGTGTTTGGTTAATAAAAGAGACTGTTATTAAATAAGAGGACAAATAAATATACTTGTGACTAACAGACAATAAAGGCATGGAAGGATGAGCAAGAAAAAAATGAATGTATGAAACTAAACACTGTCAAGGAAACAGATTTTCTTATAACCATCAGAAAGGGTCAGAAAGTAAAGAGAGCAGAGTAAGTTAATAATCTTATTTCTACAAGAGGATGCTGAGCACTTCTGAATTTTTCCCCAGGCATATACTTTTGTATCCTTTATTTGCAGAGAAAGGTGAGACAGTGCTCTGGTATTATTAACATGAAAATCATTCAGCTTTTGGCTGCAGTGAATTCTGGATTCCTCAGTGATAAGTTGCTAACTAAAAAAAGGTCTAAACACAGGCAGCTGGCACAGTGCCAGGTGACAGGTTTGTATGTGTGGGCAAAATTGTTCGTGATAACACTCAAAGCTATTAAAACATTTAAATAAGCAGGTACTTGACAACAAGCTGGTCTCCCTAGGAGCAATCACATCCCTTGCCATTTATTCAGACATACTACCATACTCTCACAGAGACAAAATCTGAAGTAATCCAATGACTGCAATGGATATATATTTCTGGAACTGTGAGCAAAACTTGGCCTATTAAAAGCAGACAACCTTTTTCTCTTAATCATTGTAAAATAAGTTTAGAAATTGCAAACAAAATACACATTAAAGCTCAAATGTGTATTTGGAAATCCACATTTTATCAACCAGAACAGAAATTTTAAGTGAATGCACAGGTTTCCTGAACTCCTCTGGACTTGAGGAACCAATAGCAGTTGCTCCTTCTAACCTTTTAGCTGCTCATATACCTTCCCAGACCATGCCTTTTTCTAAAAGGTCATCACAAATAAATTCAAACTACCTTTCCATATATACAAATCCTTAGTAGCAGTGGAAAAGGTGGCTTCTATCATTTTCCCAGGTGATGTATGACTCCATCTCAAGCTGATGAGCCTAGTCCAACCTGGAAAGCCCAAAGATGGCCTGGAAGTCTTTTTAATAAAGATAACAAACAAAGAATTTTTTTTTTCTTGTCCTTGTACCCAATGTGAACTCAAACAATAAGTCTTCGTATTTACTATAGCACTTGCAAGGACTGACTGCTCAGATCTGAGTTGAAAACGTGTCTGAGGACAAGCGCTTGCAGGTAGGTAAAGAAAAAAAGACATTTCTAAATTTAAGATGATTTTTGGTGGTGATAGCTATTAATAAAAAACATTTCTTTAGTGCTAAAATCTATACAAATCAGAGTAAGATCTGGATGTTGCTTATTCAAAAGGTGTGAAATCCAACACATGCAGCCAGCAGGGCTGATACAGGTGTGATTGAGCAGGTGTGCGGTTGCAGGCATAGAAGGTTGTAAAAAACCACGTTTTTTTCTTCCTATCCTGTTTCAGATGCCCAAGAAACAAGCAGGAATAGTCCTTATGACCCCGTCAGGCTAGGATGTTTTTACTTCCTGCACATTCTGTACTGGGTCTTCCTGTACTCTCATTATGTCTGGAAATGCTCAAGAGAAATTTGCTTTGACATGACTGTTACCTGTTCTATGGAACTACTATATAACACAAGCAAGTTAATATTTATATCAGAGTTTGGCTTGAATTTCTGGCTGTGGCTTTTCATGGTCAGCTGCAATGCATAAGTCACCTGATAGGGGATGTTACACATCGGAAAATAGAAAAATAAAAACATTTTCATTTAATGTGAAATTAAGATTTAAGAAACAAGAAATTTAGGGCACCACAGTGCTGTTTTTTTAATCAACCACAGAACTTGCTGAATTTTAAGGTTGCTTTTAATTATTGGAAAGTGGATAACAGAAAAAACCCGATACACAGAGGAACATTTATTTCCTATATATTTTAGCTTTAGGCAGAAACTATGAAGTTAGCATTTACTGCTGGCTTATAGTTAAAACCTGAACTTGGCCCTCTCTATGCAGAGAAAAGCAAAGGTCCAGAACGGTAGATGTTCATTTGATTAACATCTCTATCTTACAGCATATGCAAAAGGGGTCCATTGTGCAAGCAATCATAAATCTCTCTTGGTCTAACTTCTGAGCAATTGACCTTACAACCCACATAATGTTCCTTTGTGCACAGTTTTTGTACAAAATTTCTAGATTTACTGTTTCAAAGAAGGAGTGTGTAAACAATTTCAGCAAGAATGAAGTGAGCAACTCCTTCATCCTTCATATGGATAAATGCTTGCGCCAAACTGGGATACTTGTTCTGGAAAGTGTCTCTATTGATGCTACTTTCAGTGGTTCCAGATTCAAATATTTCATTTTTTAAATTTTATGTGCTGCTGCTATCTTAATTAGGAATGAAATGAGGAGAAGAGAAATAACGGGTTTTAGCAGTTCACTAGACAGCAAAGAGTATTATAGGGAAAGGTAGTGACACTTTGATAGTCCAAGAGTATTCTCTTGTCAGTCATCAAATGACTGCCACTAATAAAAAATTCTGAGGATCTCTTCAAGAAAAAGGCGGAAGCAGAAACATCGACAACATAAACGTTACTTCTACTTGTTCTCACTATAACTGTCCAGTGTCTTAAATTCTTGATATTTCTTTTTACTATAAACAAAATTTCAGGCCACATCTTGAAAAGTTCAATAGGAAAAGCACACATATCACTTCCATGCATGTGTTCTGGCGACATCTATATGGAAACAGTGACTAGCCCTTTCCTTGATGAAACACTGTAAAGCCTTTATTACAAAATTTATCAAAAATAAAAATGTGTTATCTATATGAGCAGTGCTCAATAAAAATCTCAAAGTAACCAGCTCCAAGATGAATTTTGGCAAACTCCGAATTCCGCATGTGGGAGAGGCAACCTTAGCACTTAGTATATATCAAAAAATCTGCAATTAACCCTGAGAAATTCTTTTGGGCTTAGCCACTCCTAGAGAGCTCTGGAACTCTTGAGCCAGCCTCTGAAGGCACCACTAACAATCTCAGGGATCTGGGCTTTCAATTGAGACACCATGGTCAGGTGGTTAAAGCCGGGGCAGCCCAGAATGCCTCGAACTCCCTAGGAAGTTATCCCTGTCCTCATATTACATTTAAATATTGTCAACCTCTTATACATTAATAGAACTGATCAAAGTAATAATAAATGGATAGGTCAGGTAGTTTCACGTTCGTAACACTGTTTGTAAACATATGTTAGTATTTGCCAGACATTATCTTCAGCTTAGAGACTTCCAGCACACTGCATACTTTGACTTCCTAAACTTAATTATCTGTTTCTTACTAGTGCTCATAAAAATGACACCCTAGAGTGTCTGCTCTCTTACTGTGTAACTGAAGCAACTGAATAGAACAGAACAGGATTAAATAAGATAAAATGATAACTAGTAAACAACCAGTTCTCTTGATCACACAAATATCCAGGAACCTTTGTGAAGAAATGCCACTCCTCAGACTTAAATGAGAATATAAATTAGAGCTGGTGACTATTTCTTAATAAGATTTGGGAAAAGAACACTAACAGGGATGAATGAGTCCTAAAAGTAAAAGAAATGTTTATGAAAAAGAACAGCATTTGCATTCCTATTTGCCTGGGCCACTTGCCCCTTTTGTAACCTGATAAAACAAATGAGTCAATACAAATCAAGATGACTTAATGGAAGAACAGCAAATGGCCATTGTAAAAGAAGAGGCCAGAGGAAAAGAGACGCCACAGAGACCCCAGTCACACAATTTTTTTGCAAGTAGATTTAATGGGTGTGCTGTGGCCAGACACCTTCAGAGTCAGACAAGCCATTTCACTAAGAGAAAACAGCAAGATCCTACACAGAGTAAGTAAATTAACATGGAATGCTAACTCAAGACCTTACAAAGTTCATATTTTGAAAACAAAATAGTAAAAAACTTACACAAACTATTTTTTATGAGAATACATCCATTCTACAACCATTTTTATGTGATAGATCAGAAATGCTATTCTTTCCTTCACAGATATACTGCCTTGTTTTTATCGATTTACCCTGACTGTCAAGGAGCCTTCCAGAAAACAGTAAATAAACTGAAAAATTATGCAGTCCATATCGACTATCTGACAAATCACTGGAAAGTTTCATTTTCCCCCTCGCCTGTCTGACAAAACTGCAAGACAGCCAAATACAGGTGTTCAGATATGTTCAGACAACGCTCTTTTTTCTTTCTCTCTTTTTAATATAATATTTTGTCCTTTACTCTGGTGAAAACATTATGGTTGGGAAAGTAAGATCAATCAATAATTCTAATTTTTTAAAGCCTTTATAGTAATTTTTTGAGAAATATGGTCGTTTAGACAGCACATTTATTTAGTTTTAATTTTTGTGCTGTCATACATCAGCACTGAAGTCCTGATTTAGAACACATGCAGTATGCCTTTGAAGTTTTGGCTGTTTTTAACAATGGCAAAAAAAAGATATAAAGAAATTAAACAGCACCAGAAAAAAAATCATAAAACACGGCTTTTGTGCTCTTGATTTATATATTGTTTTTTATGTCTGTTTAAAAAAAAAAGCTTTATTCTCAATAATCTTTCATGGGAAGCTTTGCTCTGACATACTTTCATCTAATCCTTTTCTTCTGTGCTGACCTTTCTTTTCTCCTTTCTATCCCCTCAAGTCTCTGAATCTTTCTAATATCTTTCCCATTCAGTAGCAAAATGAGTTTACTGGAATTCTTATGAAAACCAAAAGAGTAGAAATTGTGCAAGTGATATGCTAAACTGATATTTTTCGATGAAAGTAATAAATATTCCAAGTAAACAGGACCTCCACATAAAACAGCTATTTTCTTCTGGTGCTTATTTGACTCCCCTTCTGGGCTGTATATGTGCAGTGGTACATGTCGTCGTCTTTTTGGCCAAGTTACACAATGCTGGTTTTTTCCAAGGAAGTGCATGAAAGC
Organism: Melanocharis versteri; assembly: GCA_013397845.1. Taxonomy (NCBI): domain Eukaryota; kingdom Metazoa; phylum Chordata; class Aves; order Passeriformes; family Melanocharitidae; genus Melanocharis; species Melanocharis versteri. The sequence goes on from VZTG01008859.1 coordinate 275,107, forward strand.
TGATAGTTGCCATTGTTCATTTTTATCCAATGTGCTGTAATGAATATGAGCCAATGCCATATTTATTTGTTCTGTGGCCAGCTTCTTCCTGTTTTTTTCTCTCCCTTTCAGCTCAAGGACAAAATTGTTGAAACAACAACAAAAACACCACAACTGGCTTTATAGCCTTTCTTCTCCTCAGCGTCTTCCATTCTTTGGAAAATTTTAGTGCATTCGTAGTGTCATCTAAAGGTACCAACACCAGGTACTGCAAAGAAGGGTTTTAATTGCAGTTTACCCACAAAACAATCAGATGGACCAAGTCCTGAAGGCATCCAGAGGTTTGAAGAATATTAACCCCCCCCATAATTCTTAATTGTCAGCCCAAATATTTATGTGTACATTACCAATCTGTATGCATAGAAGGTTATGTGCAGGGTATTTTTGATAGCTGAAAGAGCTGGAGAAGCAGGGGCTAGCAAGGCAGCTGGACTTTGAGGAAGCTTAACACCTGAGTGTTGGGAGTTTGCTGGGGATCTCCTCACTCATTGTATCTCTTCCCTCACCTTCAACATCTCACATCTATATCTGCACCCCTTCTAAACTACTGCTTTCTGCTAACAGCGAAATGACAACTGCAGCTGAGGTGAAAGTTCTTTTTATATCACAGACCATTCGTGTGTTAGTGCAAAATAACAAAACCAACAGAATCTCCTATCACCAACACTGACAGCTAAATTTAGGTCAAAATGGCTTTTCCCAGTGAAGTGTAGTGGTAAGCTTACTGCATAGACACCTCTGAGTTCCACAATACCACTCTTAAAATCTGTATGAAGAACATGTGTAAAATTTTTTCTTAATATTGAAAGTTCTGAAGTTCACTTTATTTTTAGGGAAGTTGACTACCCATTTTAGCAACTTGATCTGTATTAAAAGAAGTCTCATTTATCATTTAATTTAATTTCATATTCAATTTATGACCTTTCTACATATTGAAACTAGATGGGAAAAAATGCTTGATTTTAATATTTGTCAAGATTCTTCTTCCCTACCCTTAAGTAGGGAAAAGTTAGCTGTCTTGCCTCTGCTACTCCTCCAGTCTATTTACTACTCAGTAGGAAGAGAGGAATAACCCTGGGAAGATCTCTTGCATCAATTTTCTGAAAAGATGAAGGTCTTTTTGGAATTAAACACCTCTCTATATCGCCTGTCATGGACAAATCTGGACTTAGTAAGACATATAATGTCCAGAAAGCCAAACTTTGAGAGAGAAAGCTCATTTATGGCTCCAAAAGACTATTTACACCCAGGCAGATAAAATATGCTTTCATCTACCAAGCTCATGCATTGTGAATACAGCATGCTCAGTGAGAAAGTTCTCAGGTAAATGTGAAGCTAAAGATGAATGCATTTTAGCTAAGTAATCTATGCTTCTGTTAATGCCTCAATAAAAATTACTCTTGATAGAGATTTTGTAGGTTACAGAGACTTACTTTCAAATCCTTGTATTATTTAAGTAAGTTATAATATTAATATTATCATACAATATTAGTATATTAATTATATAGTTACTAGGAAATAATTTAGAAAATATTTTCCATTTAATAGTACTACCTAATATATTTTTAATAATCATTCAAATTTCAAGCTAACAGGGGTATTTTTATACAGAAACAATGGAAATTATGTAGAAATTATGTTTGCTCTACCTATAGTACATATAGTCATATTAGCATGTCATAATAATAATCTTCTTAGCTTTAGAGCCTATTCATCTATGAATGTCTAGTATCATTTCCTGATTCATCAAAGTTGGAAATTATTGTATGCACACAGAGAATTTCTATGCCAAATTTGTTCCATTAAACCCAGTAATAATTCCTCAGACTACACATCTAACTCAAAATATTTGCTGTCCTATCAACCCACTGTGCACCTTGCTTTCTTTGTCTAAGACATAAATCATCTGCTCTTTTAAGCTCTGCTCAGTACTTAGTTCAATTTCTCCTAACACCCTTTTAGTTCACTGTTCTCTTCCCTTGAATATATGGCACTTCTCTGCTAATAACATGACAAAAACTTGGTAAGTGGTGTGCGTTTACCAGGGTGGCTTTTAGATATCCCAGAAAAAGAAGGGAATTTGACCATTTGTCCTCGTGTTTTAGAAGTTAAACCACCTGGTCAAAAGAATCATTCCAGCTCGGATGTCTGATGTCCAGCCCTTCCCATGCTCACACCTGGGATTTCCCAGGCTGAAACACTGGAAAATGTCCTCCTCCATCATGAATTAACTTGTTGCTCTCAAATCCTTTCTTTCAGATTAGCAGTTGACGTATCTCTAAACAGTGCTACCACAAATATCTATATTGCTTCAAAAATGAGACATTTGAAAGAGAGAAACGACTGCTTACTTTAGAGAGATAAATTGAAGCAAATGAAAATCAAATCTCTAGGGACATGCTTCAAGAATGAAATCTGCACAGCTCAATCTCCCAAAAGCAGTAAGTGGTACAAGTCACTGAGCTGAAACTAACACAGAAGGAACAGTTCAGTGACACAGTGATATAATTTAAAATTGGTCACGGAATACTCCTGTAGTAGTGAGAGGCCTTTACTTTGAACATTTTTTCATTTTATGTTTATTTCTGAGTCTAATAATTGTGTATCAGTGTTCTTAAAAGCCAAGAAAACATCCAGAGCAAATCAATATATTTTATAGATACTCTTTCTCTTGCTAGTTTTAATAAAATAAAAACAGGTACTGAGCAAGGACAGTGTTATCCAATGGACTAAATTAGGTAGTTGAATCATGATGACAAGAGGGATGGGCAAAGTTTGAAGAAAAAAGTTACTCAAGACATAATGTTTGACATCTGGTTTATGATGCTCTAATTGTCAGTAGTCAGCCAAAGCCAAAAGACTGCTATTGTCTTTCAGATGAAATACATCTAGAACAGTGCTGACTGTTTACTGAACTAAATATATTCTCTCAGTTTCGGCCTGAAGTATACGTCCTACCTTGAAACAGAAGATTTTTTTCCTACTTTCTCTCTTAAAAATACTGAGTTTAGGTCTGACAGGTTCTGATGGTCAGTGTACACATGCTAGAGATGGCTGTATGAATAAAGTGGTTATGCTATAAGTACCCTTGTTATGGTATAAGATGGCCAGTTCCATTAAAATAAATTACAAAATTTTCTTCCAATATAATGAAACATAATAAAAAAGAAGACAAATAATTTATAAGTATTTTTGAAATTTTTATGCAAAAAATGCAAATGAGTAGTATCTTTCTTACTTTGCCTTTCTTTTACCTATATAATGCAAATTGCAATAAGGAAAATCTTATTTTGTCTGAATGAAAGATACTTTTCTTATTTTATGTTCTAGATTTTCATCTTTCCCCTTTTTTCTCTTTCTTTTCTTTTCTTTTCTTTTCTTTTCTTTTCTTTTCTTTTCTTTTCTTTTCTTTTCTTTTCTTTTCTTTTCTTTTCTTTTCTTTTCTTTTCTTTTCTTTTCTTTTCTTTTCTCTTTTTCTTCTCTTCTCTTCTCTTCTCTTCTCTTCTCTTCTCTTCTCTTCTCTTTTTTCTTTTTTCTTTTTTTTCTTTTTTCTTTTTTCTTTTTCTTGTTTTCTTTTTTCTTTTTCTTGTTTTCTTCCTCTTCCTTTCTTTTCTCTTGATTTCCCAACTTTGTTATGTCTATGAGACTCAATTTCCAGTTCTTTTTTGAAAGCACTACATAAAAACTTATCTTCATTAAGTGCCACTGGGATTCCAGCACCACATAACTAATGAGAGAATTCAGTAGCTTCATGTCAATGTGATGCCTCAAGTTCAAAGGAGACAAGGACATCCTGTTTGGTGTTTTGTTTCACTCAAGCCATTAAAACTGCACAGACCCTTGAAAGTCTTATTAAAATAATCTTCTTTACTCCCTATCAGTAACCTAAAACATTATAAAAAACGTGTTCATTTAGATAATCTTCACATTTTTAATGTGATTTGGGAAAAAAACCTTCCGTGATTCTCAATGAATAGGAAGGAAACTCCTGGTGGATGAAAGCATTTCAGAACTACTACTTCTTTCCCTTAAAAATCTGGTAAAGATCTTCAGCTTTTGTGACCTCGATGTCTTTCTTCAAAAAGCATGCTGGGAAAATCCCAGAGGTGTCCACTGCGTCTGGGAATATATGCACCCAAAAAGTGCCAAAAGAAAAAAATTACATGGTTCAGGACATATGCACTGTCTTCATGTATGTTCTACAAAGCTACCATTGGTGCAGTTACCATCAGAAAAATAATGTTATATTCACATGGTGACATAAATACCACAATTATTTTTGAATAGCTAATTCCTTTGATGTAACATATTTGTTAATTTAATTACAGCTTTGAAACAGCATTGCATCACTTGATAAATGGATTTTCTTTACTGTTTTCCCCAGGGTTTGATGCAGGTTTGAGTCTGATGCAGGTTTAAGAAGGTTGCTAACACAAATATTTAAGTGAATGAAAAATTATTTTGATCTGTTCATGTTGGCTTTGGAAATTTCAACAATACTGGGTTCCACTTTGCCACTTTTACTTCTGTGCTAACATGCTTTGAAACACTGGACATAATTATGCAATTCTTTCAAAGATGATTTGACAAAATTTCTTGAAATTCCTGGTAAATTTGTTAGGAGACAGACCAGTCATATTGAAAAGCAATTGTACTGCAAAGCTGTTCCTGTAGGAGCCATAAAAGATGCTTCTATAACTTTCATTGAAAACAAAGAATTTCTGAGATAACAACACTGCCTTTTTTAATAGAAATAAAAATAGATACAAATAATAACAACTGGATTTGATCTTTTAGTCAATACCTCTTCTCTACCAGAAAAACCCCAAACAAATAAAAGATATTCTGTTATATTTTTCCACTGTTTTGGATAAATTAAACTCTTTGACAGAAATAATAATTCTGTTTATCTTTATTTTTAAAAGAAATAAATTATAGGAACATTTTCAAAGCAAAACGAACTTGGGAAGGTATATCAATTTTTATTGAGATTCATATATATCCCAAATTTTAAATTGATAATTTCCCTTGACAGGATAAAAATACTATGCAAAGCAATTAGAGTTATTCTTTGCAAACCAACTCTGTTTAATAAGAAGAAAATGATGCACAAGAACAAACACTTTCTCTCTGGCTGCAATCATAAATAAAAACATAAATTATATGGCAATACATGCCAGTGATCATTTTTCCATACAACTAAATCACTGAATTCATATCTAATGTTAATTAATCATATTAGGAAAATAATTTTGAAAGCTAGCACACTTAAAACCTAGACATTTCATTAAAAGATGCATTCCACTATTTAATGAAACAGCTTTGTTTTATTTTGCTTTTAGAGAAAGCTAATCTGTTTTAAGTAAAAAACATTTAGAAAACAGCTCTCACAAACAAATTACTTCCGAATGGATGCAATGTCAGATATCAAAAAGAGAACCTTTTTTTTTTTAACTGAGAGGGATTTAAGGAAAAAGACTAAGACTATGGATCAAAGGAAACAAATACTTGATTAATTTGCCATCATGAACAGAAACCATTAATTAAGTGATTTTTTTATTAACTAACAATACTTTGTTCTTCTGGATAGTTATCTAATTTTAGTTTCTTTTCCAAAGACAATCTTTCAAGATCTTTCCCTTGGTCCATTTTAATGTACATGAATCCTAACTGATGATGGGGAGAAAAGAATGAATCTGAAGTAAATAAGTTATTAGTATATTCACTTCAAATGGACATATTTTACAATAGAACAACTCTTATTTCTTTTCAATTTAATTCTGTAAGACTTCAGGAAGTACTTAAATTACAACATTCTCATGTGAATATGCTTTTGAAGAGTTTTTAGCACATTTTTGTACCATATTAATATTTACAAGGTCTGCCCCTGTAAACATTACTTTATTTATTTTAGTAAATCTTAATCAGATTGGTGGAGTAGTCTCAATCAACAGGACTGCTCAAAGCGAGTAAAAGCTTGTGGGATTAGGATCTACATCCTTGCATTTCCAGAAATTTTTTGGCAATTAGTTGGTATAAGCAAGAACAATTTCCTTAAAGACAGCCACCTCCCCCACCCTACAAAACAACAAATTAAGGTAATAAAATGCCGAAAAAAAATTAAGGATTTTTTTTAATGTGCCAGTGTTGGCAACTTGCATCATTTTATGGTAGATTTTGTAGTATTCAGTGTTTGCATATAAACCTATTATAATCAGGAGATTACAATTGAATCTGAATACTCTGTTGATAAAAAAATGGCTGCTGGAAAAAGCTTAAAAGATGAAGGAAGATGTTCTGGGAGCTCCACAATAAAAGAAATCTGAGCAGCATTTTACTAAGTCTTACAATATTTCTGAGGCCTGAAGCAGTGTTTTTTTTACCTTCTAGAACTGGTACTACTGATATTCTATTTCAACAATGAATAAAGGTGCAAGCATCCAGTGTGGTGATGTGACTTTTTGAAACTACCACCATGAATTGATGTTTTGAGTTTAATCACACAGGTAAGCACAAAAATTTCCCTTTACTCACAAGTAATTAACATACCTTTCATAAGACCTATTTCAATAACTTATTTTCTTTGTGACAGTAGTACCTTGAACACAGTGTTTTAAATTTTATTTTGTATGTTTGCTTGGGTAAAAAAAACCAACACAACAGCAACTAAGATAATTGCTGGGATCAAAGCTAAAAATACCAAGAAAATCTCTTCAGATTACTGAAGAATTGCTGGTGCTGATACCATTCAGACTTAAAGTGTACTTGATACTGGGATAGTGTGAAAAAGATGAGTTTGCAGACTGAAAAAACAGATGGCCCCTTATCACCCCATGGGGCTAAACACACAAGAGCAAACTTCAGAGACGCCTTACCTTTACCTTGTCTATGCCTATCAGGAGAGACTGTTATATTAAGGGTTATTGCCTCTCAAGCCCTCCCTGTGATCAGCTTTTGAAGTCCATGGCCAAGAGGCCAGTGTGAGAATATCACCTCAGATAAGAGGTGTTTGCTCTGTGAAATATTCAGGACAGGAATCCATGGAGCCCGTGATAGTTCAGCAGGGAACCACAAACTCCAGCTAATATCTTTTAATCCCCTGTTGGTTTGAGAACTACCCACCATAAAAAGCATAACTGGCTGTTTATTTGTGCAGGCAAGAGATAACATCTTAAAGTTGCAGTCTGCCTTAAGTAGTGGGGATGTGAAGCCCAAAGAAATGAACCATCCAAGCACATAATCAAAATTGTGTGTGCTCTCTTCTTTGCCTAATGAGATGTAAACATTTTGGCTGCTGTCTCTTTTGAAAGATATTAATCAATCTATTGGTTAGAAATCACAAAGGATAGTCGGTCTTCAAATTACATGCCTTCTTTTATAGCATTTTGAAGCTGTGAACAATATGTTAAAAATTTTCCCATGGCGCAACCAAGTAAATACTTGTGGCACATTTCTATTTATTACAGAGAATAGTTAAATTCTAAGACATAAATCATGCTCTTCTACTAAAGACTACAAATTCCCAAAGACAAGACTAATTCCCAATGCAACGATGCTATAAAAGATCAGACACTTTGTTATGCAGAAATCCACTTTTGGAGATGTCTTTCAACAATGTTCTCTCAGGACCCAATCCCGCAAAAGGCACAGGCAAGTTGCTGAACACTGTGTCAAGCTCCATTAGTTTCAAAATGGCCCTAAAAACTTATATTTAATTTGCTGTATTTAAATTGTAATCTGACATGATTAATACTGCCTAAGCAAAAAAAATACTTTGTTCTTTCCTTTCTTCTACTAAATGACAGCCTTTTCATTTCAATAAGGAAAAAGATTTCATAAGTTTAATTTCAAAACTGAGAGAAGGTACGACCAATTTTACCTTTTCTGCATCCCTCACATAAGTTATTATCATCAGCCAATGTTACTACTGTAACATGAAAGAAAAAAAACATCAAGAGGTAGGTGAAGAGATAAGGGAAGATGACCAAAAAGGGAAAATAATTCTTAATGTTCTGTAGATTCTCTTTTTTTTCCCATTGTAATCTATCCTCTGCCCTGTTCCCAGCAACTGCCCTAAATCAAGGAATGGGCACCTGATGCATTCTGCAGATGGATTGACACTGTATATCTGAACATGCTATACAGGTGGTTTTTCACTTGTACCAATTAGTTAACTAGCCAGCAGACAGATCTTCTCTTTGTTAAGCAGGAATGGGAGGGGAAATGGAAATCTCTCCTGGCTCATTTGCAGAAAGGCCAAGTAAAAGTGAAAAAGCAGGTCAAACCAATGCTTATTTATTAATATTTCTAATTCCACTCACTTTCTGCTTAGGTAGATCCTTTCTGGAAGATACACCAGTTGGCCAGACAGTATTGAAAACATTGGGCAATAACAAAATCAGTACTAAGGTTTCTGAACCCTTCAGATGAGTTTTAAGTATGTATCCAGTTAGACATGAGCGCCCCAAAGTCTGAAGATGAGGATTTCCCTCGCCTTAGTAAATGAGGTGAATTGTTCACTGTTTTCTCTTGGCTCAAGTCCATAGTCCAAGCCATTGACAGATGCTTACTTGCCAGTATGTGAAAGCAGGTTCTTCAACCAAACATTAGAATTTTTCTTAATTTCTCCAAGCACTAATCCCTTCTTTAAATGAAATACTAAAAAAAAAGAGAAAAGGACTTTTCCTCTTATATATTCACATTTCCCTTTTACTATGCTGTGTCCTAGAGAGGACACTAATTTTATACAGTGAATTCCAATCTCTCTTCCACAGGAGACAACAGACTACTCTTCCTCAGAGAACAGGATTTCTGATGTTTTCTACATTTCATATTTATAAATGTAAAAGTAATGTACAAGCCAATAATGTACCAGATCCTGGAGTCACTGACAAAATAAATCACTGATATATGTACTGCAAGAGCAAATTTAAGGAGTATGAATGCAGGAGTAAATAAACATAATCTGACTTAGGAGGCTGGGAAATCCATTGGCCACGTACAAACCAGGATATGATACAGCAATGACTGCTGCGGGCTACAAGGAAAAAGGCTACTTCTTCCAGTGAATCTCGTGAAAATAATCATGTCTAAGGGTTGGTCACCAGTCAATTTGTCATCTATTTTGATGTCTTTTTTTATTGTACCAAACTACCACTTAATTAATATTCAAGAAATCACCCTAGAGAAAACCCAAACTTTGCTTTCAGAGTGAACAACTGGAAGCAAAGTCTTGATGCTACATTTTCTTGCTGCCAGTCACTGGGTATCAGGTAATTTCCAAGAGACAAAAGTGACAGAAAGAAAATTGCTGATACCAATGAGGATACTCCCCAGTGAAAAACTGTATCAATGATCATTGCTCCAACCAATCTCCAATGCCGTAAGCTCTGAGTCAAAAGCTAGAGATCTATCCTGCTGAATAATTACTTTATCACCTCAAGTACCACAAAGATAAACAAATTATGTTAAAATAATCAAATCTCTGAACTCTGAAGAATTCAGACAAGAAGGCAGCTGCAGCAACTGAAGTAATTTAACAGTTTACTGCTACGATAAAGTATTCTACACAATCTCTTCCTTTCTCCACTGCCCCTGGCACATATTGGTCCTCCCATAATCTGATTCAGCTTGAGCCCAACAGAAGTCTCTCCACTTTCTTGACTTAGTTCTCTGATGGCTTGATGAGTTAATGCTCCATGTGTTTACAGAGAGACTGACAAGAAGCTGACCCAGTGCAAAGTAAATAATGGACAACTCAGAAGGGGAAGTGGTGTGCAACCACCCCTTTGTATGGCAAGGAGCTGCTGGGAGCAGCTCCTGCCAGCTATGAAACTGCAGTCAGAGGCAGTCAGGGCCAGACCTACCAAGATCACAGCTTCTTGCAGCTGAACCAAAAAGACTTTCTTACCTGTGAAGAGATTAGACATGGCATCATAAAAGCCTGCAATGCTATTTTTAGAAACCTGAACTGTGTTAAAACAGCTACCAAGCTACTACTATTCTCTTTAGTCAGCTGTCAATTTGCAGGGACTCCTTTTTCCTGCCTTTCTTTACCATATACCTATTACACTAGTCCCAGCAGTCCCAGTCAGGACTCTTTCTTGGAGTCAAGTGTCAGAGAAGACTTTCAGACAACCACAAGAAAGTGAAGTCCCTACCCAAAGACATTATAATCATTCTACCCAAAAAATCTCAGAGTCAGTCCAAGGTCCTGTCGAGTAGAGAGTGACAATATTATCTGGGGACTCCTTTAAAAACTAAGTACTTCCAAGAAAAAAAAACCAAAAACAAACCCAACAAAAACCAATGAACATATATGGCCTTTTTAGTACTTGAAATACTCAGGATACTCATATAGAATGTTTTAGAAATACTGAAGCTGGCACATTGGAAACTTTTTCTCTGAAACATATCTGAAGTACCAAGCTTTGGCCCTGAGCAGTTCTGCACTTCAATTCAGTGATATGTAGCTCTAGCATTAGCCTTTGGTTTGCTTCTAACCCATATACTGTAGACAAAACATGGTGGGAAACTGAAAAGAATTCCAAGGTACAGTAGGACAGTTGTGAAGGCTCAAGGAAAGACTAGTCATTGAAGAAAAACTTTTGCATGAAGCCTCTGGTGTCTGTGTGCTGTGGCAAACCTAATTTTAAGAATGCCATTGACCTATAAGTCTCCTTTAAACCTTCCAGTGACGGCTGGTACACCACGCTAGATCATTTGTTTCAGCAATCAGTCATCTCTTTATTAAAACTGTGCCCATTACTTCTGAATTTGCTTGTGCCAAGACGCCAGGCATTTTAGCTTTTTATAGCATTTTATGTTACATTCAGAGATCTTTTTATCAAAACTCATTACTCGCAGTGGGAATTAGAACTGAAATGCGAAGGGCAAAGCAACAGGAAACCAACAGGCCCCCAGGTTCGACCTGGTTGCTCTTATTTGTATTCTGCAAAGTTATCACTTCCAGCCATGAGAAGAGATTCCTCTCAGAAGAGCTGTTGGCTATGTCTAGGTCAGCAGTACTTTTCATACAATAATTTCTGCCACTTATGCTGACATATCCTTTGGAAATAACCTGGGCTCATAAGAAGGGAAACTGCTAATAACTTTAGCACTTTTTTCATTGGCCCCACTTGAATGGGGTGTATCACAGCAAAATGCAGCTTTTGATAAGTTAAGGGAGTTATTGCAATTTTCTCAAATAAAAACATTAAAAGTTGCAAATCAGCTTAGATAGAGTCAGTTATATTCCAGGCACTGAATCAACTTTTCATTACAAATTTGGCATAACAGAAGACAAATATTCCAACAGACAAAATATCATTCACTCTTTAAATGCCCACAGTGGTATCCTTTCCTACTGCTAATTGCTGATTTTATTTTGCACTCTGGTGTCAAATAGCATCTTTGGAATAGGAGAGTAAAACAACAGGAAAACTCCAGTAAATCATCATAGCCCTTAACAAATGCAGTGCTTCAGGAAGTTAAGTACCTTGAAAAAAGTCTTCATTCTTGCTTGACACTTCTCTATTTACTTTATTCTTTTTATGGAATGGTCACGATTTAATGAGCAATTATGTAGAATATTTACTTGAACAGTAAAGTGATCTCAGTGGCTTTAGTGCAAGCATTATTCTAAGGGCTGTTCTATAAAAAAAGAAAAAGTACTTTGCCTCAGGATAATGTTACATGGAGATCTTCAGCCAGCAGAGCTAAACCTAAAAACAGTTCCCTTACAAGATCTAACAACTTGCAAATTTATGACCAGATCTGACAGCTCTTCTTCAGACTTGTTCACTACACAAAATTCAAATCATGTGATAATACTATGTATTTTAGCAGATGATGTAAAAATTAACTGTAAAATAAAGCACAAAATGTTTCAGTTCTATCTTCAGTAGTTCCATCTAAGGATTATCAGAATAACAGAAAAGAGTAGATTCATATTGTTTAGGCATATCCTTACTATTCTAAATATAAAATTCCTTTATTCCCATTATTTCTTCTACCACTGTTTTTTCTTATATTTTATTGTCAATACAACTTTTATTACAAAAACTGAATTTGATAAAAATATGTTTTGATAGTACATGTTACATTGTGCTGATATTTTTTTGGAAAAAAAATTTCTAATAATAAAAAGAAACCATTGGACTAGTCAAGAATTAAGACGTGTTTTGCTCTCACCTAATTATATTTTACAATAAAATCAGAGGACTTTTACAGTCCTTAATCTAAACAAAGAGACTGCAAGACTTCAATAGTTACTCTGCATAAGAGTTGTGTATGAGAGTTCCAGCTGCAACAGGGACAGAGCCATGCTAGCACTACAGATGGACTTGACATTACAAAAGGTACTCCTCTATTTCAGCTAATGAAGTTAAACTTCAGTCATTACAGACGGGGCACAGAAAGCAAAATCTGAGATAAGCTGCCTGAATATTCCAGGCAGAACATACCAGGTATCAGAGAAGCTCCTGAGCAAGAGTTGGCACCTTTAACTGATGCAAGACCCTGGGCCAAGAGGACTACCAGAGAAGTTTAACATGATATTTGCCTCACTTTCTTCTCTTTGCTTTTTGATGTTAAACTCGGTGCAGTTCCCATAGCATAATGCCACAGGCAAGGCAGTGTCTGTGAGTAAAGATAACATTTTTAGCAGACAAAAAGTTTTTATTTGGAAAAACAAACTCCTTTTCTGACATAAACCCTTTCGAGGGGGAGGACCTTCTTCAGGGCAAAGCAATTGTGAATTCAAAAGTATACCTGTTTCTAATTATGCTAGGTGGCCTTTCATCAGCATTGTCAATAAAGCTTGCCTTTCCTTGCTAAGATATTAGGAATGTACCTTGTACCAAAGGACTGAGAACTTCCCAGCAGCAACAAGTTCTGCCATATGCCACCAGTCATATCAAATCTTTGAAGCCCTTTTTGTTCTTAAAAGAATATAAAATCCATCACAAAGTTTATGCACGTGGGTTGAGTACATATTTCAAGATGTGTATGTGTATGTAGGTATATTATGCAAGCACCTTTTGAAATCATAGCACTTCATTAGGAGAGAGGATTGGCACAAAGAGCTAACAAAGAAAAATGTGCCTGTGAAATCTTCAAAGTTGGGGTTGAAACAAATGTTTTACTTAATGTCCATTCTCAATTCTACATTGCACCAAACAAATCTGTTTTGCAGACACGTAAAACTTAGTTAAATATTGCTTAGTTTAGCGAAAACCAAACAACAGATGAGGATGAATTGCAAAGCCACTTTGAAAAAACAGGGAAAGTGATTTGAAAAGTGCAATAAGATAGGAAAGACTCAAATTTCCCTTCCAATCCTTTTTTAAGCATTATCTCTTTTTTTTAAATGGAAAAAAGACCATTAGTGATTTCATTACTTAATACAACTAGAGATAAATTAGGAAGTGAGATATCTCCAAGCTCTGCTATCATCACTGATCTCAGTTGGCCAGATTCCACTCTGCAGCCTTCTAGAGGAGTTGAAAGTCACCTCACTGTGAGAAATCCTGACATGCATAACAGACTCACAGATTTAAAAGCAGCTGCAAATATATATACATAAGATTATTTTGTTGCTGACATGTTTGTTTACTAATCAGAAATGGCAACTCCTCAGTAAATAAGACTGTATGACAGTATAGAAAAAAAATTAAATTCTGGGTTAAAACAGATTACAATTTACATTTCCCAAACTGTGCAAATTTAGTAGACCATTTTTTGCTGAATGTAATTGCCTGCTATATGGTTACTCAAGACTGTAATGAATCCAATCTACTATCTTCATCCAATGATTTTTACTTTATAACTTGGGACGGCTGATTGGTTAATACATTTTAATTTTTTCTCTTAGATTGTACTCTGAGGGAAAGACATAAATAATTCATTATTAAACATCTAGTGGCTTCCAAACTCTCTTTAACAGCAAGGTTAGTACCTAAGGATCTATCTTCTCTCCCTTGATGTCAATCTTCCCCTAGTTTGTAAAGCTTGTGTTAAATCATAGCAATCAGAAAATTCAATGTTTAAAGTGTACACAAAGTGCTAAAGATTTATAAAGAAAGAATATCTACATGTTCAACTTCACTTGTTGGGGGTATAATTTCTAATTATTACAAACCAATTATATTAAAACTTTGCAGGAATATCTATTTTTAATCTCTAATATGAAAGTTTCCTTGGACCTTATTTTTTTTAATAGACTGTTCATTTTTCTACATACCACATATAGTATGTTATGTTCTAAAATAGTACGGTGGAATGTGGAGAATTTTGTTTTGGGGAAATAATAAATTCCATTGGGTCTGTAAAAATGGCTTTATTCATCCCTCAGGTGCATGATCATTATCTGAGTCTATCATCTCAGCTTTTCTCTTAATTTAAACAAGAGCCACCTACACTGGCTCTTTTTTTGTCTGTGAGCAAAAAATCACCTTTTTTTGCTTACAGACACATACGCAGATGCAGATGTGCAGCCTCATATTAAAAATGCATTAACATTTCAAAAAAAAAGTTACGAAGAGTTAAATAATTCATGAATGAAAATTAACACTAATTCTAGTGTCAGACAGTTTTTCTTTGCTGCAATTTCTAGTTAAGATGTTGAAGTTGCTATGCCAGAATATTACATGTGCCAAAGCATCTTGCATCCTTAAGGGACATGTAGAATACCTTCTCAACAGCTAAATACAGATATTTATACAATGGTTCTCAACAAAATATCTAATTTAGTACCAGTTGAAAGTTCATCTCCCTCCCACTCAAGCTCATGGAATGGTGCCACTGACCAGGAACCACACATGGAAAACAAGAGAGTAAATCACTCACCTCTTCCTGCAAAATGTTTTACTAAAAATCATAATACACGGGGAAATGATACTCAAACATGCACACAACCTGTTATGTTCCTTTCCTCTCCAGTGTAACCACTGCATAAAGCAGAAAAGCTGTGCTAAAACTCACTATGCCTTACTTGCAGCCAGGGGGATATTCCATTTCCAGCCCATTTGTGCATTAGCACCTGTGTAAGTGTCTTTGGGTAGACCCTTGCACTGCTCTCTCTTCTCCCTTTCCACAGCACAGCACCATGGGCAGTCACTCTGTTCCTCCATCATTGGCATTGGTATTCAGGGGAGCCTGTTCACCATGCAGTGAAAATTAAAATAAAAACTATGTATATCTGCCCTGAACCTCCTGAGGCAAACAACTTTGGTCTATTGATCTGTAACAAAAGGCAGAGGTCAGAAGAACAAAATCCTCTGAACTGGATTCCATTTGTGTGGTGTTTTAAATGCCATTAGGTTTCATTGACTTCTCCAGACTTTTCCCAAGGCATTTGCCATTAGCAGTAGAGATCCATATTTAATAACTGTTGAAGTGATATTATATACCGAATATACTGAATAAAAGTAGATGTACTGGATAAAATTATTCACAGCATCGCATTAGAAAACCATTTTGTGTTGTCCCATGGAAAGCAATTGATACATAGCAATGTTACAATGCACATTACTGTACAGAGAGTTACTACATCACCCAGCCCTGCTTAACATCCCAGGCTCAGAATCATTTTGGCCACAATATCTTGTAAGAGCTAGTGATTTTGGAGTGCTACATATGAGGTATGTCAGACAGACCTGTCTTTCAGAGAGTATTAAATCTCTGCCATAAGCACACATTTTGAAAGACTGAAATGGACATCCAAATATTGAGACCCAACAGAGTAGTCTTTTAGAAAAATTTGGCCTTCATAAACATTGATGTAATTCAGGATTAATGCCATGGAGCTGAAAAGATTACAATAACAAAAGAGCAATATGAGATCGGATTTAGGCTTCCAAAGTCTAAAATCTCCAATATATATTTAAAGAGAAGTAACTTACTCCAGCATTTGGAAATTGAGGCCTATTGAAAAGCATGAAACCTCTAAAATGTTATTTGAATGCCAGAAAAGTAATACTTTAAAAAGTCAAGACAAAAATGCCAAGAGGAACAAAACGGAGTGAGCCAGAAACTCTAACATGTTCATTTCCACCCTGTCCGTGAGTTGGGCAAGCGCTGCAGCTCTCCAGGCATCTCTGGGTATTAACTGCTGGACAGTCCCTGCCCTCAGTGACACAGCTGTCATCTCACGGAACAGAAACATGGATGTGAAGTGGACTTGTATAATAAGGTTCCTAACTAGAAAAAATACCAACTCAGAAACACGTGCCAATGGCAATACCTACATTTAGCTGTGACTTTGTACCCGCCCAGCGGAGGGTCATGGCCTTCCACAGCATCAAATCCTGCTGACACCAGGACAATTTCTGGATCAAACTCGTTGGCAGCTGGCATAATCACAGTCCTGTAGAATGAAAAAAAACCCAGCGTGATAAAATTAGAAGAACTTCCATCTTCATTATATAAATTGTCACAATCTGAAAAAAACACAACACAAGATATTTTATTTTAATTAAACCAATCTCCATGGTAGCTGTTCAAGTCCACGGCTTCAATCAATTTCTTTCTATAATCACTCTTTTTTCTTTTCCCTGACTGAGAAAAAAAAGGCAGGTACATGTGAAAGCCTCTAATATTACTTACACATCTGTGTCTGTTTTATCCTGCTGCCTATAAAAAGCTGCCTCTTCCAGGGAAGTGACTAATGGTTTACAGAGAGCTCTCAAAGCCTGACTGGAAACCCGGACTGCTCCAGTTAGTGCGAACTTGGTGTAAATTTGAACTATAAATTTCTTTTGGGAAAATGTTTGCTTTCCAAAGTTTTTTTTTTTTTTTTTTTACTTCTTAACATTTTAAAATGTTTGTCGAGGTGGGGGGTGACTCTAGCAAAGGAAAAACATGAAATTCCCTTAATCAAATCCAGACTATGTTGTCAAGCCTTTCCAAGGTCAAGCATAACAGGAATGTGACAACCACAAACTAGTGACAGCAACCCCTGCTGGTGTCAGGAAGACAATTCAGCCCTTTACAGTCACAAAGATCCCACTTTTTTAACCCCTTCCTTGACAAACTTATGTGCAAAAATCAAACTTTGATTTTGCCCTTCCCCAA
Organism: Melanocharis versteri; assembly: GCA_013397845.1. Classification (NCBI taxonomy): domain Eukaryota; kingdom Metazoa; phylum Chordata; class Aves; order Passeriformes; family Melanocharitidae; genus Melanocharis; species Melanocharis versteri. The sequence continues at coordinate 292,219 of VZTG01008859.1, forward strand.
CCTCAAAGCATGAAAGATGTATTGAAGGAGAAGATAAGCCCGTGTGTTCTGCACTTGCAGATGTGCTCCTTCAGGCTGACTCCAAAGGGAAGGCATGAGGATGGTTTTTGCATTGGTTCGACAAACACTGAGCCTGACAGTGCTAACATTAAAAGGCAAATACACATATTAATGTTCTATCACAGATAAATTAACTCAAGAAAATCCTTATTGCTCTACACTGGTCAGAACATGAAGATTAATTTTGTGCATGTGTAATGCTATTTGGTTTAGTTCAATGTATTTTAATTTATTTTATAAATGACTTAGTCCAAAGAAATAATATTTTTGTTGAAAGGTTTAGGGCTTCTGTGGAAAAAAAGAAAGACACATTAATGATATTAACAATTCTCTAGCTTTTTCTTTAGTTTAGTTTTTGATCTGTGCATTATAAACTTTATTGTGTTTTCTTTCCCTCAAAGGTAATTTTAATGTTAGGAAAATGCTTCTTTTACCTGTTAATCATAAAAAAATGAGAAATCAGATGAAGCCAAAAGTCTTTGTCAGGCCATACAGAATTTCACTGAATATAGTTTTACATTAAAAAAAAGGATAGAGGCTGCTTAAAAAAATTTTGGTGATTTTGCTGAAATTGCACCACAAATATCTGCAGGCAAAGTGATATAAGTTGTGAAGTATTCCTTTTTTTACATGTCATTAGTAGGCCTCTGCTGAAATATGGGTTCCGGTATTGATCATTGCACTTCAAGAAGGACCTAGACCAACTGGAGAGATCAAAAGCAAAGAAAAAATTTCTAAAAAACGTAACTTAAGTGGATAAATAACGTAATTCTAATTATTCGATTTACATAACATGGGAGCAAACATGATAAAAGTGCACAAATACATAAGTCATTGCAAGAGGAAAGATATAACCTGTTCTGTGCCCTGCGGACAGGACCTGAAGCAGCTGCATCAGGAAACCTGTAGTTCAGACACTGGAACAAGCTTTTAAATAGTAAGAATAAATAATAATATAAATAAAATATTTAAGAAAAATGGAGACTCTCCATCTCTTGGAGTTTTTTACAATAGGTAAAACAAACTTCTCCCCAGCTTGCTAAAGGTTGGAGCTGCCATGGCCTGGAGGCAGGAGATAATTACTTCCCCTCTAGGTTTTTTCCTATTGTTCCACAATGTATAACTCTCTAACACACAAAGTATACATATGAATACTTACATTAGACATTACAGTGACTGAACTTTTGCAGGCTAATCTCCAAAAAACTAGGGAACAATATCAGGAATAAAGGTCTCCTACACAACCATGTCTTATCTTATGTACATACCTTCTGATACTCTAATTACAAATTCATTGTCTGAAGCAACACATACTTCCCAAACTTCCCCACGTCTGCAACACACGTGGCATGGATCCTGATTACTGATGAGGACTGTGGCTGATACACAATCTTCATCTGTCCCCATAGCACCATACATCTTATACACTGAAAGAAGGAGGGATCCTATGAAGAACCCTCCCTATCTGCAGCCACTTGAGCTTTTGCCCTCCTCCTCTCCATTGACATTTCCTCAAATTCAAGTCAGGCTCTGCTTTTTATTTCTTCATGTCAAACAAAGTGGCAGCACCACAGAGTACAGCACAGACTAAGCTCAGGAGTCAGATGGAGCATGTTCAGTGCACAGAGAAGCTCTGGAAACTCAAGTTGCTGAGCAGTAACAAGCCTAAGCAGCCTAACACACAAGGGAATTTTTGAGAGTCTTGTAATTTGGAACATTGGGAAAATCTACCACACTTCTACCACATTTCAAGACCTTGCTCTAAAGTGTAAAGATGCCAGCACATTTTTTAATAACTTGGGCAAAACAATGCATCTGACCCTTAATCTCATTCATAGAAGCAGCAAAAATTGTTTAGACACAGTTTATTCAAAATTTTTGTCAAATAAATATGTCTGACATTAAAACTGAGCAGCAATAGGAAAATTATTAAATACTGAAAGCAAGGTCTTTCGACACAAAGAACCAGGAATAGCTATTAACACCATCTTTAATACTGCTGAACAGGAAATAGTAGTACATTCATAAATCTCTACAGAAATGATATATAGGAATCTCAGCTAAAGAAAGGAGAAGGCTATAATGCTAATAACTAGAGGTGGCATTTAGAATTCAGTGTTCTGTTACTGCTTTCAGTATTACTTGAAATCACATTACCAAAATAACAGCTAAGAGGATTTTTCTGAAAGAAAGAATTTTTTCTTTTGAAAATGTACACAGTGCCTGTTACATTTCACCAGAAGAATAACATCCTACTTTTGCTATAATATTGTCTCACAAACTAAGACAGAACTTTGCTGCTGCTACTCTGCACACAATGTACCAGAAGAGCTAACCTGTATGCCCTGTGTTGTTCATTTCTTTTTCATCCTCCATAATACTGATGGAAGTAGAATGAGCTCATCCATCTTATATTGTTCTTGATTTAATACTGAAGAACCTCTAAGGACTTTTATTTTTGAAAGATACCAAGGAAAACTAAAAAAAAAAAAAAATCTCTTTACTGGGATAGCAAGCTTGACTCCTCTCTCAAACATCTGAGTGTCCGTGGTCCTTATTACAGCAGTCAAGACTTTTGGTCTTTCAAAAAGATGACAGCCACAAGTCTTTCAATTGCAGAGAACACATAGACCTTTGGTTCCTAAATCTCTAATCCAGTCTTCTACATTAATCTACAGGCATTTAAATGGTTACTCTTTTGAATAAATGCTGTGATATCTCTGCTCAGAAAAGAGCAGCCTAATGTCTGAAAAATAGCACAGTGTTTTGGTTTGGAGTCTATGTAGGTAGGACATCTCTAATATTTGTCTAGCCTTGGCAGTAACTGCTTTGTGGCAAAAAACACACATGAAAATCCCTTCACAAAAATGACAGATAGTTTCCTATCTTATGAAGTTCTATAAGGAATATACATACATTTTTAAATATAGCCTTAATTTCAGCAGGACATACATAAAACCTTCTCTCATTTGTCACCTCCCAGGCTTTAGCACCTTCATATGCATATCTATCTTTAGGAAAATCACATAATCATAGAACCATAAAATAGTTTGGGTTGGAAGAGACCTTTAAAGATCATCTCATTCACCCCCCTTGCCATGGGCGGGGACAACAAATGTTTGGAGGTTGGTACTTGTAAAGAAAGCCTACACAAAGCAACATGAAGATCATTTCTCTCTTGTAAACAATCTTTTCCTACCTCAGGCAGTGGCAGTTCCTATCCTTCACTATCTCTTGGGAGCAGAGAATCATCAGACTCTGTATCTTGCACCTTTTCTATGTCTTCTATATGCTGGAGGGCACAGCAAGGAGTAAAAAGGAGAAATTATCCACTGACTACCTGCTCAGCAGCTCCCATAACCATGTCACTTTCCTTCTCTTAGCTGCCTAAGAAGAGAACCCTCTGCATCTGATCATGACAGAAAATATGGTGGTTTTTTGTTTTTGTTTTTGTTTTTTTTTAAAGCAGGCAAACAGCATCGGTCACGCACTCATACATATTCATGTTAACCTTCCTAGATACCTTGGATCAGCCCTATGCTCAGAAGTCAGGCTGCAGCTGGCTGGATTTGTTACGGTGCGAAGGGTCAAAATTCTGCTCACCAGAAATCCTTGCAAGGGTGCACCAGCAGCCTGTGTTCAGACCCTGCTATAGGAACACTGATTATCTTACGCCCAGCAGGAGTAAGAAATATGATTTGGCTTCTGGCCACGGGTCACCAGACAGGTACAGACTGGGGACTGGCAGGCCATCACTTCTTTTTGAAGCCAGTCAGGCTCCAGAGCTTATCAGCAAACCGAAGTTAATGCTAGGATCCTCCTCTGACAAAACAAGCAGCTTTTGTCAGAAAAGAAATAGATTTTATTCTTCCACTATGACTCACACTCTCCTCCACTTCCTTCTCCAAAGAAAATAAAACACATAAAAGTGATATTTATTTTCTGTGATCTTGAATCATACAGAAGCATAAATATTTGGTATACCATATTCACCTAATGATGACAGCAGAGTTACAGGGGCATCTTGCCTGCCTGACTGTTTCTTTCTTTTCTCATTCATTTTCATTAATAAACATGTCAAAACCTGAAAGCTTGAGCAGCTGCATCACAGAAGTTATTTATCCATGATAAACCTTGCAGTTAGAGTGAAACTGTGTCTTCCAGATCAACGTAATGCAGATTCGTCTTTCAGTCTGATAGTACTGGTAACAGAGCATGTATCTGGGAAGCTGAAAAGATTTCTTTTTGTCCAACTAAGGAGATTTCCCTAAAGAATTAATACGTTCCATTTGGGTATGCTGCTGTCTGCAGAGAAGCCAAAGGATTGCTTCCAGTTGGGTGTAGTTCTAGAGAAAACATCAGGCATGTGATCCTCCCCTCCCCACCAATCTGAACATCAGATGCAAGACATTAAAGTGATTCTACCAAGGGACTCTGTTTCTTTTATTCTTCTGTTCTATTTTTGTGCATTCAAAGCACATGGCTAGGATGCTACCAAACATTTGTTCTCCCGGAAGAGATTGCAGAGAAGTACCCAAAGAAGAACTGACCCTCCAAGCACCACCACACGGAGCTGGAAATCTCCAAAAAAAGCTAAACTTATGCAAATAGCTACAATTCTTTTGCTGTGTTGGTAATTTAAAAAGGAAACGAGCAGGAATACCAGCCCAGGACAATAATTTATGTAACAGAGAAAAATAATCCATGCTGTTCTAAAACTGCAGATTGGAATGGCTTAGCAACATAAATTATTTGCTCTTTCCCTAAAATCCTCCAGTGTTTTCATCCAGTGATCTCAAAGTACTTTGAGAACACTGAAAAATGGAAAGGCTCATATCTTCAGCTGGTATAAATCAGTATAGCTGTTTCGGATTGCATAGTCCTCTAAAGCAGGCATTTCTTTACCCACTTCACAGATGAATCAGCTAAAACTAAAAGCTGGTAAAAGCCTTGAATAAATTACCCAGTTGTCTCTTAAAAAGCCTTGAGAGAAAAATGCAGAAGACTCTAAAGTCCATAATTTCAACCAATAGGGAAAAAAAATTATAAATGCACTATTATTTGTTCAGTTATACCAGACTTGTATTTTGCAAGCATATAGATATATACATTGCATTAGTGCTATTATAGTGGGGATTCAGCCACCAAATAGAGACCCAGTCTGTTTTTTGAAAGAACGTAGGTCTGCCTACAGTTTCTCAGATTCACATCCTGCAAATAAAATACTGTACCAAACAATCACTATGTTGTCCTACCCTAAAATTACACCAGTTAAAGTAAGTTGCTGAATGTTCCCTGATAAAAACAGATCAGAAAGCATTTAAAAGATTGCCCATATAGGTATGATATGACTATCATCTGACCATTGCTTTGTCCTCCATTTATCCTCCAAGGCATACCTAAATTCTGCCAATCTCTCTGCATTAGTTTCTAAGATGTATATTTTATAGAAGTTTTATCTTTACAGACTTTATTTTCATGTATTTTCTTTTATCCTTCTAGGTTTTCTCTTTATATCTTTTTAATATCTGTATAGCACTTTTTCTTTTTTAAGAACTGTCAATATTCCTGCCCTTACTTTTATTTTATAGTTACCTTGCTTTCTGGAGATATGAAATATATTTTTATTTCTTCAAGGGGCAGGCAAAAGGTACCATATCAATGCAAAGTCCTCAGTACTGAAAATCATGTTCATGTCACTGGGATTTGCACATGGTTTTGAACTTAATCACATGCCAAAATGCTTAAAAGGTCAAGGTCTTCCATGGATGCATCCATTTAAAGACCAATTATACAGTTAGCAATTTTAAATGCTAAAATTTTAGGAGTATCTAAGTGCCACTGAATGAAAAGTTTTAGAAGCACCAACAGTTTGTTTTCTTGCTTGCTTACTTTCTTGCTTTTTCTTTTTTTGGGCTTTTAAAGACATTTTCAGAGCCTAAGGCTAGTATTTGTGGGTTCCTTTTTAAATGAATAATTATTTTGGCATCCTTCATGTAAGTTTCCTGAATTCTATTACAACCGGAACTGCAAGATCTTAAGCAGCCAAAAAGTATATGAAACATTGTCTAAAATATCTGCTCATCCTTCTATTTTTATTATTTAGAAAGGTGGTTTCAATGTAATTAAAAGGACTCTTCTACATCTGATCTATAATATGCCTCAGACAGAATCTCTGAACTAGTATAAAAAGGACCAAAATAAGGAAAAGTTATCAAACAAGAAAACTATGAGAAGAAGTATTACTTTGTGTTTTCCAGAATTCACTTAAAATTTAATAGTCAAGTAAAATTGTCCAACTTCTTGAAACACAGGCAAAAGCATATACACATATACTATGCACAATCATGTCCATATTCAAAACTGAGTAAAACTCAAAGTTCAGTGGTAATAGGCAAAGGGATTGGCTAAAGATTATGGTAAATAAGCTTGTTCAAAAATCATAGGTCTAAGCATCTCTCAAATGAGTATAGGTTTAAAGAAGAGGTTACCTTAAAAGGCAAGTTTGCAAATATCAAAGGAAAGTATACAAATATAAAGCCTTCTATGGAAATATAGGCCAAGATAATACCTGCAATAGCAGGACACAGAACACTTTTACCTTGAAAAACAGAGTTTAGAAAATCTGCATTTTCTATTAAATATTCCTCTGTCTTCTTAGACTCTTACTTGTGGAAGCACTTACATGATAAAAAAAAAATCATAGTTGTTTTTTACCTTTTAGTTATTTCTCAGATCTCAAATAAAACTCGTTGGTAACATGCCATTCTTGTGAACAATTTATTTACTAAATTCCAGTTGTTAGCCAAAGGACTGATGTGGCTTCCAAGAGCTGCACAACTGAAGATGATATATGAGAAAGAGGAAGTAGAGGTTTAATTTGCAAAGATAGAGTTTAAAATGAAACACAGAGTAACTTAAAATAGTATCTCCAACACTGAGAAAACAAAATGCTATAAATTGGGAATCCCACCATTTTAAGCCTTTTTTTTTCTATCAAAGCCATCCTAACTTGTATGGGAAATGGTACTGACACATGCATAGACACTGCCAAATTTTACCACCAAGTATTGTTTAAGATATCATCTAGCTTTCATGGTGTAACATGTTTCTACCAGAAAAATCAATTCAGTGCTCCTTATTCTATTTTATGGAAGAAAAAAAAAGTAAATCATTAGAAGCTTTTCTGCCATAAATATAATAAGCACATTTGGGAGTACTTTTTCTGTTTTAAAATTTGTATAATTGTTTAGAAAACATTACAATCTTATCAAGGATGAAAATACTACAGTATTTCCTATAACAAAATAACTATCAGTTTTGCCTTTTTTACTAAGTAATTTCTCTCAGTGGTATTTTATTATAAAAGACTTGGCCTAAAATGTTAACATAATAAACTGATAATACTACTAAAACAGTTCACTGCTCCCAGTAATCTTATTATATAGTAATAAGATTGCTCATAAGGAAACAAAGTGCTAAAGTATCAGAAATACTTAAATACAGAGGTAAAAACTTGCCTCATTGTGTCGCATTTACAGAATTCACAAAATTAATGATAGCATGACATAGTCTCCAAAGAATTTCTCACATCTACAGAAAAGCACATTGTTTTGAGCATATTCTACATTTTAGTGCATTTTAGGGTACTTGAAATTTTTAAAATTACTTAGTCCTCTAAGAATAGTATGAGAGAAAGGAAAGCCTAGTACCTATTTTACTGACATTCCACAAGAATGGTAGAACTGGGGAAAAGAAGGTGCTGTTTTGAATAAATTAAAAGAAGAGGGCTCTGGAGTATGAGCTTTTCTTTAGGTCCAAAATCTACATCCTTGTTTATGAAAAAACCTTTAGAAAAGCTTTTCAGATTGGGCATATAGCATATACTTTGACACACAGCAGGAATGAAGAAAATACACCACCTAATATTTGCTTTTATTGATTATACAACAGCTTAGTTTGCAATGTCAACAATCTGCTTATGTCACCATAAATGATTATTACTCGACAAGTATAATGCAGTTTTCAGTTCTTGCAAAAGTGAGATGTGGGGAAGAAAGGAAGGTAAATTTGATTTTAAAATGCCCGGAGAGATGAATTGGAGTGGTTGCATTTTTCATGGGAGTAATAGGTTGAGTGGATAAAAGACACAGAGATCCCATGAAAAAAGCACTTTTACCACTAAATTTGCTTCATTTCTGAAAAGTGCATTTTGCCCAGAAGGGGATTTTTTTTTCCTTTTAAATGAAAAGAAAAAAACATTTTCTAGAAATCAAATTATTTATCAAGGTCATAGCCATTTGCAAAACCATAATTTTCCACATGCTGTATTAATCAACATGGTTGTGAATACAAAGTACATGAAGTTGTCTTAATTTTTTTCTCAGAGATTTCTACATATTTTCTCTTACAGATGCTTTCTTGCTCTGTCTTATATTTTCTTCCACACACTCATAACTACTTTTAATGGTATTTTCTCTCTGGTTTTCTGGCTTATCATTAAACAGAAATTTCACAAGTTTCTGGATAGCAACTGCCATTTTAGTCTGTATTGTCACTTTTCCTTTGAAGTAATGCTACTCAGAAAATTGCTCATATGATTAATACTTTTCTGATGTTCTGAAGGGAAGATGCAGACATATGTTATTTCCTCCTGTTTTTTGCTGAAGAACAACATATGCTGGTAGACAAGGAACATACAGACATTTTCTTACACCCAAACCAAATTAACCAACTAGAAGTGCCTTTGATCTTAATTGATACTACAGGCAGGATATTGATGCTACAGGCAGCAACAGCATTCACCACTTTTGTATTAGTAAACACGTGCATGTTTGTCTGCTTCATGCTCAGCAGAGCCTTGTCATCAGAGCTGGGGCCACTTTGGACCAGCTCATTACTCTAGCATGTATTCAAACAGACCAGCTGGCCTTCTTTTTGATAGCCAAAAATACAGTTTCCCTCATATAACAAGGCTTATACAGTACAAAAACTTCAAGTCTTCTTGCTTTACCTAAATTGAATGTCACTTAATGGAACCCATACTGATACAATTTTATTGAGGATTTATAAGAAACATTTACAGATAACGTAAGGTAACCCAGAAAAGCACTTTTCAATCTCTGCCCTTTCCTCTTCCCTCTTCCCTCCCACCGTCTCAGAGAATTCTCAGAGAGAAAGAGAGTAGATATTTGTGGGACCAGGGGGAACACTCTCACTAATGCACTAATCCCAAGGTACCACATGGTGTTAGAAACTACAGCTTTTTCTGGTGCAGTTTCAGCTACTGTTTGGTTAGAAATGTGATCTGGTGTTGGCTCTGTGTAGCTTGGAGGAATCCTGTCTCTTTTATACTACCCTATCCCCGTTCTTCCTTTACACTCATTTTACTCAACAAACTAAAGGAAAGCTGATAGACTTCGAAGACAGAGAAAACTGCATGTCAGCACTTAGAGATCAACTGAATTAAACGTGACTGGAAGAATTCAATCCACAAATAAAAGTACCAGAGTTGTTCAGGGAGTATCATCAGGTAGGCTGTAAGAGGGTTACACCTATAACTTAAAGACTGAAGCCAAAGAAAGGGCTGGAGAGAACTGAGGCTTAGGGAAATAGGAAGCCAAATATGACATGTTGAGGACAATGGGAATTTTTTTCTGGTTTCAGTAGTATGAAAAGAATAGTTTTATACATAAAATTAAAAGGGAAGCATTTTCATCTAGAAAGAGCTTTAAATATTAAGGAACCAATGTCACAAATAAGAAGTTTAATAAAATGCAAAAATAGCAAAAGAATCTGCATTAACACAATATCTGAAACAAACCCCAAGATGATCAGGAGATACTGTATCAGTTTCAGATAAACTCAAGTAACAGTAGTACAGAAAGGATACATATTCCATTCATGGGCACAGTGAGGAAAAAAGGATAAGGAAAAAAGGAAAAATAAAAAGCTCTGAAAAATAAGGACTGCACACAACACCACAGAGTTCAGGAATAACATGACTCCTGCATATGTAAAACAAATGTTTTACTGTCTTTTTTTTTTTTTTTTTTTTTTTTTTTTTTTTTTTTTGTGAGGAAGGAATAGCGAACAGCAAAGAACTTGGCAGCTCAGACTGAAGAACAAAATATGAAAATGCAGATATATTGCAATGTGATTTAATATTTTACTTAGGCTTCCATTGACTTCAGGGAAGCTTCTCCTAATAGATTTCATTTGACATCTGCAAAAGAATTGTAGAGTCTTGTGGTCCTAGATCAATCATTACTCTTTTAGTGGTGTATACAGAAGAAGCTTTTTATCTGTGCCAGGCATTTTACAGCAGAAAGGCAATCCCACTCACCCCAAGTGTCATATTGACACATTGCTATTCCATTTGCCAATACAATCACTCGCACCAACTCTTCATGTTGTCAGGACCTCTGAAGGACTGAGAAAAAATCGGGATGAAGTTTGGGATTTAACTGAAAAGCATCTAAAAATTACATTTTGACATTTCTGAATTTGCCTTTCCCCAATGAACTTATGCCCCTGTCTTTCTCTTAAAAAAACTGAAGTGCTCACACCTCCTTTAATAATTTTTGGATCCTCTTTGGAGTGATAAATTGGATAGTCTCTTCAACAACATGAAACAAAAAAGACTTTTTCTACCATATGCTACAGCAATAAAAGAGAAAGCTGTTTCTCATTATTGGCTGGTCCATCCTCATATAGTCAGTTGTCTTGGAAACTGAGATTGAGTATAATATCAAGAAAATGTAAGAATGAACTGAATCACATAGTTCCTTTCAATGTCCGTCTCAATTTACAGCATTGGAACTAGCAACGAAAACACCCCTAAGCATGATTTCCAAGACTAGATTTATTTTTGTTGCACTTTTTTCTCAGAGTGACAGTCAAAATAATATAACAACTTAGACTGGACACATCAGTAAAATAATTGTGATGTTTCAGAAAACATTGAAATAAATGTAAGTAAAATGTACATTCAAATCAACCTCACTTCAAAATAAAATAAAATAGTTCTACCAGGTCTGATATCAGGATGACACAATATATAGGTATCATGTAATTCAAATTCTTTACTCTGTCCAAAAACTGGACCTCTTACTGAGGCCAAAATATATTTAACAAAACATTAATTTTCCAGTATTTCAGAGTCTCTGTCAGAGTCTCTTCATAACCATTTCTCTCCTAAAGATCTGACTTTAGTCAGCTTTAGCGTACTTACTACAATTAAGTTACCATTAATTTATTAAATACTTCTGTCATTTCTTTACTTAAAATTGCCAACAGATCTTGTAAACTGTTCAAGGGACTAGTTAAAAGCAGCACTTTTCATGCTGCTACCTTTGGATTACCAACAGTATCCAAAACACTGAATAACCTTTTGGCAGGGAGTTCTTCAATTTCAGTTGCCAATCCAGATCTAAATACATGGAATTTTACACCAGCTGAGAAATTTGGCATATTATTCTCATCTACTCTTCATTAAAACAAGTCTTCCAACACGAAATTGCCAAGCCTGTCATAGGGAGTTGTGCAATTACAGTGAATAGGAGGAAGTTTTTATCATTGCTAATACATGGGAGGTGATCCAGTAGATTTTTAAGTTGTGACCCCCTCAAGAAAGGTTAGAGGACTCTTGGCACCTAAGCAAAAAGAATTTGTCAGCCTTTCAGCATGAACAGCTAAGGAAAAAATTACTTGTTAAAATCTGTATTTTTTTGTACTGTGTTGCTGTAAGATAGTTCAGTCTTTGGAAGAAAAAAGAGAATCCTAAGTTAATATAATGTCAAGAGTATGTACAGAACAGCTGTATATATAATCACCCAAGCTGCAGTCCTAATTGCAACACTTTCTGACTTCTTCGAATTTGTAAGATCAATCAAATAATATCTAAACTTTTTTTTGTCTTCTCTCTTATTGGATACTTCATGTCTTTTTCCTTTTTTTTTAATCCATCTTTGCACACTTGACAGACACTATTAGTCAAGTAGTTTTTCAATGAGTTCCCTCTAACGTCAAATGAATAATTTGTATTTTTTATATAATTTACCCAAGTTAGATTCAAAAAGATATTGAAGTAGCAAAAATATAATTTTCAATTTCATGTCATCGCTATTAAATTGGTAGCAATTTCTTTATTTTATACCTTGAATTCTAAAAAATCTGAGCTTTTAATTGAAAATCTGTAAAATTAATTCCAACCTCAAACATCAGTTGGTGCTCTGACACTGGGAATATTGGTAACCTGTCAGTCCAAGTGAAAACCCAGCCAGGAAGGAAATAGCTATCTTTGAAGAGACTTGACTGTGGAATGAGAACTGGTAAATCTTGCTACAACAAAAAGTAAGCCAGCTTTCCCATCACCTCGTTGCAGTGCTTTCTTCACCAAGAAAAGCAATGATAGAGACGAGGAGTATCAAAGATAAAAGAGTGTTCAAAAATAAGTTCATCCTGCCAAGGCTGATATTTTTCATCTCCCTCTGGCTGTACTCCATTCTCTTTAAATTCCATTGAATCACCAAAGAAGAACCCTAGTCTGATAATTCGGAAAAAAAAAAGATCTGTGACTAAACCAATAAATTAGAAGCACTCTAGCTTGTAATCTAAGACCTCCTTTTAGCAGGATTGCTAACTATTGATTAATACAGCTCAAGAATGTTTAAAGAAGCTGCTGCAGTTCTAGAATACTCAGTATTTCTATAATAAATGCAGATATTGTACAGTTAAAAAGTATTTAGAATAGAAAAACACTGTCGTTTCAACAGCTACAGGGCTCACATGCAACTTCCAATTTGGCTTTGTTTCTAATTGCAAATGAAGCAAAATCCTGATAAGCAGTTTCTTCAGACCTGTACTCCCTTGAACAGTTCCTACATTCTCCTTCCATAAGCTAAAAAATTTGATTAGAATTATTTTTTTAAATTCACAATCCCAAAAAATTGTAAATAATGATTTCCTATTGAGAGAATGAAGATTATTATTAGACCATGCTAATTTGAGAAAAAAATGGTGTTCCAGCCTTGGCTTTTGTTTAACTTGTATTATATGCATTCTTGTTATCAATTAATGCTATACATTCATACTTAATACAGATTCAATTATAGGGTCTTTACAGCTTTAAAAAGAAATATAATTAGCAAAGAATAGACCTCAAAGGATTTGAAGTTTGGTTCAAATAAACATGTAAATTTTTTGATGTTTATTTCAATCTAAACTATGCGAGGTCACCAATACTATCAGAATATCCTGTCATAGAATCTCTGTTTCTAATTCCAGGATGAAAATTTTCACAAAGTTCTGCCTTAACCCATTTAAAATCCTGTTAAAGGTTGTTTTTTTATTTTATTTTATTCCAGAGTTGGACTGACGCTGTAAGTTTCTTTCAGTATTTTATCCAGAGTAGTTCCACCATGTCTTGTGTAAATCATTGTAGTCTTGTCTCTCTCACTTCATTGGCTTTTTGGCTTCCATCTGTTTTCTCTCATCTTTTCTTCTACTCTGTCTCATCTACATTCTCTTTCTACTCTGGTTTCTCTCATGTGCTTGCTCATTACTATTAGTCCAGGCTCTATTATCCCCTTTACTTCCCAGTCATCTCAAAGAGGAGAGAATGTATGAGACCCGAGAGCTTCATTCTGAGAGATACTGACCATTTCAACTTCTTTTTTTGACCTGCAAACTTTAATTGCTTTCCTTTTAATGTAGTTTTAAGACCGTCCCGGATGTCTTCACTGACCTAAGCATGTTACTTCTCTGAATGTTGTCTAAGATACACTCTGCCATTATTCCTAGAAGCATAAATTTCTACAGGACCCATTTGTGCTTTTCACAGAAAACTGTAACTCCCTAGTGTCCTACCTGCACACAGGTTAGCACAATATCATGTTACCTACCTTACTAATCTCTGAAGGGAAACTCCAAATATTTTATTTTTGCATGTTATTGTATCTGCTGAAGAACACTCATGAAAAAAGAAGTTACGCATGCATTTAAAACCTTTTAGAATCTCAAGCCAAATATATATAATATTCCATCACTGAAAATGGCTTAACATGGAGGCTAAATATCCTACTGCTATCTTTGTGACAACATGAATGTCACAACTCCCTGTTCTAAAGCAGAAATCTAGCCACTGACGATCAGAGATTATCAGTAATCCTTAAATTGAATTCAGTCAGAAACTTTCAGCTTGAAGCTATTTGTTTTCCTTCTTAATAAAGAAAAATTCTCTACAAATGTCCACAACAGTACAACAAGTTACTGATCTTCCAGAAGTGAGCATATGGTCTCACTTCCTGGGCCTTCATAATTTCTCACATTTGTGCATTTACCTTGCCATCTCTGTTACCCTTCTGGAGATGCAATGCCAAAGACACTTGGACAAGACCATCACCTCAGCATCAGGTCCATCATTTAAAGAGTGCATTCAGCATAATTCACAGAATTACTTGCACATTTCTATGTGTCAGGCTTGGGAACACTGGCTGGACACTTACCTGAACTACCAACTTCAGTGAAGTCCTCTATGCTACGTCCTTTTCCCTTGGGACAGGTTCCAGTTACAGCAAAAGGCATGTCCTCCAATTGAACATCCCTGAAGTAGGAAAACCCCATTTATCTTACCACCTCCGCCCTTGTGCCAGCAGAGAACTGCATCAGTCAAAGCTTTCATTCCTCAAACTCCGCCTTTCTCCTCACGCTGTCCAAGGGACTGTTTTCAAGCACTCCCCCAAGCAGGGACAAAGAGTAACATTCTTGCTCTTCCCAGTGTGAGTGGAAGAGAAAACTCACTACGAATCAGTTCCCTGCTGTGGAGGAAATTTCTGGAAACTCCAGAGACTTCTACAACTTCCCAGAGGTTAGAAGTAAGGTTTAGAGACGTAGTTTGCACGTTGCCTAAATTACACAGTCTCTATGTCTTCCCTATGATTCACAGTGAAAACTGTGAAAGGTTTGAATCAGAGACTGGAGAAAGGACTGTACCTCTGACAGAAGTTAGCTGATTTTAATTCTAACAAATAAAGTAGCAGTGTTATTCCATGTCACTTCACACTCCATGACATATCAAACTCGTTTTTGAGGACTACAATGACATTTAATACTAAGATGCTTAATGTGGGCCTCTGTCACAGTAAGAGCTGCTAGTGAAAGATGCAGCTTGCCCTTCATGCTTTCAGAGATGCTCTGTTCTAAAGGCTGGCATCTGTGCCACAGCCAAAGCAGTGTTCATCTTTCAGTGAAATGCCGGAGTCATGAAGCTGAGTGATTTGGGGCTGCTCTGTTCATAAGCAGATACTAAAGACAGCATTTTTGGAAGGCAGCCACTGGAGTGTACTATATTACAGAATAAATCACAGTGAAAAGATGCTCCCTGTCAAGTTGTAGATACTTTTAGAAAAGATCAGTTACAGAAACCATCACATTTATGTGACTATTTCTACCTTTGTTAGTGACACAAGCTTATTTCACACACACTGTAAGGTCCCAGAGGAGTTCCCTGAAGATTTCACACAGATCACAATACCACAGGCTCTTAAATCTAGTGGAGAGGTCTCATTTTTTATAGTACAATGAAGTACAATTAAGGCATGATCTTCCTCTGACAGGTCTGAAATGATCTCCATCCCATCTCCTTAGGGAGTGTGTTGAAATTTAGCCATTTAAAAGATCTCTAGCCAGTGTTTCAACTGCCCTGAACTCTCATAAATATTATCAGCTCTCCATTTCTCGAAAGGGTCCCTGTTTAGAGGTAGTCCCTTCAGGAGTATATAGTACAACCTGACTAAAACACGTCATCCCAGGTTCTTGTTCTAATGTATTTTGGTCCAAGTGCAGCCAACAACCCTGTCTACGGAAGGTGCAATGCAAGGATATAACAGAAAGTGTACAACTGAAGTGGTAAACCTCCCATTTCATCAATAAACTGAAGGAGAGGCCTTGCCTAGGGATATGAGCACAATGCATACTGCAGCTAGATGCAAAGATGTGTAGGCTCGAAATGAGTCAATGTGGATACTGAAAAGCTTTTGTCAGAGTGACTCGGTTTTGTGCAGACTATTTCACACTGCTAAGAAAAGATAATTTACGTCAGCACAGTATATTAGCCTCTATAAAGCTTCTTCCAGCCTGAAAGAGTAGTTTGGGGACAGATATAGACTACTTACAGTGTGTGTGTTTATGTTTTGTCACTGTTCAGTAAAGACAAAATCAATTAGCATGGGTAGTTCATGAGAATTCTTCAGACATCCCATAGGTAGCTCAAAGCTGGACTGGACATGTTTACACTTTCTTTGCAGGTGTAGGAGTATAAGCATGCTCTGAAACACTGGCTTAAAATATCCCTAATCATATATGGATGAAACCGTGATTAACTGAATTTTCCCTCAAGTATGTAAATAAATATTAACTAGAATAGAGATACATTTAACCAGGAAGAGCATCCAATCCAGATGCTGACAGCTAACAATATACTGTAGGAGTCCCTATGGGAGCTGAGGGTCTAAACTCCCACCATGTTGCATGGAGGTAAAGGATTCAGTTCAGTACCTACATGAAGATATTTAGTGGCTTTTGGGAATTTGGAGAGTCCTTCCTGGCCACCTGCTGACTCTCCAAAAGGGCACAATCTCCCAGAGATCCTCTGCTACAGCTCCCAGCCACAGCAATAAACCTCAGCTCCTCCAGTGCATCTCCTGTGGCACAACTTGTAAGGTTTTGTGAACTGAATCAAGGTCCTGGTCAGCAGAGACAGTGAAGTCTAGAAAGTTATTCAGACAACCAGTGTATATCCCTGGTTAAGGGTGAGCCACACAGCTGGCTCAGTTGGGCTGACCCAAGTGAGCTGTATCACCCACAGCTGCACAGTGGGAAAGCAGACACCTTGCTGACATGCAGACGCCTACATTGCAGGGATGCGGTTGGATTTCTGAATTTGATCCTGAATTTCTCTCTGTTTATATAGTAGCTTTTAGCCATAACCCAGTGTGAAATGAGAAGCCAAAAATCACAATTTCTTCAATATTATTCAGTCATTCAAGCTACAAGCTCCTGCAGAGAAACCATTCTAGGAAGCCTTCCATTAACACTATTCTCCACCCAGTCTTAGGGATGGGGGCAGAGAAGGTGTCCTGGGTAGAGAGGAGAGGAACTCAAGCTTCTTTTTTCAAATATAAAGTCATCTCTTCATGTTCAGAGCAGAAAGGACACAGGGAAGTGAATCACATCTGTATAATCAAATTTTTGAAACAAGATCTGAAAATGTATGGCTGCGTTCCACATTTTCCTTTAGGGTACTAATGCAAATTATTTCTACACAGCAGGCTGAACCTTCTGTTTCCTCTCAACAGTTTGCACATTGCTACTTTTCAGTGCAAAAGTCATAGTCTGATCTAGGCAGCTAATACTATTAGACTAACTTATAACAATAATTATCTAGAGTTAACTAAGAGTAATAGTATTCACAAGCAGCATGGGTAATATAGGACTTAGCACTTTGTTAATTCCACAATCTTTACACAACCTAATATGCCACAAATTGTAATTACACAATAGATTCCATTAAATAAAAATATATGTGCTTTTTAATTTATATTTTGTAAATTATTAGCTCATTTTTTAAGACATCTAGGACAGGATTGACTACAAATTGAAAATAATGCTTCATGTTAGAGTTAGAATTGAATTTCACTTTCTACAAAAATATTTTAAACACAATAATAATAGAACACAATGGGAAGCCTTTTAAATTTTTAAAGAAACATTGAATTTGTGTGTATTTTCCTGTGTTTTATTACAGCACTATCAAGCAGTGTAGTTATTTTGGAATACTGTACATATGAATTAAATTAAGGAAACAGAGCTATTAGGAGAAAATCTGCAACTAAAAGCACTCAGTTTTTCTTAATCCTAAATCTGACCTTGTTAACAAGCAGGTGCAAGACTTCACACTTCACAAGAACAATAAAGAAGCATGCTGTCCTCATTTTTCCTCTAATTGTCCTTTTCTCCAAATCATATCAGTTCCCATTGGTTTTATGCGATATTCACCAGTATTACCTTTTGTTCTTTTCAAGTTTATTGTAGTCATGGAAACAGGAGTACAATCCTTTGATCTCTCACATCACACAAAAGTAATCTATGGGAATATAGCATATGCCACAGTATGAGAAATGTATCCCAGTTGAATTCCTTAGTCAAAAGAATTATGTACCTATGGCATCCTCTGTGAAAGTTCTCTGCAGTGAATTATTCCTACTGCTATTACTGAGTACAGCAATGAAAAGGCACAGCCAAAGAGCCCCATGTATATACCTTAGGTAGGTAATGTCCTTACTAACTCTTTCTCTATTCTTTACCAGGGTAAAAGAAATCTGAAAGCCATCTATAAATATATAAGGAGTTAAAGCAGCCAGCATCCAATTAAATGTTCTTTATGGCATTTATCTTCAAGTTACCCCCTTGTTATCAAAGAGTGTAAAAAAGCAGGTAATGAACAACAGAATGTAGTCCTGCCAAAATGTATGTTGTGGTCGTTGCATCTAAAAGTGACTTACTGAACCCAAGTGGTTCAATTTACCTCTTCTTTACACATTCTAAAATGATACAAAGGAAGAATAATGAAAAGCAGAATCAGAATCTGCTTTTAAATTTTAGAAGGAAAGCAGATGGATTTTCTGTCTGAAAACATTTACAGGAGAGCAGATGGGTACATACAAGGATGACATCTAACAGTCATTTTTAAAGATCTGTCATTTTAAAGATGCAGCAAATTCACAGAATTAGTGAATGTAATGAAACCCAACATTTACTCTTTGCTCAGCCAGTGATTTCCTGTGTAGTCTATATAGTGTTTTAAAAATACACAACACAACACCATTACATCAGATAACGGCTACTTTATGAATATTTTTGTTAGACTTCCTTTTATTAAACTGCAGATTTAGAAGAAATTGTAAGCAAGGTGGAAATTATGAAACTGTGTAGTCCCCAGTTCCCCACATACAAAAAAAGACCCTTTTCACTAATAAGCATTGTACTACCTTAAAAACATTGTTGGAAACCTTGGAAATAAGTGATTTAAGGAATTTTTTCCTGCATAAAATGCTTCCTCAGTCACTATCCCCTGCTTGATTTACACCATCCATGTAAGCTTAACTTAACAAAGTTTGTGGGCAGATGTGCAAAGGTCAAATCACCAGTAGATTTTATAATTTTATTTCTTCTACTGAAAAGATCATTAGGTATATGTGCAAGGTATCCACTAAATCACTAATAAATCACCTAATCTCAATTCTGTCAGTCAAAAAATCTTTTCCAATATACTATAATATTATTATACCATCATAGATGATCCTCTCAATCACATTAGCCTCTCTAAAATGTGAATGCAGCTGAAAGTACAGTCAGACAAGGATCATGATTTATAATGATGGGCTATGATTAATAGTCCAAACTACCTCTTAGGAAGCACTGTATCAAAAAGGACATTTGTGTCTCGTTTTTTTCATCATAAAAAATGAGAGCAAACAAAATCTTGTGTTTAATAAAGATCAGAATGTCTGCCCACCTGGAAATATTGCTTATAGGAACCCTCATACTCTCCCACTATGATATCACACCACTGTTTTCTCACAAAACAACCTTTTGTATTAGAAGGGAAATTATTGTTTTCCAATAATTGTGATGAATTATGATGATTTGAAAAGTTATTTTCTCAGCTCAGAGAAAGATTCATTAGTGCTAATAAAATACACATCGAGATATAACCAGCTCCCTGTGATGCTGGCTATGAGTTTAACAGGTTAAAATTTCACAAAATGATGATAAAAATATTAAAACCTGCTGCTTCTCTTTAAAGCATATAACCAATTTGCCATTCTACTAACATAAAACATGTTAAAGTGACAGGTCATATGAAAGAGAAGAAAAACAAGAAGCCTTCAGGGTTCTTAAATATGAGTCCTTTGTGTAAAAAAATTTTCAGCTACACATACATGAAATTTGTGCGTTAACAAATATCATATACTTATATTATTTATAAATATATTTATAAATCTAAATAATACATTTATATTATTTACAAAATAACACAAGGTGGAACTATCTCGATCTACACAAGCCTTCTTTATGAAACAGTGTTGCCTTAAGGAAAGGGCTCAATGCTCTGTGGAATGTATGATCCTAATTTTTATGAAGGAATCCCAGACATTTTCAAGATTTAAGAAAAACAGAAATGCTAGTTCCATGAAAATGAACAAAAAAACCAAGCAAAATTTCACCAAAAAATGTACAAACAAAAATCAAAAAAAAAATCTCAGAGTAGACATTAACAGGACTGATTTTTCATTCCTTTTTGTCTCCTGAGCTCATTGAAAAAAAATGCTTCTTATCTTGATCTGAACTACGGTCTTACTAGAAATCAATTTTCAATATTTCTTCTATTAAGTGCTGGTGTTAGTAGTATGGGATCTGGCACAAATCGGCCAATATTATACACTTTCATTAGTCTCAGGAGGCCCAATCCTGCAAACATGAATTCACATGTGTAACTTTACTCTGGCTAGTAGCCTAATTGACTTAGTAATGACTTTATATGTAAATATATTCGTTTAAGCAGTTGCAGGATCTACCCCAGGTTTCCTGACAGCATTCTTCCCAGGGACCTCAGCGGCCCCAGACTATGGATCCTGAAAGCCTGAGAGACATCTCTCCTGCTACAGTGTCCAGATCTGAAAACCAATTCATGCACAGAAGTTCAGCTTCTTTTTCCAGCAGCACCACCAGCTGGAGCAGCTAAAGCGATTAGGACCAAATTCTGAAAGCAATTATCCTGAAGAGAATAATTCAGAACCGACATTGCTAAAATACCTCAATTGTTGCTTGAGCTAACAGTACTTCACAGGAGCTTTTCTGGTTTTGGAGAGCCCGTTACAAGTTACCCTGAAGATATCAGGCTGGCTGTAAGGAGTCGGTTCTGTAGGGTGTCAGGTCTGCAAACACACCATAGGGGTTTCCTCACTTATTCCCACTTCAAAGAAGCATTAAGAACAATTTCTCTTTATTACAGTTTTTAACTAGATTTCTTTCCCCTGTGATGATTAATTAGGCGTTTGTTACAATTTGCTTTCTTTCCACCTCTAAGAATAAATGTACCCTTCTGCTAATCACACACAAACAAAATGTTTTGAAAAGTAATCACTTGCTAAAAAAAATGGAAATTGGGCTTCTGTGTTGTGAGGAATGTACACACATAGCACAGTGAAATTTAACACGGGTAAATGATCTGACTACCTCAAAGTGAAGTTTTTGCCTTCCTACAGTGGCCTTTCACCCTGCCCTTTCCTCCAATCTGAGGAGAGCTGATGTTGATGGAACATATAATGGCTCCTTTCCTGTGTAGTAAAGTCAGCAATAAAGCTCAGTAATTAAGGTGACCGGGGAGGCCCAGCCCAGCAGGCTAGTGGTGTGGCGAACACTTTCAGAACTTCAAACAATATCAAAGTCACTGAAAAACGGGCCTAGTTCAGGACTGGTTTGAATTAAGCCTCACTTCCACACGCACTTTTCAAATCCAAGCTCAAACAAGAAAGCCAAGGCCTTCTGGATTTCATTAGAGCCAATTATCTTATCTGTTTCATCTCAGGCCTGACCCTAAGGCTGGCAAACAGCTATTCAGTGCATTTGTGTGGTTGTTTGAGAAAGCCTCCAGCCAGCCAATGGCCTGAGGAGCCGCTAATTAAAACACAGTTGCCCCCTGCCTCTAGTGATTAAATATTTTCAAGCTTTTGTAAATAATTTTTCCATTCTTTGCCCCAAGCCTCAGAGGTCCAATACATGCAGTAATTTATTTAGTTTGTCAAAGAATACTGCTGGAAATAAAACTATAATAGAAACTTAGGAAACTCTTATATCTTGCCTAACTTCTGCAAGTGACATTCTACAAGCTTGCACAACATGTATACTGTTTCTTATGTAATTAAGCCTTAATAACCTCATTGTGTTTGAAGCGGCACAGTGTATAACAGGCCCTACATTTTGTTGATAATCATCATGTTTCCTCAGATGTCAACAAGATATGCACGCTCATGGGCTTCATGAGATCATAGATGCTGCAGATGTGATGCTGAGAGGTATCTGTGCTTCTGAGACAGATGGACTCTTCTGAGGGGCTGGATCACACTTTGAAAGCCTGTTTGGGAAGGACTGAAACCTACCAGTAGCTTACTTTTGGAACTGAAGAACAGCTCCAGAATACAGATCCATGTCCCAAATAAATTCTAGTAATTAAAATTTGCATGAAAGACATCTGGGCTAAAGGACTTAATCCTTCCATCTCCCTTTCTCAAACCCTGGGAAGATACTGCCTTTTGCATGAGATCAGAGAACCTGATTCTAGCCAGGTTCTAGCCTTGGTACCAGAGAGTGCTCCACCTGAAGTCATCCCGTGCCTCACACGTGGACACTGTCGCCAGTATTGAGGGTGTGTATCTCTCATGCGATGTGACAGGGAGAGGAACAACTCGTATCTCCCAAACTAACTTCTCAAGTCCTTGCATCTCACTATTATTCTTAACAACAACAAACACATTTGTATTAGTAAAATGCATTGGAGGTAGTGTCATTAACCAAAGCTAATTGCATAAAACACTCCACAGAATGAATAAAAAAGATGGCTCACGTCTATGGATTCTATAGAGACTTGGGGAAATATAGGCAGAAGCTGTACATGCCAGAAAAATAGAAGCAATCTCAGCAGTACAGGAATTTAACTACTGTCTAGTATTGTGTGAGGCAAAATAGAAATGTAATAAAATATTTCAAGGAAGCTAATGAACCAGTCTTGTAGCTGTTTATGAGAATACCTTACAAGTATGAGCTTTATCACACAAAAAATCAAAAAACCTGTACCTGGTATCATATGGAAAACGAAATTCATGAAAGCATTCTGAGAATGACATTGCAATAATAAACAAAATGGCTGAAACTTAGAAATCACTTTAGGTGGTTGGAATGGTAATACATTCTGTATTTCAACAACATGCTACAGAAAGAATTTGCAAAATTTAGACATTGCTGTGTTGTGACTTCCAACAGAGAAGGTCAAAGGTTACACAAGAACTTGCCTGACTGACAGGCAGAAAAATGGTTTTGCCTATAGAGAGTGGCAGTAGCAATGGGTTGGGGATAAAAGTTTGGTAAAGTTGAGCTTCAACTAAATGCAGACTTCTTCAATTAGTATATAATAAAGTTACTATAAAATTTCATGATGTACAGAGGAGACATACCTAGAACGGAGAAGCCATTGGTCGACAAACAATAATTCAATTTGCATTGTGGACAAACTGCCCTGCAGAAAACCACAAAGTAGGAGAAGATATCAAGACCAAAAGCAGAATGTCATGGAAAAACTGAAGAAAGATCGAAGAAGAAAATGTTGATTCTTCCAAAAGACAGGCTAAAGGAGATGTTCTATGTTCAAGTCTGGGTGGAGGCCAGGGACTATCAAGCATGGAAGTCAGGGAAAGATGAATTTTCAAGAAAAAGATCATCAGGATAAATAAAAGTGGGTGACACAGGCTAGGAAAAATGAGGGTAAAATATAGACTCTGAGCTTTGGGCTAGGAGGGTTTTATGTTAAGAATGGTTTCAGAGGAAGACTGAGATGTTTTTTTGGAGGAGGTCTAGAATCAGAGGACAAACAGCAATATGTACACTCAGTGGTCTTGGGGATTGAGAGGGAGAAAGGAGAGAGGAAGATGGAAAGCTTAGCAGTACTTTTTCTTTACAATTAATCATGATTGTATTACAAGGGACAAGAGCCTCTTATGAGGGAAATGAGAGGTTAAACAGACAAATAAGGGAAGAGAAAAGCCTATGTCCCAGGTAGATCAGTAGATGAAAGAGCATGAGGGCCTGGTAACAAGCAAAAGAATTTTGAGAAAACTCAGATGCTTTTGAGCATCTGAGAAAAACAGATGAGGAGCAACTTTGTGATCAGAGGCATATGACAGAACTGTGGGAAGAAAAGAGATGTTACAGATACTATGGAGAACCTGATGAATGATCAAATTATGACTCCAAGAGAGAAATGTGAAAGTGGGAGGAACGGTGGGGGGAGAGGAGAAGGGAGTATTAGCAATCTTGGAAAATTATTTATACTGCTTGGTACTATTGGAAATGTATTTCCAATCTTTGGATCTTTCCAATCTCTTCCAATCTACTACAGTCCAAGTACTTCCAATTCAAAATTTGCTTTGCAAGACCACAAAAGACAGCATAAAAAATTCTGGGTTTGTTCAGCAAGTTTTTACATAGAGGCCCACGACTGAATTTAACACAGAGCAAATCAAACCTAACTGAAGAACACTCATCTATGTCGTGGTTTTAGTTTTCATGGGTAGTTAATACTTAGAAGTGGCCCATCTGATGGTACAGAATGAGAATGAAATCACTGCATTCTTGATTAGTTTGTAAATTAAAGGGTCTTCCAGCTATTACAAACTCTGCATTTCTTTTGCTGTCTGTTTGCAGTTTCTAACAAGAATTACACTGAAAATGATGGGCAACTTTTTGAAATATTTTTTCTGTGTTGAAAGAAAATTAGGCAAATGATTAGATAATAAATTGTAATTTTCAGATCCAGAGGGAATCAGTTTCCATAGAGAATTATCACACAGAAAGTGAAGCACACGTTAATGAAGCATGAGGAACGAGAAATCCCTGTGACAGGAACTGAAGTACTTGATGAGGTTTAACAATGTATTCTTAGCAATACATTCTTAATCTGTAAACGTTTTGATTGAAAAGGCAGGAAGTTTAGACTGGATAGAGTGGTAATTAGCCCCCACTCTCCTGTTAGCATAATAATTCAGAACAAGAACACTAACTTTTTCAAGAAATGTACTTTTTTACTAAAACATAATCTTTTTGTATATTTGCATCTCCTTGATATTTTTCAGAGGGAGACTTATTTTAAGCATGAGCTAAAAAAAACAAACTCCAAAACCTTCCAAATAATCTGACAGCAAAAGCAATAATTTCAGATGTGATGAGGTAAGGTTCATTCCCCTGATTTGTAGGACTGGGGGACAAGAAACTGTCTTCACTCTTTCACAGTATCACAGAATCATCAGGTTGGAAGAGACCTGCAAGACCAGCTTGTCAAACTGTCATCCCCACACCACCATAATCATCCCTAAACCATATCCCCAAGTGCCACATCCAGACACCTCCTGAACACTTCCAGAGACAGTGACTCTACCACCTCCCTGGGAAATTTATTCCAGTGCCAAACCACTCTTTTTTTTTTTCCCCTAATCTCTAATCTGAACCTCCCTTGGTGCAATTGAAGGCCAAACCAATCCCAAAGTGTTGGGATTTTTCATTTACAGTTTTCTAGCTTCCTAGAGTGATGTCCTCACCAAGAGGTTAGACATGAACACTGTCAGAAAAGGGTCTGAACCACAAACACTTAGTTGTTTTCTTGGAAACTTTCAGTAGTTTTGGTTTTGTTCCAGTGTAGAAGAAAATCACATGTCACAACCACGGACAGTTGCTGCTTACTGGAAGGGCTGTCTTTAGTCACCTCTACTTTAGTAATGCACTCCCTGCACAGGAGGGATGCAGCACCAGAGTCCAGTCAACTTACTGACAGGGAGAAAAAGAACCAAATAAGCTGCATCTTCCCTTCAGCCCTCCACCTTGTATCTTCTGATAAGCATGTACACTCCTATGTGCATGACACAGGAGAACTGCATCCCAGACATAGCTATTTTCAACATGGTTTATCCTTTGCTGTAGTTCGTTTGCTTTCATTTTCCATTTTTTTAAAAATAAATTAATAATTTAGGTAACTTTATTTTAACAGCTTATATAAATATCACTGGAAAGCTTGTGGTAGGTAAGCATATGAATTAGCTAATAAGATCCTTCAAAAGCTTACCTTGTTTCAAGGCATAACAACTCATGAAACTGCTTGTATATAATCTTAAATATTTGACTGCTTAATTAGGCTAAATGTAGTCACAGTTTCTAAGATAAAATCCTGCCCCATTTACTCGGTGAAAAGCCTCTGATTTCACAAACTCTTTTAACAATGATTTTTGCGAGAAGCTACTATTTTGTATAAGTAACAACCCTGTATCTCAGCTATGAATTATGGTGTTGTGGACAACTGAGTGCTGCATAAACTAATGACACAAATGATCAATCTACTTCTAAATCCAGACCCTAGTACACATGATCACAGGAAAAAGACCCCCACTTTGCCTGAAGAAAAAATATACACAATGGTAAGTCACTACAACTGAGCATTTTTCTTATACTGACTGTGAAATTAATGTCTCCGAGTTTGAAGTCTGATGGATTCCCTCACACTGGGTAACAACTTACTATCCAAGAAGCTGCACTGATTTAATGGGATTACTGATGGCCCAAGTAATACCGCTAATACCACATAATGATGAGTCATAGACCTCCCTGAACTTATTCATTAGACATCTATTTTTGAGACATTTATGTTTTCATAGTTTCAAACATCTCTCCACAGGACTAAAGGCTGACTTCAAAAAGTAACGAAATACTCGGAGTTAGGGCTCCAACAATATCCAGTAACAAGAATCCTCGTAAGATCTTGTGGCACTGAGCACAGTGCTGTTCAGCATAAGTCATAATTTTAAAATCTGACTCCTGCCAGATTTTTTTGTTTTTCTTTCTGAATAACTGAAGCTTTATTTTCTAGAATATTTTTTCTATGATAAACGCTTATTCCTTTCATGCAATTATTGTATAGCCAGTGTGTAGCACAGGCACACAAAATGATCAGGATAAAAAAAATCTCCAAGGAATTATTTGTGCAAAAGCATGAGAACAACCACAAGCACAGACCTGGAGGTACCCACACAAACTGAGACACAGGTGCGTGAGCACACCAGAACCTCACAATACTTCTTTGCAATCCTGCTTAGATTTGAAAGCAACAAAATAAAACCTCCCCTTTCTTTTTCTTCTGTAAGTATTAAAAGAAGAATAGTGGAGGTCTCATTAGCTAAGCTAGCTAAAGAAAGCATGAAAAAGAACTGTGTAGCTGAAAGGCCTCTGTTTCTGCTGTTCTTGAAACAACACTTCTGTCTGATTCTGGATAATGGGCTTTTAATAAAAATATCCACCAAAGGAAAACAATTAAACAATACATAAAGCACCAGGGTGCAATCTAGTGGTTCTGTTACAGTCTGGAGCTGTTCCAGCAGAGAACATGTGGATATTTTTTACAGGCTGCAGTGTAGTTCTCAAAAGTTATTATAAAGCAACAAAATTTAAATTGGGACTGGACATCTATACAATCACTCTGTGTTGCTGTATGACTTTTAATTTCAACCTGAAATTTATCTCCATGTAAAGACCACAGATATTTTGACTTTTAGAGTAAAAGTATCTTCTCCACTCTTGTTGTTGTTTAATTTCTTTCAGGATGTTTTTGGTGATATTTCTCAACTTTTCCATCAAAGTATTTGACGATATGGAAATTCTTTATCCATACACCTCTATTCTTTCATCCTTCTGGCTTAACAAAAATTGGAAAATGGTTATATTGGAAAAGAGTTCCGATATTTTTCAGTTCTTTGAAACTACAGACCATGTATGGCTTGGGGTTTTAATCAAATAGTTTTTAACCTGAAGCACATAAACCTGACACATGCCATATTTTATTATCCTTTCTCCTCCACCCCCTACTCTGCCATGTCAATAAAAGAAACTGTGCATCTGTAGAAAAGTAAGCCAACACTAATTAATTTCTGTAATGAACGGTTTCACTTCTGTAGTTCCAGTGAATTAAAGGAGCACCATATACAGTTTTAAAAATCCTGGTACAGTAAAGGTGAAAATTTAGGGAATTTCAGTCAGAAGAAGTTAGATTTTCCAAATAAAAGTAAAGAAGGAGGAAGAAAAAGAGGTTGCAGGTTATAAACACTGTTGCCAGTTTTAGTTTTATGGTGAACTTTGAAGTATAACAAAACGCTGAAAAGCTGTTTATACCACCATTTCAAATGCTTTTAACTCTGCTTCTCCATTTCCTAAGGACCCAATGCTCAAAACACTTGTCAAGGAAAAAAAGGCATGAAAATTTACCATTGTTACAAAACCTTCCTTACCACACTCGAAAAAATATTCCAAAGTCACAAATCATCAGGACTATTGAATGTTTACATATGAAACTTATACTCAAAGCAGATTTAAAAATTATTCCAAGCAGACTTCTACCTTCTTCAAATTTCTTCAAAAGAAGCTGCTCAGGCACTTCTAAGTTATCTTTCTATAGCTGTTTGGTACATCTTTATTTGAATTCTCCTAAGACATTTTCTATGGCAGACAGATAAAGAGAGACATCTCTGGTTGAAATGCGCGTCTTTTAAAGACACCTGGTAGAACTGACAAGGTCAGAAATTAAAAACTGATTGAAACTGTAACTTATAACTGCAGAATGCTATGGGTGTCTGAAAGTAAACTATATACATCTATACAGAAATACAGTTTAGATTTCCTAGATCTTCCATGACTGTGTTCTGTTCAGCCACATTTTTCTTCCTAAACACATTGCCCTTGACAATGTAGAAGGACTGTGGATAACTAGCAGTCTCAATAATGTCCACCTGCATTTGGGTAAATCATTATCTGCCTGTTGTACATGACTCAGAGATTCTGCCTTCCTCCATACACTGAAATGCTGAATGTACTTCAGCCAACAAATAGACAAGAGAAATAACTATCATTGAGATAACCTTTAGCAGTTATTACAAAGCAATATATTGAGAAATAAATAATGTGTTTCCATTAGTAAAGAGAAGCATGGCATTTGGCTAGTCTGAGGCTACTGTGAATAGACTTCACTGATAACACAATAGGTTAAAGTTCTGAAGATGTTACTGGAGTTTACTTCTCATTCTTTCACTGACTCATGAGGCTGAGTAACTAACTTGATTTTTTTTAACTCCTCCCATACTTTTGTCTTGTTATCTATTTGAAGAGATATCAAACATTATCAAACATTTGAATGAGAAACTCAGTCTTATCATAGTTTTTAGACCTCATCTAGTATAATATAGCCTCAGCAGCAGCCTCTGGATATTACAGTCATAAAAAAATTAACAGCATTAAGATATAGGTATTAAGAATCATAGTTTAAAAGAACTTTATACTCAAAGTCTATTCTTGGTGGAATTCATTAAACATCACAATACATCATTGTACTAAATAGTTAGGTACAGCTAGGAAAAAATGTTGATTTTTGTCTTCTACATTCTTTTGTTGTGTTTATCAGGAACCAAGTGTTTTACTCAGAGAGTTATACAACATTGCAGAGCAGTGATGCCAAAGACAGCCATAATAATATTCAAAATAATATAAATCGATGGTTCGCCCTCATGTGGTGTATTTAGCTCATTTCCAGAAAATAGCCAAGCCTCAGCAATGAGCAATTAAAGTGATTTGGCAACTGGATACATTTCTAAATGAAGAGAGATTGAAAAAGACCAGAAATATTGTATTTTGGGAGACGAAAAATAGGGAAGGACATGACACAGATCATAGAAATGTATTTAAAATAATAAATGTGGATAGGCAAGAATGTGGGTTTCATCTACACATGTAATACATAAACAAATGGACATTTAATGAAAGTGGAAGACTAGTGTTTTGACCTAAAACAAAGAATTTTTGTTTTTCAGACACACATACTTAAGACGATGAAATTCAACACCAACGGGATAAATGAAACTTCTTAAAGTTATCTCAAATTCCTTAGTGAACAAAAAGTTTTAAAAGTAAAACTTACAGGAAAATTAAATTAATAAATAAAAATACACACTATGTATACTTCTATTAAAAAACCATAAGGCATATATAGCAATAGAGTATTCTGAGAGTTTATGTGTTAAATTCTAATGTAAATAATAAAGAAAAATTACAGTCAATACCTATGCTGAAACAGAGATAACAATATATATGAAAACATCAATAGTACTTTTACAAAGTTTTTCATTTGAAACATCAAAATTAAACGCCATCAGATCTGGTAATGCAAAACTACGGAAAAAAACCAAATGGTATACATCAATGCAATGTTTCAAATGAACTTAACTGTGCCCTGTATGGCCACAAGATGGTAAGGAATATTTTTGTTAATTTTTTTGAGCACAGACTAGAATGCAGACAGTTTTAAACATATTTCTTTTCTCCCAAAACAAGCACTAAGAACTACAAGACAGGATGAAGATTTTCCCCACACCTTTGTTTTCTTTCATTTTTACATTTTAACACATGTAATTTCAAGCATGATTTTAATTTTGAACTTTGTTTAAAATTATGTTTTGGGGTAGTTACAAATGTAGTTTAAATTAAATCATGGATACAGTTCATCCTTAACTCTGCCTAACCACCACCTATTTCTTTTGAATTTGTTCCCCTTCTTAAATTAAAATCAAACACGTGACTGCTAAAAGATAATTTTATCATGAGCTATTTCTAATCATTCCAAGAATCACACACACATACATGTTTCATCTTATGCAAGCTTTTATGGCCAGGTTAATTAATATGCTGTGGCTGCTTTATGCTACTCTGGAGAAGCGCAAAGCAGCCAGAGCATACTGGCTGGTTCAGCTAAATTTACAACTCCTTTGTTGAATAAAAGCAGTGCAAAGCAGTTGGAAGGCACGGCCCAGTTTCCTTCTGTCTCTTGCTTCTCCTTCACTCTTCTGAACACTCTCATTTGTTTCCACTGCCTCCTGCATCTTCTGTATTCCACTCTAGGGAAACGCATCTCTCCTGTCCCCTACAAACTCCGAGTACACACACAGACATCTCTGCATGTACAACACAGACCTGAGCCTCTTTCTGCTGCCTGCTTTACTGAGCACATCTGGTGTAATGTGGAGCTTATGAAAATAATTATTTGAACATTACTAGTCAACCATCGCTCTTATTTTTTTTTTCTAGAACTGTTGGCAGAAGAGAGTGGATTACATCCTCATAAACTCGAGTGCAAAATCATCCTCTTAGAAAACAGCCACCATCTCCTTTGGCTTTCAAAGAGATTAAAGCAAATTTAACCTGAATAGGTGGAAGTAAATGATGAAACAAATTCTCAAGAGAGATACTTCAGACGTTGAAAATAATGGAAAAGAGCTGTGCATTTTTGTTATCTTAGGAGAAAAGAAAAGATGCTTGCCCTTTAGAAAAATGTCATTATTTCAAAGATTTTTGTAGCTAGGCCAGTTCCTTAACTATGGTAAACATCAAACAACACTTTTCTGGCAAAATTAAATGGCATAGTGATTTGATTACTGCAATTATTTTCCATTCTACAGAAACTTCTCTATCCTACATTTTCTACTACCTCCTTGTAGTTAACACAAGCAAACTTATTTTCTTAGTAGAAATAAGAAAGAAAAGAAAACATCTTCTTTTATTAATGAATGAGCAGTCTTCATCTTCAAATTGGCTACAGCCACTTCAATTTGATTTTGCAATAGAAAGAGTTAGTTCAAAAATATAATAAACTCTTCATGCAGCACTGAAATCAAAATGGCAGACACAAACCAGCACCGTAATTTCTCCTGTTTCCCACCACAGTCCCAGTGCAGCCGCTCACTCAGCATGCCTTTGAAGTGATTACTCTGTGTTCAAATTTTTCTGCATTTTTACACATGAAAGTTTTTTTTTTTTCTGAAGAAATATTTTCTCAAACAGTTTGGAGGAAGAGTGAGGTAGAATATTATTCAGTCCTAAAAATATTTACATAGAATAGATCCACATAAAATAGATTTATCTAGTTATTTATGCAGTGGGAAATAACTAGTATTCTGCTACTTGCATGGATATTGTGTGTAAATGCTTCTACAAATATATTCTGACCTAAAAACAACATACCTGATATCAAGTATATCGTCATATATAATACCTGGTTATGAGCTGAACTCTAGAGACAGAAAAAAAGCCTTGGTCTCTTTTTCTGTGGACATTATCATTCAGAGGGATCTCTGCTGTGAAATTTGACAGTCAATCAAGCAATAACAAGCTACCTAGTGACAAGGCTGGTGACACTTCAAGTATGTGCTTGGCGCAATTCTAGGATGAAATTAGGGCTCTGCTGGTGAGAAAGAGAAAGCTATGTGCACCCCCTGGGGAGTTTTAGATTATTTTAATGCAAATTTCTCAGTTCCTAAGAGCTCAAAGGATTAGGCTCTGGAGCCAGCCAGTAAGCAGGAAGCCTTGGCTTGTCTCCAAACGGGCTCCACCCATCTGCGAACTTACACCTTGGTTATGGTGGAGAGGATCCTTCACCAGAATCCACTCCTGCCTTCACTAGGGACCAAATACTGCCCAACCTCTCTGTCTACTGCTAGGTATAAAGAGAAAATCTCTCCATTTGTCCCCCATTTTTCTCGCAAGATTGAAGATGTTCAAAATTTTCCCCACACCTTAGTTTGGACCTTCTCTCTAAGTCTGTCTATAAAACCATGTAATCTAATATAAAAAAACCAAAACAAAAACAAATAACATTTTTTTATCTCTGAAATCCACTTATTTTCCTAAAAACTGACTTGTTGCAGACAGAAACAACAGCTGATTTGTTGTGAGAGCCTGGCAAGTCTTCTATTGATTTTCTGGACTGTGGATCTCTCTTGACAGTCTGGTGTCTCACAATTCTGTTCTGGCCAAACTGAGAACTTAGGCTACATCATGTGGGACATTTTGGATAATAGCAAGGATAGATTCTGGTCCATGGATAAAGTGTCTCTTTACTAGGAGCTGTAAATTTACCTACTACTCAGACCAGATCTACAGAAAACAGCTACCTGGTCTATTCTAATTAATTCACAAATTTTTGTATCCACCCTTCAAAGTTCCATGCTGTTTGCTTCAATGATCCCTATTCAAAACTGTCATACCAGTCATACTAAACCCATGTCAGCAAGACCTATAGAGGGCACAAAGACTGTGATCAGGTCAAAAGGGGCTGAGAGTGTAGGGAAACATTTCCTGTTGTTGCTTGGAGAAAAACATTCACATTCATTACAACATTAATCACAAAGTTAAATGGATGCATTTAAAATAGCAACATTTTTTCACCATCAGCAATTTTTCAAAAGGAGATTCTAAACTTAAATTTTAATTTATTTGCCTTAAAAAAAAAAAATGGTTAAGCTTATGTTTGCACATGATTAGTCAGAGTGTAGTAAGTTGCACGAATTTTATTTTCCTGAATAGTGCTGCTTTGCTCAGGAATAGAGACTGAAATTCCCTTTAACTCTGAAGCAGAATAATAGGCATAGCAGCAATGCAAGCTGCTCCAAACGATTTACTAGTGCGCCTTAAAATAGAACTGTGAAGTACATATTTGTAAATGTACTATTAAGCTCAGGTATTTGTCATCAGGATAGCAGGGGTACCAATTATGGCTACAGTCTCAGTATGGGAGTCTTCTGTTGAACAAACTGGGACCACCATTCTATGCATCATTAGATGGCCACATTACCTATATCATTAGTGGGACGGTTTGGATCCAAACCAAGAATGTTGGGATGGAAATACCAGATTTATTAATATCAGACACTAATACCAGTTATTTGAACCATCCAGTTCCTTAAATTATGTAAAAATCTCACAAGTGCAGGAAATATCTTGGAAAGAGCTTGAGGCACTACTGAGTGTAGAAAATTTGGAGCCCGCCACTTACCATTTGTTTATACTCTTTAAATACAGACAAATGTAAATAAAATTCAAACTTTTTCCATAATAACAGTGGGATATTGTGAA
Organism: Melanocharis versteri; assembly: GCA_013397845.1. Taxonomy (NCBI): domain Eukaryota; kingdom Metazoa; phylum Chordata; class Aves; order Passeriformes; family Melanocharitidae; genus Melanocharis; species Melanocharis versteri. The sequence goes on from VZTG01008859.1 coordinate 326,104, forward strand.
TGTATAAGGCTATTTCTCTCAATAGGGCTCAGACTCTGATTTCAGGTGTGTTGTTTATTAGAAACTCTGCATAATATTTCATGGGCTGCACAGAAGTTCTTTCAAAAAAAAATACAAAAACCCCCCACACAAAAGCCCCAACAAAAAAACCAAGAGTTTCATGGGTTTTTTTGTGGTGTATTTTCAATAGAATATAGTCTAAAACTGTATAAGGTAATTGCACTACTTCAAAATAAATGTCTTGAAAGAGATTAGAGATACACGTTGGTTTTCTCATTGCCTTTCTTGCATCATTCTCCTTTAAATGAAACCCCTTTTCAGAGGTGTAGCATTTGCCCAAACTTGAAAGATGAACCCTTCACCTTCCCGAAACTTCAATAAACCCTTCCACTGGACTGCTTTAGTAAAGGAAATGGTTTATGTAAGACAGGACACTGAAACTGTAAAAGATAGTGTTTTAGACTGTTCTTATCTCCTCTGGTCCCATGAAAATAAGACTAAATAGATTATCACCTGTGAAGGAATAAAATTTCATTTATGAATGAGCTATTGAGAATATTCATTATGAGTGAGCAAAGAGAAATAGAGCATGCAACATTTCTTATCATTCTTATTGCAGTATTTCAAAATTATTTACTTTTAATTAAATAACACTTTACTGCAATTTGTAGGAAAAAAAGTAATGGTCAAATCTGTGAGCATCATAATCAGTCTTCTAAGTGAAGAAGGAACACTGGATATGGACCATACTTCGTATTGCTTTCTGTCTGCTCTACTGGCATGTAACTGCAATCAAATGTAAACATGAGCAGTAATTTTCTTCTGCCTGGTATAAATACTTACATTTAAATTTTGTAGGAAGAGAAGTAAGCAAGCTCAAAGTAATTTTACTGGCATGGCATAATAATGAAAACATAAGTGACCAGTTAAATAATTCAAAATTTTTTTTGTTGATTCTGTGTGGATGATCACAACAATTAAATTACCCATTTTTCTAATTTACTAAACTCTCAGATACTGGGATACCAGGATTAAGTTAGTTTCACCATGGATTATTCTACTGACTTTCAGTATTACATTAGCTCTTATTCATGTGCTTTTATTCTACAAACAGTTTTCAAAATGCTAAATGGTACCAACCTGAATGCTGTGAGATACTCAACATCACCCATAGGAGGATCCAAGCCACCTGTCCAAGCAATATTTATGTTATACCCTTCGCCAGGGCCACTTCCAACCTGAAAAATAGAAATAAAATGCCAAAAGAGAGAAAAAGAAGAAAAAGGAGGAGGAAAAGAGAGAGGGAAAGGGGAGAAAAAAAAGTTTCTCAAATGTGCTTTAGAAACAAACATCAAACAACATGTCAGATCAGCCTTGTTTGACAAGGACTGCTCTGGGTTATGCACTTGTTCTCCACTGGTCCCCTGCTCCCAGTGGACAATTTGGTAATCTGGTGTAATTTAAAGAACCAGAGAAGGACAAGAAAATTAGGGGTAATCATGCAACGCAATTACCTGAAAGATACAAATAAAAATGGGGCTCTAAAGAAATAAACCTAACCTCATTTGGGGCTCCACTGCCGGGGAAGAAGTTGCCTTCATCATAGCGATGGAGGGAAACATACAGGATGCTGGGGTCAGCATAAAAAGCCTGCTGTGTACCGTTGCCATGGTGAACATCCTAAAGGAGAAAGAAAACAGATGACAAATGTAATAATGTCCAACTCAGTGTAGAGAGCTCAGTTCTGCTTTCTTTTACACCCCCCTCCTCTCGCTCTCTCTCAGTTTCTCTCCCTCTCCCTTGCCCTCCTTTTGTCTTTCCCTTTCCCCCTCCCTTCACCACCCCATACTTCCTGAACTTTCAGGCAAATTACTCTTTAATGCACTCATTTTTTAAACTGGCTTCTAAAAATCAGGAAACCATAGCGAGCATGCCCTGGAGACTCCAGATGAGCAGTCATTGAGAAATCCCAGTCCTTTTGTACAATTAGATATTTATACACCGGCTCTTTGTACTCTTTGCCTCAGTGATGGAATCTAGCATCCTGTTTTATGGAGGAATTTTATGACTTATTAACTGCCAACAGTTCATAACCCCTCAGGCTTAATTAACTAGCCTCATTGGCCTCTGAAGAAAGACTAATGTTTAAACTACAAACTAGTATTTTGCAGAAGGATCTATGGTTTACAGAGCTTTTTCACAATTCTTGACAGAACACTAAACATAAGAGTATTCATTGATTTGCCAAGTTCCACTATTGAGGTCAAAGGCTCTGCGACCAGCTGAGTAAATTGGCTTTCTTGAAACATTCAGTTCAGTTCAGTCCCTCAGCAGTTAGATCCACATCAAAAGAGATGCCAGATGCGGAAAGGACTTCATACTTCATTTTTGCAAAATCATGACGGCAACAGTTGAAGACATAGGAATATGATCTCATTAGCTATTAAATCATCTGGCAGATAGGATGGTGCCTTCCACAATCAAGGAGTGACCTTGGCCAGTCTTCATATTTCAAACATTATATAATGACAGTGAATAAAACTCTGTCATTAAATAAAATGCTGACAAAGAAATGCTGACAGTATATCTATATAACAAAGGCTGATGATGCAGACATTTCCTTTTTTCTCTAGTTTGTTTTCACAGTTCACTACTATTCTATGTGGTTAGACACACAAGAATTTTACAAGTGAAAATGGAAAATCCACTTGCCTTTCAGTAAAAGAAAAGTAAACAAAACCAAAAATGTTTCTTCACTGGCATTTCTAAGAAGCTGAAAAGTTATAGATATTATTGATTCTCCTCCTTTAAGCCATCCCTTTGAAATTTCTGATTTAGAGAATTAAGGGGGACCGACAAAGTACACTGAATGGCAACACTGTTACCGTCACCCAGTCTGTATTTATTTCACAAATCTTATGAGGTCTAAATCCAATTTAGTGACTGCGAAACAAAAGTCACATTTTCCTCAGAATGCCTAGACTCCAGGAAGGTTCAAGTTGTACCTCAAGGAGTGCACTGCCAATAGCACAGCAAGCACTGAACACTGCTTGTCCTCCTTGCCAGCTGAAGCAGCCCATGAGTTTCACCCACATTTTTCAGAACTCTCTACATTGATTGAGTCCTACTTGTACTGCATTGTGCTTGACTTGGACCTCCTCTGGGACCTCTGTAGGGTAATATTATAAGAGTTTCTTTTCTTTTCTATGTTGAAAGTACTTGAAACAACATGAGGATGGAGTTATCGCCCAACTGTGACTTAATGCCAAGGTTAAATGTAACACATTAAACGTGCAAAAGAGAACACACTGGTATGAGGCTGTTGGAGATTTCAAGGCAGCCAGTGTAGTGTTATATGGTTCCGACTGGCAAATGAAGTAAAATATGGTATGCAGACTAATCCCAGAATCCCATTCAAGTCTTCAGCTGTGACACAGTTAATTGGTTTACTCCAAAACAGACTCAAATCCTGCTAGCATAAATGCAAGTGGGGATGATCTTGGAATGAGGATTTCAACAACCTGACAAGCTATGCTAGGCACATAGATTGATCTGCAGGGACACAGTAGGACTTCATTTTGTTATTTTAATTAGTCTTTCTTTTCCATACATACTTGGGGCTTTAGATATATTCTTGCTGTAACAGTTTCCAAAACAGAAGGAAAAATGTCAAAGGGGCATAGAGAGATCTTCTTTCCTTATTACTTTCTTTTTATTATTCAAATCTCAAAGCTACCTTTCTTGTCTAAACTTTAATTCCACTAAGGGCTCTTTTTTGGAGAGCAGTAACTTCTCTGATTGGACAAAGGAATGTGTTCTTTAAGACTGCGGATGTTAGCATGTGGGAAATGAGTTCATATTCTGTCCTTAGTAGATCAAATGTATTCAGAGTATTTAAGTCAGTTCAAAACCAGAGATTTATCCAAAAGGTGGAATGAGGAAAAAAAAAAACAAACTGCCAGATAGGTTTTTTATTTTACTGTAGAAATAGATGAAGGGAAGATTGACAATTAAAAAGTTAAGAACTTATATATGAAGACATGTAGCAGCTATGAAGACTACACTTAATTTGTAACTAGAGTACACTTTAGTGTGTGGGATTGGATATTACTTTTTAATATTTATATTGTAGCAACATGTATAGCTGCCAACTTGCATGGGGTCCTGCTGTGCTAGTCACTATCAAAATATAGGCTTAAAGGTTAATTTCAAGTCTATATGTCTATCTGTAATTCCATTCTTTCCTTCAGATGCCCCAACCTCTGTTGGTGGGAATAAAGGCATCGCTATTAACTTGTTCATTCACTCAGTTTGGCCTGTGATTTATCCATAGTTTGCATGCATAAGAAATTTTTCATATGAATTTTTGTACATCATTGCTCTGACCATGGAGCAGACTAGGGACTGGACTGCAACTGCTCCAGGAATGAAGTCATCTGTGTCAGCCATATATTTCTTCCTTTTCACCAGCTGAGTTATTCTGGTCAATGGGACAGTTGCAGAAAGACTGAAAATTCCCTATCTACTTTCCTGGGTAAAGATAGGAAGCTTCACAGGTAATAATCTGCACAGGTAATGATTTGCACATTTAACCTGGCCTTGAAAACTGAAGCTGAATTTCTAATTTCTTATTGGTTAAGTATGTCAAAGGGAAGTGTTTTCTCTTCCCAACAAGGTAAATGTAACATTTACAGACAAAAATACTTAAAAACATTCACAAATTTTGAGTAGGCTTTTCCTATTAAAAAATGAGAATAAACAGAGAGTTCACTTTTGGCCAGAATTTACAGCAAAGAACTGAAAGATTCAAGTCAGCAAACAGACAGAATATACAGTAGAAGTGAATTTTTCAGAAATAATCGTTTGTGGCAGTTCATGATTATGTTTCTAAATGACAGTAGAACAATCTCAGAAATATTTGAAAAACATTCTAAGAATATTTAATCTACCCATATACTTACTCTGCCACTCATTTTTCACTTGCCATTCCTTCTCCCACACTCCCCCTTTCTCTGCTTCTCTTCAACAGTCAGTACGCATGTTTAACTGAACAAAAGTGCTAGATGGTAAGGCCATGACTCCACAATAAGATTTAATTATGAGTGCAGATATGAACAAGATTTAGACTATTAAGCCCTGCACTTCAAAAACCCTTTAACATATTTTGTCTTTAAATCTTTTATCACCTGCAAAAATTAATTAAGTGCAGATGTAACAGGTTAGGTTTTGATGCCAGGGTTCATTTCCTGTCTATGCTTTGTCAGACACCCTATTACACCTCGTCATGAACTGTAGGAAAACAAAAATGGTGCTCATAAATCAGCATTCAACTTTCCTTGGGCTGTGCATTGGGCTGATCCTTTAAGTGCAAGGCAGAGCTCCAATTCATTATTCATGAAAATAATATAGCCAACATGCCAAATGTCATCAGCATTTAAATAATCCATTTGTTAAACGTATTAAGTATTGTGTAAGATTGCCTTCTATTAAAATACAAGACTAATCCAATGAAGTGGATTTTTAATCACATAGCTTTCCTTCAGGGAACCAAAAAAACCTGGCATACATGACTAGAAAACTTCTTGGAGAGAATGACTTGTCAATTTGTTTAATAATATCAAAGTTACACAAGTCAAATCATTGTGAACTGGGGAAAGTGGTCAATTTTGTTACCAATGCAACAACATTCTTTGAAGAATATCTGACTACTTAAAGTTTCTATTCTGTAGGGAAAAGTAAACTTGGGTTCTGTAGGGTTATTTTAACAGTGGAAGTATCAATTCATTTAAGGACCATAAAAGTTGCCCTGATCTGTGCCTTCTTCTCATTAAATTGCAGTTAACACCATTAAAGTGAAACATAGATGTTTATAGCTTCAGTACTGCCATCCTGGCTTTAATGAGTTCCCAAAATCAGAGGAAATGCACACCTTTATTACTTGTAGGTATTAAAAGCAGGAAAGTCGGACTTATAAATACAAATTCATTATCTTTTATCTAGATGCACTGCAAGTGTGATGCTTGCCAAGAATACATACCAGATCTACAATCAATATCTTGCCTATATTTAGCTTGTCTCTCAAGTATTTGGCAGTAATTGCAATCGAATTAAAAAAGCAGAACCCCCTGTGGAATAGAGAAGAACAGAAATAAGAAAGCAAATCCATCAGGAAAACAGCTATAAATAATGTTCAGAGCATTTTAAAAAATGCTATATGATCTCTGAGGCCATAAATCTGCTTCTGGGAGTACCTAGAAAGCCTTTTCAGTCATCTGCTAACAATTACAGTTCTTCAGAGACATGCACAATGCAGGTGATTGCCAGTAACCTTAGTGCTCCAAGATGGGCAATATTCCCTGGTACTTACATGGCTGTTGATTCTTCAGCATGATGGCCTGGGGGCCTTACAACAGCAAAGCCATTCTGTAAGAACAAGATAGGTTTTCAATTATCAGCTTAAAAAAATACTTGATTCAGAGCAAAACAGAGCAGCAGGCAGATGGGATTGAAATCTATTAGAGCCTCTTGAGCACTTTTTCTATCCAATCACCCTTTCATAGTACTGCCAGAAATAATACAGTTGAGAACAGTGGCATATAACCTTATACAAATACACACATGCACATACATACATACACACACAACATGATCTAAAGAGGAGGAAAAAGGCAGGATGAGAAAGTCCTGTTATCAATTCTGCTGTTTAGAATTCGCATTTAAAACGAAGGTCATCTAAGATCATGTAATCTTAATTTGCTCCATCTTGAGATGCTTCAAAATAAAAGTATCTTAAGTTAAATATTTTACATGATTAGCCATTGTTGACCTTACCTCTGTATAGACTAAATGATAAATTCAGACACACACACACACACACGATCTCTAACAGTAGAAAAAGAATGACAATGACTATCCCATATTTCTGCAAACCATAAATTACACTTGGGAACCTGCCATGCTCGCAAGTTAATACATTCCCTGAAGTCAATTTCTAACACACTTTCTGGAACTGTATATACATTTCATAAAGTACAGCACTAGGATCACTGATGACCAAGGAATTTTTTGCCTCTGGAGTCACTGAAGATAAAAGAAAAATGGAATTTCCATCCTTCCAGTGTGGGTATGGTAAAGGGAAAACGTAGAAGAGCTGGCAAGGTAGCTCTATTCAGAAAGTCAGATTATATATTCAAGAAGCAGTGTCTCATAACGCTGTGTATCATATCAAATTTTTCTTACAATAGTTAGATTCAGGAGAAACACCACTGCTTCATTGTATTTCCTCTTTAATTCAACTACCCAAGATGATCCTTCTAGTCAGATATATATTTGCCATCAAATTGATGACAATTACCACATACATAAAGATAAGAAATTATAAACTGTACATGAGATATCTGCCCAACTTGTATTTTCACACAGCCTCATACAAACACTTGGTGTGTATGTATGGCTGTAAAACCAATCAAGCATTGTATTTTCAGAGTGGAGGGGACAGGAAGAAAAAGGTTGGAAAACTTCTGTATTTTAATAATCAGTATTAAAGTATTCCAGTTTGATATACTAAAACTTGATAAATGGAAATGTTTCAGCTTTCTCTAACCTGAAAAGAATGTAACAATCATTAAATACAGAGGAACATTGGTTCCTACGAAATCTGTCTATTTACAATAATATGAATGTGTGGTTTATGTGTACCTGTGGAATTGTCTACCAATGTTGCTTCACTGGCATTAATTTATAAACAAATACTACCATGTTGTCTTATTTAATTTGCTGATAGATGTAACCCAACCAGACAGCTGCAAAGTTTTGTGGAACATGGCCTAAGTTCTATCAGAGTACAGTAAACTTAAATTACAATACCGAGGGAGTGCATCTGTAACAGTGGTTCTTCTAGCCACCAGTTAAAGAATCTGAGGGATTTGATATCATGATTTATTTTGCATTGTGTCCACATTAAAAATCAAACCCAAACAAACAAAATACAACAACCCAACAATTAAAGGTACAAAAATTATATATGTTCATATCCAGGCAGTCATTCCTGGAGATGGGATATAAATTGCCTACAGATCAAGCACATCAGCAAAAAAAAAACCAAAAAAGCAAAGCATTGTGGACTGCACTAATTTTTAGAACTAAACCAGCCGTAGACCCTCGCTAAAACTGTATTTTCTGTCATTCTGAGGGTTTTTTAATATTTCCTTCTCACACAAAATATGACTTAGGGAAGAATTTGGCAAATATTTATGCTGATGAATGTTGGGATAAAGAGTTGAAAAAAGACTCAGGAAAGAGGGTATTACTAGAGAAAGAGCATGATGCTACCTGCATTTTTTTCTCTTGATATTTTTAAGAATCTGGAAAAAGTCCATGAAAGGCTTACAGCTGCCCCTGCTCAGCTAACAGCTCATTATCATCTAACTTTATCAGTATTCCCAAAAGATCAATATAATTAAGATGATTATCTCTAGGAGGATTTCATGGGGTAATATAGAGACAGAAAATATCAGCACTGCTGTTTTTGACAATATGACAGTTACAGTACAGGCTTCTCTTCTGTTCCCTTACTTTGACGAGACTTTTTGGAAGCCCTGTTTTATGACATCTAGGTAATTTCTGAAATCAGAGCTTAACTATTACAGTTCTCCACCAGCACTCAGGATATTCACAACAGGGTCATGACCACTTTTTATGAGTTTTTACATCACAAAAAGTTCAGTATTCACATGGGAAATTTTCTTTTTAAAAAATACAGTGCATCTGTTACACTGATGATAAAATATATAGTTGAACTATACCAAACACTGAAAACTAGTCACCATACAGAATTATCACTAACTTTTGTGTAATTGATAAAAAACGCTTAATTTCGCCTACTTTCAAACTCTGCATGAACACGGCATACATTAGCACAATGGAACATGACTTTTTTTTTTACTTAGGCAATTTTTAAATACCAGACAGTGTGCTCAGTAGACAGTAGAACAGTAGACAGAAAGGCAAAAATCTGCTTTAAAGAAAGACTAACACAGAGCAATATGTTGAAAATGAAGCCAACACACATAAATTCAAAGCGTTTTTGCACAGAGCCTTATTTATACTAGGATACAGACACCTTTTTAAGTAGACAGAACATTAAACTGACTGACAGACATGAACATTAGAGAAACGATTCATGTCTGTGCTATTATGTGATTACCTTTATTTAAATTTGAGGATAAAGAGTAAAGCCTGAATAGAGATATTCTAAAAGCGGTGCATATTTGAACATATTTGAACAACAAAGGAAGAGAAGTCTGCCCAGGCTCAGTTTACACAGAAGACTGACTGCAGATAAACCCGCTGAGTTGGACCTTTAATGAAAACTAAGAAAAATGTTAGTCTTTTTCCACAGTAAGCTAAGTATTCTCTTCTTTCATGACTCTAAATAGGTAGTTGGCTGCTTAATTTCCAAAGAACTGAGGTGTGCATCCTACTGTGGCCTTCTTGTCTTTGGTGGTAGAGTTAATCCCTTTCTGTAGTGTGCTGGGTTACAGTGTTGGGCTACATCATGCCTGGGCATCCCCTGTGCCTCTCTGTGAACCTTTCCAAGACAAGTACTCAAGACAATACCGTAACACGGGTGGACAACCCAGGGCTTAGAACTGGCCATCTATTGCAGAGTTCCACTGGTGTTTCTATTACATTACCACCATACGGGAGGTAAAACTAGGCATAGACAATTTTTCTCTAGGGCAATATGTGGTCATTGTGGCAAGGTGTGAATTACTCTTCCATTCACACGACAGTGCGGAGCTTGCTCTGCCTAGATACCAAGTGAACCAAGAGTTGCCCGGCCAGTCAGGTACTCCAAGTACAGTGAGAAGCCTCACTGAGAAGCAGTGCATACTAGTTTCAGCCTGGTACTACCCTAGTAAAATCATCTGGCTTTTTGTAGACGTCGAGAAAAGACAGATCCATGCAAAAAGTAGAAATAAACCACAGCAGGCACTCCAAGAGCACTTACTGAAGCAGTAGAAGACTCAGGTTCAACTTCTTCTTGAACATGGGGATGAATTTGTAAATTTATTTCCCACACCACTTTATGTGCTTAGATTATGTGGTCCATAAAATAGATATTGAGACACATCTTTTCAGTTTAAGTTTTCTAACAATAGGTCTGGAGTCACGCTCTTCCTCAGCTTTTATTCAAACACAAAAATCATTAATTATTATTAGAAATTGAAGGTCTTCTTGTATTTTAAGCTGTAAACCCCTGTATGAATGAGCAATGACATCTATGACAACTATTCAAGAAGCAGTAAGCACTGAAAGTGCAGAAGCTTCATATGAAAAAACGCTTTTACTGTGTGGGTGACCGAGCAATACAACAGCTTGCCCAGAGAGGTTGTAGAGTCTCCATTCCTGGAGATATACAAAAGCCATCTGGATACACTCCTAGGCAACTAGCTCTAGGCAGCTCTGTCTGAGCAAGGGAGGTGGATACAACGACCTCCTAAGGCCACTTCCAACCTCATCTCTTCCGTGTATTTCAGATGGAGACTGGGTAACTAACTAGGGGTCTGAATTCCACACTTGAAGCTCAACTTGCTCCTAAGGTTAGTTGTTGGAAGTTTTTAATTTCTACTTGTCTAAATTCCTCAATCTATCTAGCAGTTAACTCTTAAAATTACCAGTGCTTAAATAAGGCAGTCTTGGACATGCACTTGTTTTTAATGGAATGGTTCTACTTTTGCTGCAATGTGCAACATTTCAGAATGAGAATTATACAGAAATGTATAATACATCATTATACAGAAATGTATCTGTTTGTCCTGTCAGAATTTATATTCCTCGAGATATATACATACATATATAAATATATATAAAAATATACGTATACATATACACACTTGTATCCTTATAAAGTCACGTAAAAAGCCAATTTCTTTATATTTAAGAGGTGGTCCATACAGTGTATCTGACAGGTGTAATCCCTAAAGTGGCCTTAGTGACAGCTCTAACAACTCTGCCATCTCTGGTGTAGTGAACTCCTACAGTAACAAACATCAGGGCTGCTTTAAGTCTTGGCTGCCTACAAGAATCCGCTCGCAACTGGTCCCAGGAAGAAGAAAACCACATTCTTACCAGTGCCACTTATGCTGAAACACAGTCCCAAGCTATGCCATCCATCAGGGAGGGTAAGCATGGGAATGAGTGGTGTAAGGCTGAGGCAATCCTTGGGCACCTTGGCAACCTATCATCGTTTAGGACAATTTTACAAGCTACTCATACAGCCAGAGCAGGAGTCAGCACTTGGCCCTGGGGGTCTACGACTGCAGTGAACAAGAACCTGTGATTTAACAGAGCAATATTAGCAGCATGTATATTTGCCAAGAAAACAGTAATGGACATGAGGGAACACTGTTTTGTCTTGTAGAGGAAGCTAGTAAAGGCCAAGTACTCAGAAATGGACATTAAACACTTAACATTGATGGAAACAAAGAGTTCCCTGTCTGCTTTCCTGAAGGTCTAAATGGATAGCATCAGAAAACACACGTGAAAAGTTGGTGCTTGCAGACTAACTTAGATACAACCATGATGGCCTGTTTAGCCACAACTAGTGTTAACGATATTGGGAAAGAAGGCAGACAAAGAGTGGTCATGAAGATAAGCTATGTACCACACATATAATTAAAGTTGTCTGATTATATGAAATAATAACAGTCATTCAGCTATAAATATAACCATAATTTCTGGGATAGACCATCTAAAAGATGGTTTAATATGAAATTTTGTAATTTTCTTTAACTTTGTAAAAGCAAAGAATACAAACTACTACCTAAAAGACTTCATTGGTAACTTTGATTGAAGGCTTTTATCAATCATATCTTTAACAGTAGTAAAATAAGTATGCATTTGTTACTGTTTCTTACACATATGCGTTGTTCAAAATGCTGTGGCTGGGTGTGGAAAAAATGCCTCTTTTTGTGGCTGTCACACATCACTTGGAATTTTTTTTCAAGCAAAGGGAGATTTTTATAGGGCAGAGGATGAGAAAGCAGAAACAAGGGTAGGGCAGAGCTTGCAGGAGAAATACTGTCCGGGAGGCACCTGAGCACAGAGCACATTCCAGGAAAGGAGATTTTTGTAGGCAACCAGAGGAGCTGTATGGGGTTTTGTGTTGTTCAGGCAGCCATTGAAATTTGCTGGCCTGAAGCTTTACCAGAGAAAGGACACTGTGGGACTAGAGGAACATTTGTTTTCAGCTCTTTTTGCTTATTTTGTCTTTAGAACGATACTTCATTTTAGTTTTTTGTTGCAAGAAAACATAGCAACAGAGCTGTGAAATATGGCTGAAAGATTTTTATTCAGAATACTTCTAAAATAGAAAACTAAGAACTTGGGGAGAAGAGGAGGTTGATTAAGCTAATTCTGTTTATTCACTAGATTAGTACTACTTACCACATGATGATTCTTCCATAGCCCTGTGTGACAAAGGCCTTAAGAACAGTAAAAACCAAGCTCATTTGAAATGAGAGTTTCAAGTTCAATTTAAGTCATCTATGGATTGTACAAAGACACCAGAGTAGCAACAACCAAAGTCAGGAGGTTTACTTTGGTAGTGATTCATCCTGACATATCAGAAAGAACCATCCCAGCAACGTATCAGATTCTAGTTCAGGGGAAACTCATTTAAATTGCTTTCATTCTGTTAAATGACCCTTAACTACCAACAGGGCAACTTTACACGTGTGTGTTTGTGTGCACACACATATGATAAGGTAGAAAAACGGCATTTGCTTCACTTGATTCAGCTGAAGTGCATATTCAAGACAGCCTCAGACCATGCTGTTAACTTAGGTGCCTTTTCTCTTGAGTGTTCTTTTGAAAAATTGCTTCTTAATTCATTCAAACTATTCTTTTTAAGCAGGGAATAATCATACAAATCCTACCAGCTCTTGATAGTTTTTTGTATAGGTCTCTTCTGCTTCAAGTTTGTCAAATTAAAAATATATGGCACTACGTGGTTTTTATCACAGAAAACAGGGCTATCATCGTCACCAACATTTACATATTTAAAGAATATGCAAAGTAAACTAAACATTAATCCTTATTATAGGTTCTGTACTTAAAATAATTAATCCTAGCTTATAATAGTACTATAGGGGTCATCTGAGGCTGAAGAAAAATGTTTCAGCAATGTTCCTTTGTATTTTCAATGGTTACATGATGTGCTCTGGCAGCGAGTTATATCTATGACGATGGAAAGTCATCTCCCATAGAGAGAATGACTCCCACCTCCCCTTTGGGAACCTCTCCCAAAAAGAGGTTCTTATTAGTACACCCTTTTAAAATTATATTTTTCACCTGTATAATTTTTATTCCTGCCAGTCAAGTTAAACATACTGAGGAGCAGACAAAGAAATGTAAAATTTGTTTTCAGAAAATAAATTAAGACACATTTAGTGGTCACAAAACAACACACAATAAAACAATTATTACAAGAACAAATAACATTTTGGAGGACATTATTCAACGAAGTATCATTATTGCAAAATTATCATACTAACCTAACTGAATTGAATTCCAGCTTTTTCAATGTAGTATTAACCATTTCATAAACACCTAATATGCGGCAACAAACAGGTGGCAGCATCAACATGAATAATTTGGTTAACAAAACAAAAATATCAACAACCTAAACTCTTTCAGGAAAAATAAAAACAACAATTTGGCAAGCTAAGTCCTAAAGATAAGATCCTTTGCAAGTTCTAACAGTTACAAATGAAATCTGAAACTCAAAAGACCACAGATGCAGAAACTCTCCTTATTTTTCTCCGAGACTTGTGTAATGTCGGGTTTGTACAACCCCTGTACTTGTCCAGTTGTGCAGCAGGAGGGACGAGCCTGCTGTGTAGGACAGGTGCAGAGGCAAGGGAAGAGTCTCCTGGTGCATAGCTGCCTGTGAGTGAAGTGGCACAACAGCAGGGAGGGGAGGTGAACTGAGCTCAGCATCACAATCAGTGTAAGGGAAGCAACCGGGCAGGGCAATAAATGAGAAGGGAGGGCAGGACAGCACCTCCCAGTGCCACACCCTGTGGCAATGAAAGAGAGCAATGAGAGCCTTAGGAGACTTCCAGGAAAGAAATGCTCTCTCTTTGCTTCTTTTTGGGCCCTCTTTCTGAAGGCAAGGTCGTTAAGCAGACGCTAGAGACAATGATTTCCAAGTTCATGAGTTACACTGCATGCAAGAAACCATATGCTGGACACTACCTCTATTTCTTCCATAAGCACTAAGGAATATATCATAAGACTTCCCTTATCTGATAAAATTATTTATCAGATGTAGCTAAGGACTGTGGTGGAATTCCATTCACCCAGATCCACATACTCCCCTCTTCTAAAAACCTGTAGTCAGGAAGAAGATTATTACAAGCTTTCTACATAAATCTGTTCAGGAAATGAGAAATGACCAATCATAGATACATAAAAACAGACAGACAGGAGAGGTGTGGCTCTGATTTCACAAAACATAAATACCTCTGTGCATCAGCAGCTTTCCTAATTATAAACAGCTCAAAGAAGGCAACCTTCATGCAATAATTAGGTTCATTTCCTACTGCATTATTGCCAAGAAGACATTCATCAGACATGTAAATAAATTAAGGAAAAAAGGAAAAGCATAGCATTTGACTCAGTATAACATCACATTTATAGTACTATATATTTCAGTGGTGTGATTCTTTATTCTCTATTAAATATTACCTCAAAAGTGTATCAAATGGATATTAATGACTGTTCATTATATTATTAAGCAGCCCCACAGAATGCTCAATCTTAACAACTGTATATAATTACATAAAAAACATCCAGATTAAGACTCCCTTGAGAAGGGACAATTTGTCCTGATTTAAAAAAAAATAAAAATTCCCAAAAAACCTCACAACAAAACTCCCCCCCTAAAACCCCACCACTGCTAATTACTATTGCAGCTATTTTTTTACATCCCTAGTCCTGCCATACTGATGTTTTTCTCAGTGATCAAGGAGATCAAAGAAATCTGATGTCTCACGAGGGGTTTGAACTACAGCAAAGAGAATTCCTCTTAATTCCTGGTCAGTTTTTGAACACTGTCCAAATCAGATGAACAACATGTTGCTGTTCTCAATGAGACTTGTGTGCAATGGGACTGATAGTCTCAGGAAGCTCAGAATAAAGTAAAGAATTTTTTGCCTTGTACATGAGTTTGACTCATGCCCGGCACTGTAATGAATCTCCCAATTGTTCTGCAGACACAGATGGTTTATTTTGCAGTCTCATCTCTTTTCTTAGCAACATGTACCTGTAGCTCCAACCTACTACTATCACTTTGTGCAATAGCAAGCGATACAAGTAGAGACCATGGAATAAGCATAGACATTGATATGTCCCAGCCTTCCTAAAATGAAGGACGTCAGATCCCCGTCCATACAAGGCACTTAATGTTTGTTTCCACACTCTAGACAGGCACTGTTGTAAAAAATTTGGGGTTTAAATAGATTGAATTCATATTGATAAAATAAATTGTTATATTCAACTTATCTTAGGAAAACAATGCTACAATTTTTTGAACATACATATTCATTCATCAAGATGTAAGAAATTTTTGGGCTCCCTATAATCTACTTAGAAATTTGATAATCCTCATGTCAGAAAGGCACTTGTTCAATGAATTACTTCAGCTTCTCATTTCTGAGGCTTTTTGTCTCACGACTTTGTCTACACTAGACAGTTCTACTCGGAGATTATTCTAACGTCACCATGGCTGTTTCAAAAAAAGGCATCTGGGATTCTCCAGTGCAGTGGGTAGATATTCCACTGCCCTCTCTGCTCCAATATGGAGCACTGCTCTGTGGTTACCCATTTCTGTGTATTGTGGGTCTGCCACTGTGAACTTCAGGACAGGCAGCTCT
This sequence comes from Melanocharis versteri, assembly GCA_013397845.1. NCBI lineage: Eukaryota > Metazoa > Chordata > Aves > Passeriformes > Melanocharitidae > Melanocharis > Melanocharis versteri. The sequence continues at coordinate 342,045 of VZTG01008859.1, forward strand.
TCTCAGAGAACTGTGGGATTTCAGACAAATCAGTATGCCCTGTCTCATAATTTATCTTTTTTTCTTAAGAGGACACCAAACTGACAGTACACCATCTGATAGCAATCCACAGTGGTAAACATCCAGGGAACTACTACAGTGCACTTCTCTACTGCGCTCATCTTGCTCTTAACATGTTGCAGAGCTGTTATAGCTTGCATGCACTTCCTGGAAGGCGCTTTTTTTGTCATCCAAAAATTCTGAAACTGTAGCAGATCATTCCAGATTCCCATCAGAGCTTAATCCTCCCACTCAGTGCTCACAGTACAGGCCCCAAATGGTTGCTTCACATGCATATTTGCTCAATGAATGCACATGAAAGCGGTCAACTTAATCTTCTTCCCCTTAGATTTTCACAAGTACACTACAAAATTGGTATTTTCCCTAACAGAAACAGCTGATCAACTTATTTTTCTACAGATAAAATGGCAGCAAGATGGAAAAGGAACATGTAAAGGCATAAAGGTAGACTGAACATACAGATCTGTGGGTCTAGAATCATATGGAGATTGTAGAGAACTCCAGAAAACACTGCAAAATCCCCCCTAGTGCAATTTACGATATGAGAGTACTGACAGCAACTGGCTAGCAAACCCTGGGTTTGAATGGATGCAGTGACGAAGCAAACATAGGAAGACTCTGACAAAGCAGCTAATATCAGGATTGTTGCACTTACAGAACTTCTGCTAACATGCTTTTCTACTGACAGTCAGGAATTAATAACCTTTCCATAACCTTAGATTAAAAATAGCACATGCAGATTGACAGCTCATACAGATGCCATAGTGGCATGTAAATCACTGGGCTTCATGCTGGAAGTCTAGGAGCAGGTTAGATAAACACCTATCAGGAATGGCAGGAATAGTCACAGTTTTCATTCACAGCAAATCCCTTCCATTTCTATTTTTCTGATGATTTGTTCTAAACCAGCAACTGGGCATATCTATAGAACAATTGTCTTTCCTATGTCTCAACTGCAACTTGCAAGAGACATGGTTTAATTCTCTGCCTTGTAGAAAAAGATTCTACTTAGCATCATGTTACATTAAACTACAAACTAGTTCTAAATATAAAATACCTTGAACTAAATATAAACAATTTGTTTACAGACCCCTGCAACACAGTAGTAAAAGAAGTCTCACAATGGCTGATGATTCTTTTCAGCTGTCTATCACACACTTAAATAAGCAAGAGCATCCACACTGTGAGAGACACACCACAAATGTACAAAGGTAAGTGGTAAAGATTCTGCAGTCGACCTCACTCATGTCAAGTGCACACAGGATGTATCTCACTATTCTTACCAAAAAGAAGGCTTTAAAATTGCCTTAGACACTGGTGTGTGTCCTACAGTGGCTAAAGATAAGAACTAGATAAAAAAAAAAATCATTCTTCGCTTTTATTATTCCTCTGTGTGGAACAATGGAGAGTGAGTTATGTAGCTTACTCTGACCAAAAAATCTTAAAGGGGATGAAGAACCCATCAGAAAGGATACATAACAGGATCCCATACAATGCACCCTGTCCTCGATCTGAGATTTAAAAATTTGTACATTTTTTGTGGTACCTGGCTAATGATTTCAGTCTGAACGCAAAAGTTTAGTAACTTCATTTGATTATGTCAGCGCTATAGTACTGCATTTCACCTGACTGTGCTCTCATTTATACACTGATGTAATCTGTACCTATCTACATATGTACATAATATATGTACCCGTTCCCAAATAGGTAGCTAACATATTTTGATTGAAATAAGAGAAATATACAGGAAGAAAATTCTGCAGTTCAAACAGAATTTGGGATTTTAAAAATCATCACGCAGTGCTAATTTAAAAATATTTATTTCCATCTCGATTCTGGAAATAGGACTGAATCCATTAGTGTGTGGACTGGAAAGCGAATAAACAGTTTCATTAAGGAGACGTGTTAGCTCCAACAATGTTTATTGGGGCAAGCCTGCACTCCGGCTGCATATGGTGCACCTTTAAATCGGGCCGTTAAAATACCAAATAAAATGTCAAAGTCTGTCAGGTCTGCAGCTTTTATAAATTGTTTAGACTGGGGATAATTTGGGTTTCGTACGCCACGGCTTGCCGATCCCGCGGCACGGAGATAGGCTGGCAGCCGGGCACCGCCTGCCCATCGCCCGCCGCGCCCGCTTCCCGCGGCGGCGGCCTCCCCTCGCGCTGGGTGGCATCCTCAGGTTACGCGCGTGACTAAACAACCGTATTCTAAGAACTTTTAAAAAATTAAAACTTGACTTCAAAGGCAGCGCCGCAGCCACTGGCCGGAGACGTGCACTAACTCCGCCTCGGGCTGCAGCACCGCCGCGCTGGCACTGCCCCCGGCCGCCGCAGCNCGGGAGGCCACGCGGGCCGCCAGCTCGATGACACAGCCCACCGCCATGCGTGCCGCCCCGGCCGAGTGCAGCTCGTTCCAAACGGTGTCACTGTCCACCTGAGCAAACAGCCGGCCCCGGGAGGAAGGCAGCGGAGAGGGGAGAGCGAGAGGGAGAGGGAGAGCATGAGAGAAAACAAACCCGTGAGGGAGGGCTGGCAGCGTGACAGCCCGTGTACAATAACATCAGTCTTCCGTGCCGGCCAGCTGAAAGGCCTTCTGGACATGGCTTTGCTTATGCTTTCTCTCTGCACGGGCTTCTCCAATGGAAACACATTCCTGTCATGCCTCGCTGCCATTCCCTGTTTAGATTTCTCATTACAAACAGTGTTACATCGGCCGGGCCTGCTCGCCAGACGCTCCTCTCGCCGGCTGGCGAGGTGACGGGGACGTGCCAGCGCCGGGACCATCGGGAGTGTCCATCGGGAATGTCCATCGGGAATGGACAGCCACCGCTGCCCCAGCAGCGGCACGGGCAGCCCGTGCCACCAAAGCTCATCAGCGGCACATCAGTGGCCCCTTTCTTAAGAACAAAAAAACAGTAGTAACCACTCACTCGTTTTTTCTTCCTAGGCAGTTGTTTTAAAAGTGACTGAAATCGGAACAATGAATTGTTTTGAGTAATTTCAGTATTCACTCTCGCCATAAACGGAAAATGGAATTACATAAAGCAAGACCCTTGCTGTATCTCCAGTTTTGATGAAAGAATAAGTTTTGGCTGGAAGGCTTTATTTTGCAACAGATGAATGAGGGATTTTAAAGCAGAGGAAGTTTTTTCTTCTGCACCTTCTAAATAAGCAAGTGTGACATGTCAAACATTACATTATAAAGAATATACTATAAAAGTGGCTAAGTAGCACTGGTCTACAACTTCAATCAGTGTGCTAAAATTTTACTTTGGGAATCTTATTTTTGATACCTGTTTATTTGCAGAAACATACCAAAACATAAAGGTGAAATGTTGTATATCCCTATATATATATTATATTATGTAAAGCGGACAAGATGGTGTTAAATAGTCTGAAAAAGTTATCCAAAGAGGCAGCCAGACTTCCTCGATGCTCCATGGGAAGTGCATTTAATTGTAGCATGCCGTACAAATTTATCATGAAAAGAAAAAGGTTTAGAAATAGACAAAATACTGTGGCAGATGCTATTTGGATGACTTCCAAGCACATTGAGACATGTTTTCAGTTTGAACCAGAAGCTTCTGTTCCTAATTCCTTTAAGGGAAAAAAAAAAAAAGAAAAAAAGGAAAGAAAGATGTCAAGTAATTGAAAATGGATGCAAGTGCTACTCAGCTCTGGAAGTTCTGAGGAATTTCTCTGATTAGTCATTTGAAATAGAAAGAAGCTTGATCTAAGCTTGATCTTCTCTACACCTGTCAAATGTCTTTGCCATTACTGTTATAATAATATTATATTTCAAGCTACTAAAATGATCTTATTTTTCAGTGTCCTGGACCTGATTTTTCTGTAATTTTGATCAGTTTTGTGTGCATGCAGCAGAACTAATGAAAATAGTTTGTATTTGCAGTAGACCTGAATAAGAAAACTGGATTTTGCTTGCAAAGCTTAGAATAACAGTAATGACAGCACACTGTGTTTTCATCTGAGAAACTCAAAATGTTGTACAAACACAATTAAGCATCATCAGCTTGATATGGGATGATTTATTATATTTGTTTTGTAGATTGGTAGCTTGAGATTTAAAGAAATAAAAGTAAGTTTCCAAAAGATGCACACTAATCAATAGGTAACAAGAAATTAGAAAGAAACCAAGTAGTAAAAAAATAATGACACATGTAACATTAGGCAGACCTTCAAGTTATCTTTCTATTGCTTCAAAGGAGCTGTGAATCAAATTTCATTTTTAAAGCTATTCAGGAGATAAATAAGTAGAGGTCATTGGTTAAATCAATTTAATCAAACCACAATAAAGTTTGAAAAATACTGTGCAGTACTTTAAATAAAGAAGTATCAGCAAGAGGGCTGGGAGGGAGTACTTTCTTACCATTTTTACGGCTAGCAAATTAAGGGTAACGTGAAGGAGTGGCTGATGAAAATGATTCAATGGCAGCTGCTCCATACACCAGGGCATGAGCAGGAGCAACCTGCATCCTCTAAGGGACTATGATTCATTTCCAGGAAGGCTGATTAAGTTAAAATTGTAACCACAGCTTGAGAGTACCCACCCTTAAGACAGTTGTCTGCTCTGACACATGAGACTGCAGTCTCTCCATCTGCTGAATGCTGAGCATTGGCCAGGGTACAGCATTTATCATTTTCTGCTTTCAGCTGAGTGTGAGGAGACTGAACTGGGACAGTAAGACCAAGTATCTTCCACTGAAAAATTTCCCTCAGACCACTTGAATGACTGCTACCTTAATTTACCTGGACTGGTAGAAAAAATGGGCAATCAGGAAACAGAATGGTGTTTCCTGAGAAATTTTCAAAAATGACCACCTAAATGAACACAGGAAATTGAGGATATTTTGGGTAATCTCTTGGGCATGGTACATGTAAAGAGTAGTAAAGTCTTAAAACTAGGGGTAGCCAACTGAAGCTGCATACTTTAATGCACAGTTACTACAATACAAGAAAAGTAACATAACTATATGAATAATTACCTGGAAAAGGCACAGTATTACAAACTTACGTATCAAATACTGTTTCAAATTCTTGTAAAATTAAGGCTGACTTTCTGAGGAACATCTCATGAAGAACAACCTAGAAGAATTTGCATCACATGGCCAACGCTTTAGCTGTAACAACTAGAAAATGCCATCTCACTCCATTTTATATCTCTGTTTGTGTTCTCTTAAATGCTTCAGGTGTTTAAACACATATTTTCTTTTAGTGTTACTCAATGTTTACTTTGTAAATTGCTGTTGAAATACAGTGGTATAAATGGCAAACCCATTAAAATTACAGCTACTAGTTGGCCTAGATGTCAGGGTGTGTATGAAATGAAGCTCTAAAATCCTACTGATACGCTTTTCTATATTCATGTGAGATGAAATGGTTGGATTTTATACAAATAAAGGGAATAGGATTAGACACTGTGGTTTCTGGTTCTAGTGCATGTATATATCACATATATCTGACAGCCTGTCTATATGCTGACTATGCATGAATTTGTGACAAATGTCACAAAAAATGATGCTTTCTGAATCACAGACTATGACGAAGTCAGATGAAATTTTATAAGAGGTTATTTTTGTTCAAGTGCTTTGGAGCAGCCAAAGAATTCAGTGAGAAAACCAATCTGGATTAGGTTTGTTTTGCAGACAGTGTTAAACAAAATTTACAGAAAATAAAGCGTTTCTAGCTGAATTCCAACACAGAATCCTAGCCTTTTTTTCCTCTTAATTATGTTTAATATTTAAATATTACTTTTATTTAGGAGTTTTTTAAAAATTGTCGAGGTAGAAGAATGTTTTGAATTGAACCAAATGAAAACACCATTTTTTAAAGCATCAAAATGTCAGTGTTGAACAATGAGCATACTACATGTTATCAAAAATCCTATCACTGCTACAGTTCTTCAAAGAAGAATTGTGCATGATAGCGCCAAGAGCCAGAGAACACGAGCCCTATCTGAACACTGACCTTCTAGCACACATATGGATTTACTTCACTCCCAGTTTCCTGAATGAGCACTGTAGGTTGCAGGCTTTTTCAAGCACATCTAGTATAGCTCAATCATTGGCATGTGTAGCAAAGCTAATACGCTGCAAAGCTACAGATGATAGAAATTAAGCTACCTGTCCCTGAAGTGGATGTGGAGGCATTAAAGAGGAAGGGAATGACTTAAGTGAAAAGAAATGTAGGTAACTTCTCCTGACTGAATGCAACTAATATTTCAAGCCCCGTGTCCAGAAATTCTCTGCTTTGCACTACAAGAAAACTTGATATGAATGCTTCCTGTAAGAAATATCTATGTGGTAACACCATTTTCACAGTGAAGACTTTAAGCATACTCAAAACAAGCTAAGAAAGAAGCCTTGCAGCACAGATACTTCAACAAACAGAAAGCTTGTGCTGTAACCCCTTTTGGGCTGGAAAATTTCATTTTAAGGAAGACTGACTATAAAGTTTGAAAGTTTCTGGCTCCTTATGCTGTGCTCAGGTTGTGGCATATGTGAAAATGGTGAGGAAAGATATGGCAATACACCTGAGGGAGAGATTGCTTACTTAAATTATCTTTCTGAAATCACTGCAATTGACAAAACTGGAAATGTTTCTTGTCCTGCTATTTAAATTTATCTGGAACCTACTTCAGAGGGGCAAAAAAAGAGTGTGATTAGTAATGCTAAAGCATTTCTAAGATAATAACTGCTTTTTGTTTTACCTGCCCTTCCCAGCTATAAAACCTCTTCACTCCTCGTCTTCTATTTCAAGCCTCTTTTTTTCCAGAAATCTCCAGGGATCTGCCAAGTGGTCATTGTGTCACAGTTGTGCTGACCAGAGATACTGCTCACAATCTGATGAACCTTTCAGTTTTTTACACCCTGTGTGATGTATTCATCTGTGCGAGTTATTTCTCTTTGCTAAATTATTGTAAACTCTCAAGTTGCCTTGAATACATCCCCACTGATAACTATATGACAGTATAAAAGAGAGCCCAAGCTACTGCTTTGGGATGAATTCAAAGCATCCTAGAACTTTCTCTCCCCACCCCTCCTCCCACCCACGAACACGCAACTTGTGATTTAATGTAAATCCATTTTCTTCAGTGGAATTCTGATTTTATGCCTAAGAGGAATCAAAAATACACTGAATTTCTCATCCTGCTCTGGATCCTCTGCACAATTGTTGCCATCGTTAGAATCAAAACCAGTCCTCTTAGAGATACACACACCCCCACAAGAGATGCTCTACTTACTTTCTGACAACAGGTCAAAAATGCGATCTGTCATCTACTTGCTCATGGCAACTTTGACCTGTGAAGCTCCTTGGATAGTGGTCATTGTATTCTATGTGTCCAATATTCTGGACAACAGGCAGTTTTTTACAGTAGTTTGAAAGGATTTTTTGCCCTTTCTTTAAAGAGTAGAGGTTGGGCTCAACTGTTCTTGGATGGAAGTTAATTAAGTATGCACTCCAAATGGATACATTTCAACACAAATCTAGCAGAACAATCACGTTAAAAAAGTTCTGTCCTTCAATATATGTGGTTATAATACTGAGAAGTAAATTAAAATCTGGTCAGCTAACAACAGTGTAGCTATATGCAGTAAACAGACTGATTAAGAATCTGTGACAAATAATTCTAGAGTGTACTGACCTCCTCAGTGATACTGAAGTTTAATAAAACTTATATATTTCAGAGCGAATTCCTGTGTTTTAGCTTTAAAAGCATTCAGTCTCACACTCTTTCACTTATGCCAGAGCAAACATCTTTCCATTGCTGGGTTTTTTCAATTTCCTGGCATGAAAACAGAAATTAAATATTTTTCTGTAGTGTTTCAACCTCTAAAAATTGTGTGGCATTTCGATATCACTTCCAGCAAGGAGGCTGTCATTCTTAGAGACAGTTGGTGCCAGCTAACGCTACCGCATAAGTTTGTAATATTTTGCTCCTGACCATGAGCAGTGCAGCTTCCCAGGTGTCACGCTCATGGCTCTCACCTCCCACTCTTACAGATGTCCTGGTGATCATTCATCACCTCTGTGATTTCCACTAGGAAGCAAAAGGTCCTCAACGTGCTTCTCAGCTGCTGTTTCATCTCACCATGACTAAAGAAGCGAAGGTGTGCACATCATCTCCAAGGAACAGCTTCTAATGAATGGCCTGTCAGCCATGTCACTCGTTAAGGAACAAAGGAGAAAAGGTTTGCATGGCTGACGCCTTTTCCATAAATCCCAGATACAGGAAGTGTGTAAAAGTGTACTACTTTAGGAAAAATATGTACGGTGAGCTTCCTTTATTTTTACTGCTACTGCAGCTGTATCAAAGATTTTTTTCTGTCAAAGGCATTTCCAGCTGTTTTGATCTAAAATGCCTACCATAAAGAGTACCAGCTTGTCATATTTTCTTGCTTACCAGCATGGTTTACAAATAATTTGTGAAGGGCATGTGATCTTTAGGCTCCAGCAGGATGAATAGTTCAAAGGATCATCACAAATCATTGCTTAAACAAAAACCGTGGAATTCCCTTCACTTTGCATTGACTTCTGTGTTTGAATAATTCCAGTAGGAGAATTTATCAGTAATAATATTTATGGAAAAGGACTTCTAAAAATAGTTTTAAAGGCTATTAATTCTGACCCCAAAAGCCTCTTTCCAGGCTTTCCTCAAGAACAAGGACTGTGGGCAATTCACAAACCAGTTGTATGTAGAATATTTAATGTCTTTTAAGTTTTACCTGCCAATAATCTAGTAACATGAAAAGCCAATCAAAGCCAATTTTCAGAAAATATTCAGTAAAAAATGTAATTATTAATAATTATTGAATGCCTATCAGAGTTACTGATGTTGGTTGTTGTCCCCTGATATAAGTGCAGCACCCCCTCTGTAAAAATGAAATTAATCTTTAAGTTTCTAAAAAAACAAGTAAATACGTGAGGTCTGTATTGAAAAATAAATAGCTTTGTATTCAAAACGAGAAGCAGAAAAAAATCAGGCTAAGTCAAGCTGAAGCCTGAATACAATAATATCTCAAAAAGAAATAGTTTTACTTGGTTTCTCTCTTAAACTAACTTTTATGACAGACGTCCAGAATCTCAAGGTCTCATAAAGCATACATTAGACACTGTAAAGGATCTCAAAACCTTAGTGAAAAACGGTGATGTGTGGATCATTGGTAGGGGGAATGGAGGGAGGATAGTATGGATTAGATGTGGATTAGAACTTGTTTTTAGAAAAAACTCATAAATAAAACACTTAGGCCCAGATTCAAGTCTCAGATACGTGGCGTATATCACCAGATGCTTGTAAAAAATGTTACTGCACTTTCAGGCCTAGCCCTAAGTACTCTATTAATTTAACTTGACATTTGTTTTAGTATTTAATGGGTGAGTGTGTGAAAATGCTTGTGCAACTGCCTTCTGATGTTTGATCTTGCAGTTTCCAGGAGTTTGTAGACAAGGAGATACAACAATGCTGGTTGTAATGCATACAGTTACAGAAAATGCAACTTCTTTGTGCAAAATTCAAGCCTTATTTTTGAAGTTTCATCATTTACTGCTGAACATATTTTTATTAAAACATAGCATTTCAGCTTTCTGCCTGGATCTAGATGATTTTTATGTTAGAGGCCACTGTAGGACTATATAGAACCTGGTGTTTATTCACATAAACAGCACATGAACATTTACTCTTCAGAGAGCTCTTCTGTCCATCCTGGGGTTAAATTCTGTCAGTAAACATATGATATGTTTTTAAAGTGCAAATGTGAATTCTTCTTTAATTACAGAATTATCATCAAATCCATATGTGTGTATGTGATTAAGTCTGGGAAGAGTGAATAGCAGTAGTAGATTGGATATGGTACTATTCCACTATTTACATTTAACATACCTGTGGATATCTATATATACACACATAAATATATATATATGTTTGTGTGTGTGTGTATATCTGGCAAATAAAAAGGCTCTTTGCATAACGTTTGCCTTTGCCAACACAACAGTTTTTAGAAAATGGAGAAAATTAGGTAAGACCTTTAATGATTTGACTTTATGGTAGTTCATTAAGTCCCCAATAATTTTCTGTGTTCCATGCACTGTATCTTTGTTTAAAAATTTAATCTGGTTGAGTGGCAAGGGGAAAAGGTCCGTTGTTAAAAAGGGGAATAAAATTGTCTAAGGGACCAAATTGTTTATTCGACAAGTTGTCAGATTACCACGCCTGAGCTTTCTATCCTTGCCTGCTGCCAGTAAAAGCAGTCTGGGACTATTCTAGAACATTGCATTGTGCCTGCAGCAATACCAAGGAACTATGTCTCTCAGCTTCAGAGTTTCACCTCTCACCAAAACATCGAGCTCTATGGTAGATAGTACAGGGCCACTTCAGTGCCGTGAATGGACAAAAATGGGACAAAATGTCTGCCCTGTAATGTGAAGAAATACTTTTTTTTGTGGCCATGGTGTTGATATGCGAGATATGGGATTCCCTCCCTGCTGTGGAGACACTGTTGCACTTTCCAGAAGCAGAGATAAAGACTGTGTACCGCAGTACAGGAAGGCTGGCTGTTTCCTGCTGTGATCAAGATTCACCTTATCACACTTGGGGTTTTTTTCTAAAATCAGTATGCCTGAAATTTGAAACTTAGTTGTTTCAACTCTCTGTCAATAAAGGAAATCAAGTATGTCCAGTTAGTTCTTCTGATGTTAGGTAGAACAATTCCTGCTCTAGCGATGCATGTGGCTTTCTAATGCCAATTCATAAAGCTGGACAAGGGAGTCTTCAGACAGCTGTTGTTCTGGACTTCAAGTTAATTAAATGTGCAGATTTTATCTTAATTCACTATTTTTTCTTTAGACAAACCTGAAACTCTGGCTCTGGTTCCATCCCCAGTGGCCTTAAATTGCCTTGGGGTGGTACCAGGATGGCCTTATTGATCACACATTTTGTTGACCTCTGCAGAAAATAACACAGTCAACACCATGTAACTGTGAGTTCTAAACAGTCTGCAAAATGTTAAAGTATATTAAAGTCAATGAAAGTATAAAGTGCCTGTTGTTTTGATTAAATCTTGGTATTTCTTTAGGGGTGGTGTAGCTGACAGGCTTAGGAGGTAAACAAGCCCTTCATTCCTAGAAGCCTTCTGCAGTATGCTCCAAAATGTTATAACTGGAAGATTTCAGTAGGTTAATGAGTCAGGTAAGTCATTTAAAGTATTAGGTGAATATATTGGCAGCATGGTAAATTAATGGTTTCACAATGGAAGACTTAATATTGAGTAGATGAGCTTCTAGGCATTACAGATTGCTTTCCCAAAACTAGGAAACAGACATAATTTTTGTTGAGAGGACTATACCTATTTTGGTACAGCCTGGAATGCAGGGGAAAGACACAAGTTAATTCTAACCTCTGTGTGGAGGTGATGTTCATTTGCGTGCCCAAACTATAGGCAGTCTAATTTCTTTACAAACACATTTGTGTGCAGATATGAGGAGAGAGACACTTAAACAGCCTGGAACCTTTCGACAAGAAGGCAATGCTACTGCCAATATTTTCTTGATTTTTACACTGTTGTACCACTGTAATGGAATCAGTTTGGTACCATTAGCTCTTCTAGAAATAAGAGGAATGAAGAGTCATAATGTGTAAAGGCTGAAAATTCTTCCTGGGCACAGACTGAGAAGATCAAGGGAAGAATGAGAAGCAGCAAAACCTGATTTGTTTCCTGGATGACTTACTAAACTTGTGTACTAGTAAAATCTTGCCTTTCTTACTGCTTTTCTTCATGTGTGGTCAGGACAAAAAGTAACACTGTCAGCTGCCACAGCAAGGAATGGCAGGAAGAAATTTAACATTCAGAAAATATGAATGTTTTGTAAGTTTTGTAAATATGATGAGAGATTTTATGGCTATAAATTTCTTCTCTTGGTAATTAGAGGCCAAATTGTTTTCTGATATGAAAGATCTAAGTTACACTTCAGGTTTTGAAACAAGAGCAGTTTATCCCAGCAGAAAATATCATCTCTGTTTTACTGCTGTAACAGCAAAATTAGAGGAAATGCAATGGACATTCCATAATATGTACAAACCATACTTAGCCATTCAGATGGCTCGATATTTAGCCCGGGAGCCACTCTGTTCAGCTCACTAAACGTTAATTCTTCTGAAGTCTGCTTTTTTTGCAGGACGGCGTTCTGCCCCAGCTCCTCCTCTTGCAATTTAAAGGTCTGACTTTACGCATTACAGGTTTGGAGCAGTGTCTTTGGTGGGGAGGATGGGGGGAGAGCAGGGGGGATTGGATAACTGCCCAATTTCATATGATAAAAGTGAAATTCTCTTCTGTCTGCAGGACAATCCCCAGGGAACAACGTATGAAACCCAAACTTAAATAAAATCATATCCTGTTTGCAAACATCATATTCCCTTTGCTTCTCAGTAATCTGGACCCATAAACCCCAGCACAGCTTGAGAGCCCATTCCTCATCTAAACAAATGCCATAAGCCCCTTTATACTTTTACAACCATGTCAGAAAATAATATTGACTGCCAATAGTGATGTGATTGGAGTTGCCTCCTCTGAGCCATAAAAGAAGCAGTCTGTTATCAATTTCTCTAAATGCATCAAGGGAATTATGGGTCGGTTCAGTTCCAAGTTATAAATGACAATTCAAAAGCCACAGAAGTGTTTGAAGCTGGGAGCCGATGATGACATTATCATAAAAGCCTGCTCTTCTTTGCTTTTGTGGGGTTTTTGCCTATCAACTAGACAAAAAAAATATGGCTGAGAAATGACTTCAAGATTTCTTCACACAGCAGCAGGTCAAACAGGCAAGAAAACAATCACTATTTTTAGTGACAGACTGAGACAAGGAGATGAAACTTACTCCCATTAAAAGTAGATTTCTGCTTCTCTTATTGTCATTTTCACAGCACAACAGAAGAGGAATTGCAATAGATGGATACATTGGTCAAATGATCAGTTATAGCTCTAGTGGCTGTTTACAGATGAAAAATTGTGGAACGGTCTGACAATCCACAGAACCAAAATGTAATTTGTGATTATTCTCCCCATTTGGCCACTTCACCTGCAATCTACCCACCTCTCCTGGAAAACTTTTCACATTCCAAACCTCTGACCAGCTGCAAGAAACCATCTCTTTTTATTAAAACTGCTGGCCATAGAGCTGCTAGTCTCTCTCCAACACAAAGAATTTCATCCCCCCGGTATTAGAATTCTTTAACAACAGTTGGTTCTGGAACAAGGTTAAACTTGGGAAAAAAAAAAACATAAAAAGCATTATTGCAGGAGGGAGATCCCATACTTCAGTGGATTTTATACTCCTGACCCTGGATAGTCCTCTGATAAAAAATTAACCATCATTGAAAGAAAACCTGTTATGTGCAATTTTAGGATGCTAGTTTAGACAATTTTTTTTCTCTCTTTGTGAGATCTGTTCAGTTTAGCTGTACAGATGAGACAGATTTCTGCTCTTAGATGAGAGAGCTAATTACTACTTATATAGTTCCTTATAAAATGAAAATTTTGTTGATTTCTTCTGAAAGCCTAACATGTGCTAAAGCCAATGACTCTGATATAATCAACCCCTAGCACTACTTAAAAGAAAATTCGTATGGTTGAAAAGTATTTACAAAATGAGCAAACAGTATTTTTACATACTTTTTTTTGTTGCTACAGAAGATTTAGTGGTGTGATGGAGAAGGATCAGAAAATATTAGTTACGGACACAGACTGCCTCTTGTTTGCTTTTCAAAATTCTTGAAACAAACTTTCTTTCACTGTAACTGTGAGTAGTGTCCTAAGAAGAGGATCCCTGATGTTGACTGCAGTTTTAGAACAGAGATAACAAAATCAGTAATAGAGTGGAATTCAGGGTTGCAGAGGTTAGTTGGACGTTTGTTTGTGAGCAATGCAAGCCCATCAAGTGATCATGTCTTCAGTGTTTGGGAAGTCCTAGCTTCCATTCCTTGATCCAAGAGCAGTGTTCATTCTGTTCAGTGATTCTTTCACATCAAATTTCTAAGCCGTTTGTGGAACAGGGCCTCAGAACTAGGATTTGGCAGTATTTATAATTATGTATAATAGGTAGATCACAGTCTTACGTACGTGGGCTTTATCCTACTTGTGGATAAAGCCTTACTTGCCCAGTGCTTTTTCCAACAGTGGCACCGTTCCGTGCGTGGTGTGGGGGTCCCCAAACAGAAATAATATTTGATCTCTTGTGTGGTAGCAACACCCACTAAGACATGGGGTCTCTGATATTGAATCCAGCCTGGGAGTGGAGAGAACTGAGCCTAGGTTTCCCATCCCCTGTATAAGTAGTCTAACCACTAATCAATTTAATAATAGAGCTGCATAATAGCAGCCAGCAAGGTCCCCGTATGGTTAGAAGACAATAGGATCAAAGAGCTCTGAAAACCTTCATTCAAAAGGCAGTCATAAAGTCTCCTGCAAGAATGGAATTTTTTTTCTTAACCCTGTCTTCTTATGTTCTGTAGCAAACAAGTAATGATGCGAGCAAGGAAGAAAAAATATACAACAAACATTAAAAAAAAAAAATTCTTCCATCCTTCCCTAAAATCTTTGCATGAATTATTCCTCCTGCTTCACATTGATTACTGCTTTATACCTCTCAATAAGGGTAAAAGTTGCTAAGTAACAGTATTTTTTTTCTTTCCACTTTCCATTTCTGAAAGCAAGCTTAAGAATTGTTTTCCCCATAGTTTGAAGCAGCTCCCTTTCCCGGAGCTCATCTTAACCAATCGACAGCTAAATATCTCTGAAAGAAAGCTCGTAATCTGATTATTTACCTTGAAAAAGGTCATAACCCGTTCCTTTAAAAGAGCCCCACAGCAAGCCTGACAGTAATAATATATAGTAAGGCAGAGCAACTAGAAAATAAATAAATAAAAGATCTACTTCTACAACATGTTCTTTAATCCAACTTCCATGAGTTTAAATAAGAAATAAACCAAACAGACTGAAAAAAAAATAGATGAATTTAAATGCTTTAAAAAATGAAGTTGTACTGAGCAATTCTGACTTGTGTTAGCTTTAGAATGGAAAACATACTGTCATTAGTAGAAGGATTTCAAAGCACATCTCTGGTCATGATTTTTTAATACCACAATAACCTGTTTCATAGAAAAATCTCATCCTTTCATTTTCAAAGGATGCCATAGTCCATTTGACTATCCAAGGCCCTCAAATTTTTTGAAGAACTTTTACATAATCTTCTTTTGATTCAGAAGCCTGAACATCCTTTCTCAACTTTATTAATTTTTTGTTCAATTTTCTCTGCATCAGCACTGTGAAAAATTACCTTTTTTATACACCAGTGTGTGCATATACGTCTGCATGTATGCACACAGTAGTTTACAGAGGTGCACATGCACATGCACGTCTACATATCAGTGTATAATGTTAACAGAAACACATACAGAAGTGATGCCCAAGTTTCCAGATTGGCAAGTTGCTAGTCACCAACTTCCAAATTTTAGGCAGGATCTTCAGCGAGCGAAGCCAACAGTGGAGGAACTGGAACGATTACAACTTCCTGATTCTTTTTCTCTTAACTCGGAGTTCAGAAATCCACAAAAATTTCAAAATACTGAAGGTTATAATGCATTTTTTCCTTTTTTTTTTTTTTTTTTTTTTGTGTGTGTGTGTGTGTGTGTGTTAGTGTTAAAGCCTTACAAAATTAGCATTTCTTCTGTCTAGTCAACATACTAGTATGGTATGGAATTTATCCTTTGTGAAGAATAAAAGTAAATAAAACTGTGCAAGGTTGCACTGAAAGTTGACGTCCAGAGATTATGCCTTTATGTCTGCTCAGACTATTCAGAGAAGATACTCAGAGAATTCACTGATAAACAGTAAAAAGGAAGTAAAATATACATCAACCATCCAGCCCAGTGATATCTAGAATATTATCATATCACTTTGACATTGGTGACATCAGTAAATAATGGACCCAGCTGGGCCAAAAAGCGTGAAATATTTCTGTGTGAAAAACTCATATATGCAAAAAATTATTTCTCCTTGCCATTATCTTCACCAAAATTTAATAGGAGCATGATACCAGTGTCAGTAGAAATTCTACATGGTTTTCAATAATTTAGCTTTATTCTTTTACCTAGTGTTGCAACATATTTCTTTCTGCAGATTTTTGTCTACTGTGTCCTAATACAAACTTGTCTCTCTAGATGAATCCATTTCAAAACAGGACATAAAAATGCTCACATAATTTATTACTTTAACAATACCCAAGTTATTGGCTAGCAGCTAGTGAGCCCTTTTCATGCTAAATGTTAGCTTTGGCAACTTTTTTGTCCTTTCAGAGAAATGTGGAGCCATATTTACTTTTCAACAGTACACGAAACAGCTTCTCCAAAGCTCATTGTGCTGTAACAATTGTGTCCATGCTACTTTCCTCAAGAAAAGAGCTCATGTGAAAAACCCAAAGTGAGATAACTAGAAAGGGGCACGTTTCCAGAAAATTTGTTCCCAACTGTTCCATGTGCGTCTTGTAGTGTGCTGTCTTCTGTGTCTTTGAAAATACAGTGCGATAATGGCTCATATTTCATCTCTACATTTTTATCAGCTTCTGAAGACTTTGAACTGATAGTGCTAAAGAATTAACCAGTGACCACATATGTTGTGTGCTGTCGTTTTTGTTAAAAAACAAACATCTACTTACCCCAAGTCCCCCACAAGGCAACAAGGAAAAGAGTTTTTGAGACACGTTTCCTATATATTAAAGAAAAAAAGAAACAATAAGCATCATTTATCAAAAAGATATTTCAATACTGTAATAGTATTTCCTTACTCTTTACAGTAATTCAGATTTCAGTATTACTATCATTATGAAAATGCCAGATATTAGTACAAAATAGTCATAGTACTTAGAAATCAAATCACCCATGGGACATTTAAGGCACTGTTATGCAAGTGACAAATCTTAAGACTGGTAAGCAGTAGTTTCAAAGGAATAAAATGATCAAAATTCCAGAGAAAATCATTCTGAACTAGGGTGACTAATCATCCTGATATCTGTAGCTGATAAGCAGCTTGTCTAAGCTACTCGTCTCAGCTTCTTCTCCAGCCAGAGGAGTGAGGCAGGCACCTCCACCCAGCCTAGATGACTGATGGGATGAATTATGCTTGAGAAGTACCTGTTTCTTTTCACTGACAATGGAGGGAACCACATTAAGTGTACATAAAACTGATAACTAATTTCTTAGCTTTTTCCCTTCAAAAGAGTTTCTCCTTTGAAAATTGCAGCCTTAGCCTTTCTGTCTATGTAAAAATGCTGTTTTCTTCCTTTACGTTACATCAATGATTGTATTAATATTTTGAAAACATAACTTGAAATACTACTTTTTTCAGTATTACTCGGTAAATACATTATACTGAATGGAACAAAAACTTAATAGACTTTAGAATTTAATTTCTAGCTAATTCTACTCTATATATTTGCTAATATGACAGGGTTTATCTTAATATTTATACTCACATTTTATTCATTCATATTTTCTTTTTTCTCTTTTTTTTCTTTTCTTTTTGTTTGTTTGCTTGTTTGTTTGTTTGTTTTTTGGTGCTACTAAACTCACTGTTTATCTTGATAACGACAATATGAAAACCGGGTAAGGATCTCAGGATTTGATGCAGTTCCTATCCCAGTGTGTAACCTGATCCTAAGGCAGCTGTGGAAGACAGCATAAGCTTTTCCCCTGCCATATCACAGAACTGGCTTTGTAACTTTGCCATCTGGAGGAAACATTAGATAGTGAATCACTCGAGTTACCTAGAGGAGTCACCCGTTGTTATGGAAGGGGCGAATGCTGCAGTTACTCATGTTTAGCAGGTGCCAATGAAATGCATAAAGACAATTATAAGCCGTCATCTTTGAAGTACAAGAGACCAGACTGCAAGGTATGGGATGAGGAAAGTGCTTTACACTTTGAGTAAAATCCAAGATGCATTTTTATCCGACTAGAGGCCTTTGATCAGTTTGCACAGTGTGTGAGAGGAGCCAAACAAAACCTCCTGTGGAGCTACCAGGGGAAATGCAGGTGCAGCAGCTATGCGGAGTTTTCTCATACTGTGAGTCCTAATGGCCCCAGACATGCAAGGAAATGTTGGCTGCAGGAGATTGTCAGAGTAGAGGTGCAAGTTGGAGTTTCCAGATTTCTTGCTAAGCAGACCCAGTGACCAATTTTTCACTTTTTACCGTGGGGAAGATGAAAAAGTCTCAAGCAGATAACTAAAAAAATTAGTGCTGCTAAAGTGCCAGGAGATGTTAATGGAAACATAAGATGTAATTTGAGATAAAAGAAGGCATTTTTAGATTATTGAATGACTAGACGTTATTTCTTAAATTCCATGGCAGAGTTGGGACATAAGAGACAACAGATGAATTCTCATTTATCTCCCTGCAGCCAGGCACTTTGTGCATGGTAAACACTATTAAAAACAATAAACACAAAGTAAAAACAGAAAAGCAGATGGTGAGGAAGGACACTAAAATCAATCAGAAGACTGGGGAAAACAAGCATGTAAGCCTTTTCAGTGTATCAAGAAGCTTACTGGAATACTTGCTTCTTACTGCATGATGGTTTAATTAATAGTAGTTGCCAAACTCTGAAGAACAAGAAAACAGTGAGATTTCATGAAAAGAACAGTGGAGAAATGTTGGACTAAGAGCAAGTGAGACCATTGCTTAGCTAGCCTCACAAAAAGGGAAAGCTCACAACACTCTGCCATGAATGAAAATCAATAGCAAAAAGCTACTCTGAAAATAAATTGAAGTGAGAATTTCCCATGATGTTTGAAGTTGATGTCCCAGAAGATATTGGGAAAGTAAGGTAGAAGACAAATTCTGAATAATCAAATATTTTTGACTTTGCGCTAGGGCAAAGTTTGTAGTCACCAGCACTTTAGATTCAGTACAACCATTTACTGGTAGAGCTAGAAATGTTCCAAGATTTGTATTCTAGAATATCAGTGCACAAAGGCAGTAGAAGCTAGTTTGTCAACTTAGGTGCTGAGGCACCCATCACTGACTGAGGTCAGGCCCCTACAGAAGTCAAGGAAGCTGCTTAGGAGATTGATGACTGGGGGCTGAGAGTCTGATAAACAGAGGAAAAATGATGAGAAAAAACTCACTTTCAAAAAAAAAACCCAAAAAACAAACCCAAATTAAAAAGTGTGTTCACTTTTTAACCTGATTATTCTCAGTATCATCCCTCAAGAGCGAAGCCATTTCAGCTAAGTGTTTATCTCTTCATTAATTTGAAATTGGAATCGCATGGATGCTTTCTGATGCATCTTTTAATTGCACTCTAATTACTGACTCTCTGTCATGGATCTGTTGACAGTGTACTTCTCACTTTTACAAACTTTTAATAATAGGAAACTTGACTTACAGTGACAGTTTCTTAATGACTTGGAATGAGAAAAAGGAAATAAATTTGTAAGAAATGTTTACTGTTTTCCCTTGAAAATATATGAAGAGATTTGTAAGGTTGTATTCCGGCACATGAAACCATAATGTGATGTGATACATAATCTGCATATTGGTTTCCTTTCAGGACAATGGCAGTGCAACATAACATGTTGCTTAACACACACCAAAATACTTCAGTCCAAAGCTTAACTGCACAATAGTGTAGAAGCTGAAGTGGTCATTTGGAATAGCTGCATTTGTAGACCCTGATGCAGGCAAAATAAAGCCAAGAGTTCAAGCAAGTTAATACTTGTAAACCATTAGGAACAGATGAATATATGCATAATTCTCATTGGTTTCAGTAGTTTCCAGTCATGTTGTTTTGCAGTCATCCAGAACAGGTTTGTTTCTTGAACAGGGAAACTGAAATGAGCATTTATTGACAAGTAGCACATTACTAGCCCTAGTTATACTCAAATTTCATTCCTTCAGGTGTTTCTTTTCTGTTTGAAAGTTACAGAAGCTGCTTGTTAGCAAAAAAAAAAAAAAAAAAAAAAAAGCCTCAAAAGAAGCAGATGCACTCTTCTGAAGAGGAGCAGGAAACACAAACGCTTTTCTGGAGCATAAGTGGAGAACAAATGGTGCCTCTGTCTTTTTGGATGGGTAGAGGAGTAAAGAAAGGAAGATTAGGTCCTACTTTTTGTTAGGATGCAAAGCCATCATTTGATGGAACTATTTGTCTAGAAAAAATAATACACTTTAATTGAAATAGAAATATTTTCTGAGATAATGTTGTTATTGATGACATTTTCTTTGAGAAACATTTTCTTTAAATTTTTTTTCCCTGGTTACATGTATTTTGAATTTCTGTAATATACAAAGATGTTAATTTTAATGTCAGGATTGATTAGGTTCAACCTCACTGAAATGGGGACAGCAAAATCAGGAACAGTGACACTGCATATTGGAAAAATGTAAGAGACAATTAGGTTCCTTTATCCAAGAGTCTGGAAGCCCAAATGATCAGAGCTTGCAGCCAGAAAACAGGCACATGCAAAAGCATGTGGGAAGGGTGTTTTATGGACTTTTGTCTTGGTAAAAGGCCATGTGAGATGCAACCAGAAAATATCCTAGAAACAGAGAGAGAAAAGGGCAGTGAGCCAAGGATACACTCAGAATATATTCTAAGAGTGTGATCTTGATATAAACTTAGACAGTAAATGTTTTGGACTAAGTGTCTAATAAAAAAGGCAAAGAGTGTCCAGTAAGGAACTGTGGGCCAAGAAATGGTTTTCTGAGCTAGGATAAACAAAGCTTTCTGCATTCTGTGTACCTCAGCAAAAACACAGTTAGGTCCATTCCTTCCTAACCTTTTATCTACACACTGCATCCCAGAGGCTCCTCAACCACTGAGATCCAAAATTGGAACAATCTTTTATATCCATGTATGTTATATTAAATAATGCAAAAAATAAAATTAATTAAACCCAACAAAATTTAAATGAAATGCTTGATTATTGATGAAATCAAATAAAAATGTTTCCAAAGTTTAATTATGGAGGAATTTAGAACTTTTTCTTGGTAACACCTTTGTTTTAAAGGAGGATTTCACACTTAGAAATTCAAGCTCCTAAGAATTTAATATACTGTAAATATTTTTCAGTTTTGATGTTGCCTTGGCTAAGAAAATGTATAAACCTATATAACATTACGATCTTAGGACTTGCTGAAGCAACAGTCTGCCTTACAGAAGAAACAGCATAAGTTTCCAAAGCAAAATGATTGTCATGTATTACTAGAATTGTGGCAGCAATTTCTTTTGATGGCTAATGTTATTTTTGTTTGGGTTGGATTTGATTACATTTAGGAAAAGCTCCACATATTAGAAGAAGAGTTATAAAAATAACTGAGAATTAGAATGTTGCATCCAGTGTGCTGGGACATAAAGGGCAGGATTTCACTCACAGATTATTTCCAAAATGCACTATTTTTTTGCATGTTTCTGAAAAGTAGACTTGCTTCATGCTGCACTGATGGTAGAGCTCATTTTAATCCTACTTTTGTATTATAAAAGGCATACACTGAGCATTGGCTGTGCATGAAGACATTTTACGTGAAAAACCTGTCAGCTTTCTGCTATTCTATACAAGCATAGGTGCATTTAATATGTTAATGTGTTTTTCCCACCCATTATTTAGAAAGATATCATACCCTGCATAATGAGAAGGCATTAAAATAAAGTTCACTTATTAGCAAAACTTAGGCATAGTATCTGCACTCAGAGTGGCTGAAATAGTTGACGTAAAGCAAACGAGAACAGCAAACAAGCAATTCTGACAAGCAAGTGTATCTTAAATTCCTTGTTTCGAATCAAAGAATGCAAGGAAGTAGAAAACCAACTGTGTTCAAAATTGCCACTGACCTCCAATGAAGAACAAGTTACAGTAAAAGGTTAACACTGATGATTTTTGAAGCAAATGAGGAGAAACTCATATCACTGCTTTCCAGCCGGTGTATTTTGTTAATCTATATTTGGCTTCCATTGTAACATTCTCCTTCCACATAGCAATGCATTTGGAAAAAGTGAATTTTTGTCACACTGCTTGCCAAGTGTTTTAAACTGACACCAGCTATGACTAATGACAGTGCTGGAATGTGCTGTTCTCAGTAGAATAGAGGCCTGTACAGACCTAGGAGTTTCCTGGGGTCCAGCTTCTGTCTGTTCAGTGGGCTGGTGCCATACAGCAGTGAATGATGTTCAGAGTGAACCAGCTGTATTTCCTCCAGACTGGCTTTTCGACCTCGAATTCGCTGAAAGAAAACAGCAGAGGCCTACAATATTCCACTGACAATATTTAGGGAGAAAAAAAAAAAAAAGTAAAGGTCCGAAATAACATTTAGTATGATTAATAATGGGTTGAAATTGCGTCATGCAGGAATGTGACACTGATTTGTTTATTAAAGTAATGCTATATGAAAAACAAATGCATGTGTGCTTTATCACAAAATGCTTCACTTAAGCCTTAGGAGAGTTATCTTAATACAAGGGTTCACATAAAAGAAAAAGAAAAGATTCTGCCTCTTTTCTACATAATATATTAAGAGATACAAACCAAATGATGAAATATTTCTTAAGTAAGAAATCTGGCTAGAAAAAAATCTGATTTAGAGAGCAAAAACTTATTCACACCTGTAAGCTGCAGATGTGTTTGGAATGAGGATTAATGTTTTTTGCATCATTACTAGTACTTGTGATTTATGCTGCTTGGAGGAACATGATCACAGTGAGGAGAGACAGGGAAAAAAAGAAAATTAAACTTTAAATGCTTTAGTAACATATCTGTGTATGTTTTTAAATTTTTAATGTGTGATCAATATCCCAGGATCATTTTTGCTGTTACACAGGATGACTCACATGTTTTCTTACATTTTTGTAAGTGAAGTTTGTCTTTTTAACTGTTTCTCCAGCCTCTACTTGCCCCAAAACAAGATGTAAAAAAATCTGGGACATCTTTCTACAAATCCATTGACATTTAATCAGTTTAGGCAGGAAGAAAGATAGGAAAGGAAAAATAAAGCTAACACTTTCTTATTTGGCATATCTATTCTTTGTGTGTATTTGGAGTTACAGCTTGTCATAAAAATGTTTATTTCTCTGCTTGTGCTAGTGCTATACAGCCTTTGCAGATACAGCAGCATGAATCAGATTTTGTTCAGAATTGGGCATAATAAACAGCACTGTCAATAAAATTCTGGACCCAAGATCATCTTTCCTGTTGATATTGAATAAAGTGGAGAGAAAACAGCTTGATTTTAAGGTCTTGGATGCTATTTGCAGATCTGGTCCTTATGAACACTGAGGGCCAAATCTCTCACATCTTGGACTGGATCTGTCTGAGTCTCATGGTCTACAGATACACAGGTACTGCAGTTGTCTAAGTAGACTGCCCTATTTTCAATTAGACTGATTTACCTGTTACAGAAATGCATTTAATTCTAGTTTTCTTGGAGGTTAAATTGTAATTCTTATTGTATCCAACACCTTGTCATGCACATTGGAAAGCACCGAGCTCTGCACTAGGAGAAGAAAGCAATATTATGAATATTAAAGAGAATGTGCACGACAGAAAAAAGGAGATGCCTGGGGGGTAGAGGGTCAGAAGAACCATGCACAATTTATATTAAGTTAAGCAGTGGGAATTTTTTCTGACTAATCAGGAAAAATATCCTAAGAGCTAGAGCTAGATGACTGTGGAATAAGCTCCCCCTCAGGGAAATGGTGGAAGCCCTATTTCTTGCAGTGTTTAAAACTTGACTAGACACAGCAGTGGAAAGAACATTTTAGGGAATGATCCAAGAACTAAATGACTTAATAAACCCTTTTTCATTTCTAATTTCTTCAAGGCTCTCCCAGTCTCACATGAGAATTTGTAGCAGTGCACTCACATCCTTTTAACACACAGTTGCACAATCAAAATCAGCACATTATGTTACTGCATGGAGTCAGTAAACTCTGTAATGGTTCTTCTGGGTCAGATAAAATATTTTTCTTCACAAGTGAGGTGACTGGCAACATTTATTCCTTCATCCATTCTCATTAAGGTCTATGTTTCTAACAAGCTGCTTTAAAATGTATATACCCAATTCTCTACGGCAAAACTGGGAGGGGAGTCTGGCTTTTAGGACAGATAAAATAAATGTGTAAGAAACATAAAGAGGAATTTTATGAAGGTCATGCCGAAGAACCTTGGGCAAAATACTCACTCTCCAGTCACATATTTTCTACAAGGTGTACAAAAACTTGCAGGCATGTTTAAGACAGTTAATTTTCTGGCTTTTTTTTTTTTTAAGTGTTGTTAAATGGAATGCCATATCCCTTTAACTATAAAAAGACACACAGCTAGCCATTATTTTTACAATGGGGTGCTCTGCGATATCTGGTCTGGAAATGGTCTCCCAAAATGTTTTGCCAACAACACACCTCCTACCCAATATCACCAGTCAAATTCTCTAGGGTAGAAACAGGTTATGCAGAAACCAGCCTGGTGCAAAACCAAGTAGCACTGAAGAGGACACCCCACTCCAGGCAGCTCCCCCCGTGAGGTCCTTGGAGTGCAGCCATCAGCTGAGCTGGCAGAGCCCAGAGCTGCTCTTTCTCCATGGCTTCTCCAGCGCTAACATCAGCAAGGACTTTTACACTGTAGATGACAGGAGGAAAGGGAAGGGCAAATAGTGCACGTGTCTGTGCTGTTTCTGCGTTCCCATCTCCTCATTTCGTGTTCCTTTCATCCCATCCTTGCAGTATTTCTGCATATCAATCCCAACTATCTAAGGCTCTGCACGGAGAAAAAAAAGTGCATTAAAAATTATCTGTGATAATGTCTAAGAATAGTTCTCACACAAGGATGTCAGGATTTAGCAGATCTACACAAGCATATGTCCTAAGTCTGTTGCCAGAGTCTCTCATGCGACTTCAGTCATGCAAAGTGATCCCTTTTGGCTCTCGCTAGCATGAGTTATCAGACAACAGAACATAGGCGTTTGTATAACTTAACACATACCCTTTTAACCACATCTTTTTTTTTTATTTGGAAGTGTCTTTCTTAATTTTCATTGACTATGGTAGTATCAAAAACATAAAATGTGGCAGAAAATTGGCATAAAGCCAACAAAAAAGGAGAAATAGCATAGGAGAACAGATGAACAGTATTTGTTTCATTCCAGAGAATTTGAATAATACATCCACCCATCTACTACGTCCTTAGTAGAAGGCAATTCATCCTTTTCTAATGTGTATGACAATTCATGTGTTGGCTTTGTCCTCTGACATACACAGTTTCCTCATCAACAGAAACATTTATAAATCTCAGGAGAGCCAAATGCTTGCACCTGAGTGCCTCAAAAATCAGTCTAGAACTAGAAATCCATTGTATCCACAACGGGAAAATGTTTTCACCTTTCACAGAATTTAAGGTCAAAGTCTGGTCTTCTGTGTAAAAGAGATCATTAAATTTTCACACAGACAACCTTTATTAACTTGAAGATTTAGGTTAGACTTCCAGCAATCTCATACACAGACAGTGATTCAAAAAGACAAAGGCGACGCTGCCTGTTTCTCTTTGCTAAACTAACAGGAATTGTGACACAGGTTAAGGAATATTTCTCACTCAGGTCTCTCAGTGTAATGTGTCCATTGCCTGTAGTGCAGCTATTTGTATGAAATTCCCTTGGGCTATCAAGCTAAACAAGGTCTTCCGATATTTTCCTACCTTCCTGAGATTTCTCATACTTGTTAAATTCTCTCTTGTTTTCAAAACTACTCACAGTAGCATGTCTTTTGCCAGTCAATATACTCACATCGCTTGCTCTCTCTCCACCATGTGGGGAATGCAAGCATGCCTCTGACACACATGTACCCACATGGAGATGCATTTTTTCTCTTCATGTGTTTTGGTGGTCCAGTGCCTAATCTGGATATGTTAAACACTCTAAAGATTTTTGCTCTTAAAAAAAGACGAACTTTTCCTGCATTATTTTATCTTCAGTGGCAAATTGAGGTTCAAAGAGTGGAATTTTTCAAATATTTCAGTTTATGTGATCTGGCAGACTCAACTTTAAATTCTTTCCTTCTCTCCCCTTCAGTCCATGAGATGTGGACAGCAGGAGGTGTAAGATGCCTCCCTAATCCAGAAAACTACCAAAATTCAGAACAAATTCTAGGCTGAACAGAAAAATGTTGCTGGACCACAGTCCCTACAGGAAGTAAGGTGGGGGCACGAAGCAGGACCATGGTTACATTCTTCTTTTCTCTTCTGAAACTGTGCTGATCACTGTAGCCTAATGTTAGTCATGTATGCATAA
The DNA here is from genome assembly GCA_013397845.1 of Melanocharis versteri. NCBI lineage: Eukaryota > Metazoa > Chordata > Aves > Passeriformes > Melanocharitidae > Melanocharis > Melanocharis versteri. The sequence continues at coordinate 368,438 of VZTG01008859.1, forward strand.
ATTACAGCCCCAAAGGAGTTATTTGAATACTTCCTCTCCCTAGAACAAGTGGAAAGTAGACACACCTACCAAAACATAATTCAGACCTTTTATTGTCCCAAAGGTAGGGCAGCTGGGCATTGCTCTTTATCAAGGGAAAATTGTAAAAAAAAAAAATATATATAACGGAGGTTTTTATGTCCATCTTTTCATCTTTTAGCTGCCCCAGTCTGCATTTGATAACTGTCTGTTCTACATCTGTCAGCCTTTAACAAACACCAAACAGGCATTTCAGAAAACATACATAAAACTTTGAAGCTAATGCAAAAATATTGTGTATGAATTTTGTTTTTCCAATACATATATACCAGGACTATAAAAAAGTTCACTATGGGTGTGTGTGTGGATGTGTATGTGTGTGAATTACTCCACTCTCTTGACCTGAACTCAGTCAGGGACTGGTCTCTCAAATCTGGCTCTTTGGGACTAGCAATGGTCTAAATGTATTTTTCCCTTGTCTTGAGGAAGCCAATGGAGGAATTAATCTATCTGTTTGGAAGAAGATATGATAAAAAAAATAATCTGAAAGCTATAACTAATTTTTTGGTTCAGCAAAAGTCCTCCAAACTGTTGTTTGAATAATTCTAGAGCACAAATATCTATGGCTAGAAAGACAAAATACAGTCTGGAAAAGCAAGTCCTCCTGGCTGTGTCTGCAGCAGTAAACTAAGCAGTGCCAGGAAACATTCCCAGGCAGAGTAACACAATCATCTGTACTATTAAATTGCTGAAGTGGTCCTTCACACTGTTTTGGCTGAGCAGCAACTAGCACTCTCCCAAACAACTCCCAGACCTGGTTTGGCCACTGGCATGGACCAGGAAGCATTCCTGGTAGTATGAACATGGGCCTTTCCATGCCAGTTGGCTGCAGGGGTAGAGAACAGTCTCAGACACATTTTATTTTGTAGCAAATACGCAGCTTGTGCACCCCATTCAGATGTCGTTATGATTTTACCAAGTTGTATTTTAAAAATAAGTGGGGTCAGTATGAGTTATATATACAGGCATATATAAAGGCAATACATTAAGCTTAGGTTAGTCTACCTAGATTAATCTGAACTGCAGCAAGCATGGTGTCAGCCTAGTCTATGTGACTTTAATCATCCTGTGCCCAGTTAGAGATACCAGTTCTCTGTACCCTCAGCCAGTCATCTCTCTATTGCCAAAGACCTGAGCTGTGTGAGAGGAGTTCATCCACATGGATTTAGGAACCACATAAAGCTCCCTGCTGTAGATAACAAGGGTCTTAGAGATACAGGTTGTTCATTTTTGTAGGGGTTTCTTGTTAGATTATGAAAATAGGGAGGGCCCCCTAAAAAAGCCTGTGCCCAAGGGTGCATACAGTACAAGGTAACAAAACCTGAGCTACCTCTGACTGAACTAGTTTTGATCCTAAAACTCCTTATCAGACAAAGACTGGGACTGCAGCCCTCCTGTGGGACTACTGTTTTAGTTAGAGAGGAAAAGAGTTCACAGTTACTGCAGAGGATTTCCTAAGCGGCTGCTGCAGGTTGCTGCTCCTAAGCTGCCCTTTAGACTTGGTGTATGAGGCAATGCATGTGGCAAAACCTGACCAGTGATCTCCTCACTCCTTCTGACAAAAACTGTGGGAAATTATGTTGAGAAATTATATTAAGAAATGGTAATGTCCGTGAGGAGGCATTCAGAATTCAGCAGAAGTGACAGTGCAGTTGCCCGTGATGCTTTCATTATGCACCTTTGGTGTGGCATATTCCAGACAGCAGCTGGATGGTGGCTTTTTATATCTTGGATAATGCAGTAACCACTCCTTTAATGACACAAGTTATCTATCCAGCTGAATGAGTTTCTAAAGAAACAGAGCACCAATTAAGCGTATCACTTTCTTATTTTGGAAAGTGAGCGGTTTTAAGCACTTGTTTGATGTCAGGCAATGCTAGATAATCTAATGAAACGAAGGACAAATTGCATCACCAAATATAATTCTGTCTCTAGCTACATGTGAGGATCTAGATAAACACCAGATCTGTGCACCAGCTTCTCACTGAGGCTCCTTACTTTCATCATTAATGTTTTGACAGCTCATTTCACATTCCAGTCTCATTTCAAAGCACACAATTGGAGTCAAAATTAGCTGAATACGTTCAACATGAAGTGACTTTTTTCCTCTCTCCCCCCTCACTCAATTACACAAGACCTAATAGGCATATTTCAGGTTTTGAAATTGTAGAATTGTAAGAGGAAACTTTAAATCTTCCAGGAAACTCTTACACTGCATGCATCTCAAACTAACCTATACCAGTTTTTCATTTTACACCTTTTACAGGGCCACACAATTTACTGTTCAGCAATAGCTGTTTGTTACTGGAGAAAGCAGTACATAGTAGCACACTGCATTTTACTTATTTTCTCTCTTTTGACTTGTCTTTATAATACAGAGTCCTGAGTCAAGAAGGTAACCAGGTTTTATTTTAGTAAAGCACTCAGTTGCATGTTTAACTTAATCTTGAATATGTGATCCCCCAGTGAAACCACTCATGTGATATGTGGCCTTAAGGGCCTTGCTGAAAGTCTTCTTGAACATTGAAAAAGTTATCTAAGCAAAAAAAAGAATTAGCCTGTTAGAGTGCTGCCATCTAGTTAGATGAGTGTATACAACAAATCCATTTACAGTGCTTGCAATATCTCACTGCCCAGGACACTGAGCTACCCACAGAAAGTCTTCAGGGACAGTCACTAATAATTACTATTCAAAGGGATCTATTGAACCGGTTCGTCTGGGTTTGTAAAAACATAAGGATGTAAAGAAAAGTAATTAAACAGAACATGAGAGCCCTGGAAATTTTGGGATCCTGCAAAACATTAGCAAATTTTTGCTGAACTTTGTTAACTTGTGCTGCAGTGCAGTAAACAGCTGCAATTGCCACGGGCTTCTGCAGAAGTTGACAGTGCTGCTCAACTCACAGGAAGCAGGGAATGGTAAGAAAAAGCTACTTTTAACTAACCCAAATCATATATGAACCTTACAGCCCATATTTGATTTAAGCATGTTTTAATGCGCAATTTTTTGAGGGAAATCGTAGCAGAAAGAAATTACAAATTTGCTATTGCCTTGAAGATTGTGCTTGAATCTTGGGGCTTCACATTGGACCTGTTGTATGCCAGCTAGAGGAAAATGCTATGAAAACTTTAAAGTCTGAAAAAAGACAAGTTGCAATATGCTTATGGAGTGATACAAACTATATTTTAAAAAATGTTCTATGCTACAGAAGTAAAATCCTTAGCTGCTTGAAAAAGTTGAGAACCGTGCTATTGGAAGGACTGCACTTAATGTTTGACTACTGCTTGTCTACATTCCTTTATAGAAGTGACAAATAATCGTGTCTGGGTTTTGTATTCTGATTCATGTGGATGCATGACACAGTGTAAATTCTTTATTTTCTGATTGGGAACTGTGCTTTCCTATAATGCATTATTGTAATATTATCAGTCAAGACCAAATAATTTCTAAAACAAATTACTCTCTTCTTACAGAAATAAGACAGATTTAGGAGTTAATAAATTTGCTATCTACTTTAACAAATCAAGTATCTGTTCTTAATTTTTAATTACCTCACACTTGTTTAGCAACCCAGTTTCTTGCAGCCTTGACCAGATGCTTTGGATTCTTCCAGCATGTTCGGGGTGATTAGCATAGTTCCCACACATACACTGGTGCTTCAGCATCAGACTGTCATACACAACACCTTCAGCACAAAGACAGCACAATAACAAACAAGTGAAACAAATGCAAGTTATACTGTCATGCATACTTTAGCAAAACTGGATTTTATTCGACAATTAGAGCAAGATGAAAATCCCAGAATCACAGAATCATTTAGGTTGGAAAAGACCTCCAAGATCATTGAGTCCAATCTCCACCTTCTCAACTAGACCAGACCACTGGTGCCATGAGAAACTGTTGTTTCTTGAAGACCTCCAGGGATGGTGACTCCACCACCTCCCTGGGAAGCCCATTCCAGTGCCTGACAACCCTTCCTGGGAATAAATTCTTCCTGATGTCCAACCTGAACCTGAACCTGAACCTCCCCTGACACCGCCTGAGGCCATGTCCTCATGTCCTGTTGCTGTTTGTCTGGGAGAAGAGACCAATTCCCACCTGGCTACAGCCTCCTCTCAGGCAGTGGTAGAGAGGGATAAGGTCTCCCCTGAGCCTTCTTTTCTCCAGGCCAAACACCCCCAGCTCCCTCAGCCGCTCCTCATAGGAGTCACTCTCTAGACCCTTCACCAGCTTTGTTGCTCTTCTCTGGACCTAAATTTCTCTTTCCTTCGTGAGACTCTGAATTTTGATTTATGAGGTGAATCTTATGATACCAAGAAAGCAAAAATTAGTTCTCAAGAAATTATATTAACCAGTTCAATTAACTGTAAAGAAGAAGGGGAATTGGGTGATGTCTTTTGAAAGATTTTATGGCTAGAAAAGAAGCCATCATTACTGAATCACTTATTTTCTCTTTCTCTAGTGGATAAACTTAGTTAAAGCTGTTAATCTATATACAACAAGAAAATGTTATGTATAGAAGTGTGAAGAATAAAATTTAGAGAAACCTTTTAAAATAAATTATGAAATGGCAATGTCACTCAGCAGTTTTACTGCCTAATTAATACTGTATTAATTCCAGATCTCAAAGCATATCAAATGAAGGTTTCAGAGAGTCAAAACAGTGGCAGCCAGAGTCCTTTTTCACTAAAAAGAAAAGTTCCACCCACAACTCAATTAGGTTCAAATCCTGTTGTTTGACTGCAGTGCAAGGTACCTTTTGAATTTTCTATGGTCATTTATGCAAGGACAGAACGGCTTTATATGAAAAAGCTATCAATATCACATTGCTCTGTAGCTGTGTATTGGGAGCAAAGGAAATTTTAGTGAGTAGGCTCAAGCTAAATTCAATTTTCAAGGCTTTCAAACCAAGTCTGAAACACTGAAAAGTGATTTTCTGTATTTACTTGTTCTTTGCATTTCCCTTAGACATGTCTGGAACAAAAATTATTTTCCTTACCCCTGTGTGGACCATTTTCATTTGGGAAACATATGGCTTTTTCTTTCACTTACAGTTGAAAGGGACTCAAAATAACAATTTCTCCAAGCTGCAATACTTGGCATTCAAAAGATCTTTCTTGTGTGCCACCACTACTGGGGATGCCAACACAGTTCTGGGAAAATTGTGTTAGCCTGCTACTGAAAAGTCAGCCAGTTAAGAAAATACAAAATTAAAGTCCAGATTCAACAAAATGCTCAATACCACCCTTATTTAGCAAAGTTCTTTAATGAGTATTGAACATCAATAAAGTCTTTAAAAGCTCTGCTGAATAAGAGCCTGTATACATCGTGGGTGATTCAAAGTTAAGGTTCTGAGATAATTCAGTTAGAAGCCAGCCAGAAGTTATGCTGCTCTAGAAATATTTATGCTGCCATATTTCTTAGCTCATGCACTTTAGAACTGATCCTTTGGGATCTTGCTATTTAAGCCAAAATGATAATACACTTATGTTAAGCATGAGGAGAATGCAAATATAATACCTAAGTGCAGCATGACTAAGTTTTTGCTAAATGATTATCTAGCAAACGTAATAGTTCATTTGCAATAATTTTTTGCATTTAATTTCTTGTTCTGTTTTCTTTTAAAGAAAAAAATGAACAAATGAAAACCTGGAGCTAATAAGCTAATGCAGCTTAAAATATCTGCTGGCATTGTCAAAGCAGTTAATAATTTCCTTTCCCTGCAGTTCTTTGCTGCTCTATCATCAGGTCTCGTAAGTTATTTGGAAGTATGCACACAAATAAGTGCATGCTCACATACCTCACTTTCCTTTTCTTGGCACTCACAATTTTAACTTCTACAGTCTGTTGGCTACTCAGCTTGTCCAGTTTGGCAGTGGCCATTATACCAATAGATAAGAAAATGTTTCCTCCCGTCCCCCTGACTAACAGGGAAAGTGTTTAGATGCTAAATGTACACACATCAGGACTTTCAGAAGCCTTCAGGCAGAATAGGCTGTTATATCAAATGGATTTGAGTAGAAATGCTTGTTAAACAATAAAAATTGGCTGAAAGTTAAAAGTATCTTCTACCTGCCATTCTTTCAACTGTTTTTTTATTCTTTTTATTTGAATAGTCCAAACAGCTATATAGAAATAATATGTGTACATATTACTATGTTTTTATTATACGGAATTGGGTGTAATAATGACACTTTTTGATTACCTGTATCAGAGTGGCAACCAATTTCAAAGTGAAACACTGAAACTGTGTATTCAGGATGCTTCCTCTGGTTGACATAAACCTCCTTTTCTTAGCACTTTTCCAGAAATAGCATGTAACTAAAAATGTAATTTTAATGTATGTGAGTTATTTTGTCTGAATCAAAAATCAGTTTAATAAGGTCAGGTCAGTATTGCGTGGCAGAAGCATCTGCTCCAAACTTTTAAATACCAAGATATTCACACCACTGAGTGTAAAATTTGTTTCTAGGAGGATTAATTGACTTAAGAAAAGACTGAACTATATGTTTTCATTTATTGCAAGCATTTAAATTGATTTAGGATGTGCAAGTGATTCAGATGTGTGGCTGCTGGTCATGCAGCACATGTGCTTGGTACAATACCAGAATGCAGCAGTAGAGCTTACTGCTAAAAATAGCCTGTAGGATTTCCCTAACAGGATTCAGCCAATAATCTCCCCACCCCCACGAAAAAAAAAAAAAAAAGAAGAGAGGGAGACAACTGTTTTCAATTGCAGACTGCTGTGAAATATTAATAAAAGATGGTTATTCTGTCTCTCCAGAACAAATGCCTACAGCCAGATTCTGCTCTCAGATTCCTTGTGTAAATCTGAGCAGCTCCACTGAGACTGGTGGATTTATTCTGGATTTACACCAATATTACTGAGGTCAGGATGTAGCCCTGAAGACAGATGGGAATGGTGCCACCACTGAACCATATAATGATAGGGGACACAGGACAAAAAAAATTGAATTTGCGTTGAGTCAGTAAAAACCAAGATTTTCCTGGTGGGGACTCCCTAACACTCATTCATTTCCAAAATACTTTATTCGGGTCAGTTTCTTTTAATAATACTTTAAACAGAGGGGAGAGCAAGAGACCTAAAAGTCATTGGCTAACAGCATGCTTTGAAGAAGATTAATTGCCCTGGAGAGCAACAGTACCAATAAGAAAACCCAAGGGAAGAATATCTAATAAATTATTCCAACAAAAAATCTGAACTAAATAATGTCAAATATTCTGTAAACTGCCTAAATGAAAATTAAGTGGACTTTATTTTTTTTCCACCTCTAACTCATTATCTCATGCATATACTGTGTATATATTGCTTAACTCTCACAACAATCACTGTTCTGATTCCCTTCCTATATTTAGCTAAAAGCATTTTTCTCACGACTCACAAAAATACAGGCTCATTTTGATGCCCCTGTACTAATCTGCTACAATAGTTTTCCTTCTAACTTTTTTTTCTCTTCCAAGAATATATTGTCTTTAAATAGGAAAAAAACCCCAACCCTAACAGTAAATAATTACTCAAGGCAGGGACATGTTATTACATTAATTTCTAGAGTATGAATTTGCTCTTGCTTTATGGTGGACTAGAATTTTTCCCCTTTCCACACACCCGTTCCTTCCTTCCATGCTTTTACAAATGGTAGTGTTGCAACTGCTGTGGACAGTGGCTGGTTGCATCTTGTGCTCTCTTAAGGGAGAAAATCATAGAGGCATAGGATAGCTCAGGTTGGCAGGGATCTCCAGAGGTTTGTAGTCCAAACTTTCTGCTCAGAACAGGTCAGCACTTGTGATTGGACATTTAAATTCTCAGGACATTAATCCTAAAGGATTTTCAAAAGGCCATGAAAGAATAAATAAAAACTGGGTCTAAGTTTCTCTCTTTCCAGTGATCGATGAATAAATGCTAGGGAACCATCCAAATCCAAGAAATAGTATGCACAGATACAGCAATTCTATACCATAACATTCCATATGTTAGTAATACGCAGATTATTTTGGGGTTTTTTTCACAGAAACTGTATTAGAACTGTTGATGTTGCAAAGTTTCTGTTCATTGTCATTCCAAAGGTGTCAATCTCATAACATAAAAAATAGCTCTATTTTCGATGTACTCAAAAACTGGAGCGATAAAGGTTATATGTGTAAGTCTGTAAGCCTAGACACATGTCAGGGAAAGAGATTTCTTTAAGCAGAAAGGAAAGGCTTAACTGTGAATGCAGAGCTGTGTGCTCTGCGAGACCTGGTCAATCAGCCAGGGGTACTGGCTATTAGCATGGATACTGCTTGAAAGCAGGTACAGCACCACACTGTCCTCAGCCGGTACCCAGAGGATATAAAAGAGCTGAGGGTACAAAGCAGAAGTGGAAAAGCAGAAGCATGAAGTTGTAGGGCAGATGAAAATAGGAGGATTTTTTTTTTCCAGTAATGAGTAGAGATTATTATATTGGAAGACCAGTGGAGAGGGAAAAAAAGATTCACTAAAACAAGAAACAGGGATTCAAGAAAAAGATGTTTCATGTTTTGACAAAGGATTTCAGTGAAGGACTGAGAATCTCGGTTGCAATATATTGCCTTTTTTCCTTCCTTCCTTCCT
>VZTG01008868.1:0-113268 GCA_013397845.1 Melanocharis versteri
TCCTAACATTGGATCATAACAGCCTGCCCTGCCCACCCCAGCTCCAGGGAGGCACAGTGTTGCTGGTAAAGGCATTTACCGTGCCCATCAGGCAGACAGGATCCTCCTCCTTCCTTTCTAACCTCTCAAATTACCCTGTTTTTCAGTGTCTTTGGCTACATACCTACAGGCCTTTCTCCAAGGGCAAGATATCCACTAATTACTATTAGCTTGACTAGGGTAACAAAAATTAGTTATATTATTATCGGGTAGAATTTTTTAGATTTAGTATTTTTCCATTTGTTTGGGGTTTTTTAGGTGTTGGTTTGGTTTGGTTTGGTTTTGGTTTGTTTTTAGTGTCTTTATTTCCTTTTTTGTTTTTTTGGTTTTTTTTAGGAGGGTGGTGTTTAGGAGAAGTTTGTTGTCTGTTAAAAGTGTAAACCCTTCAGCGTAGTAGCAGTGCCTCTCCAGATTGCTACAGCAGTTAGTCCTGATCCTTTATGGAGTTTCGAACATTGCAGAATAAAAATAAATCATTATATTAAATAATCAACTTATTTGAGCACCGATTATCACTTGTAAGGTGGAGTTTTGTGTGAGAGTTCAGTCTGGGTGAAAAAAAAATGGAACAATGAAAAGCACATCATGTCTTACTGCAGTCAAATATTTGTAAACTGAAGTTGCTGAGAGCGTAAACGGTAATAGTCATCTTGCAAACAGATGGAACAGTCCTGTGTTTGTGAACTTTTGCCCTAGGAGGGAAGAGGAGAAAGTAGAAGAAATGCTTAGTAATTATTACTTATTGCAGAGTGTTACCTTGCAATAATTGTTTTGCTCAGGCATATGTGTGTAATATTTATCAAAATAGTCTCAGAGTAATTTAGACACAACATGTAGGTGTAATTTCGAAAATTACCACTGGATGTTTGTATCATTTTTGGGTTGGTTCCTTTTTCTTAGTCACAGTACACAGTGTGACAGAGTGGTCACGGCTATTAATGATGTCATAGATCAAATTGCATTCTATAAACAGAAATTTACACCCTGTACTTTCAACTGAATGGTAAGATCATTTAAAATTTGCTGTAAAGTGTCTGCACTTTCTATATGTTAAAATCTACCTCAAAGTCTTAATAAATTAAATTCATAGGGTTTGTGAAGGTGTCTTAGAGTGGTCTAAAATTTAGATGAGAAGGTAATGTATTTAAGGGTAATCACTTTCCTGTGCAGTGATGTTAAGTGCTCATCTACTTTAAAGCATGAACTTGGTTGCAGAATATTTTAACTTTTGATGGTTTAGAATTCCCTGTACACCTTGGCTGCCATTAATGCAGGATGTTGGTATTCACTGCTAGATTTTTTTTTATCCTGTTTCATAATTGGCAATATCCCACTGTTTCATACACAGTGAAATCACTAACACTTCCACATGTGGTTAGGAAGGAACTTTTTGCAGAGGTTTGCACATGAAATCTATTGGTGGGTTTGTTCATTCCTTTATATTCTCTGAAATACGCTTTATTACTTTGCAGCATTCTAACAGAGTCATCCTCTCTCTCAAACTCCATTGACACCATTCCTACAACCATTACAAACTGGCCACAGGCTTCCACCATAACCCCTGGAATACAGCCAGTACAAGTCAGCTGGGGAGGACCTGAAATTAGTGTTAAAGGCAGAGATACTTCTGCATCAGTACAGAGCTGGTCAGGTCCAGGATACAGCCTACGAAGAAGCTGGAAACAGCCTTTCCATCTGTCAAAGTAATCACTAAAAGTAAGTGCTATTTTAAATAAGGCATAACAAACTTGACGTTGGATACTGCTGCCTCCTTCATAGTTCAGTTTCCAGTACCAAACTCAGTGCCTGTGTTTGTTTCCGTGCACAGTTTGATATCAGGTCCACTGTACCAAATAGCATGAATATTTTTGGTTTTAAAAGAGTTTTATGCCTAAAATTTTTTATGCTGGTGAAACCAGCTCCTTCATGAAGTATCAGTTTTTTAGTTCAGGAAAACACTTGTTTAGTAGGGAGTAATTTGTATAAAAACTGTTGAGCCGTGATCATTTGGGGGCTTTGGTGACCAATGACCCCTAGTTGTTTTCACTGCAACCTGGTCACTGTGCCTGATGCCGTGGGCAGGCCCCTCTAACGTTTGTATTTTCATTACCAAAGCCCTAAATTTACGCTGGGAGGATTTGCAGATTGGGATGGGAGGAGGCAGATTGCAATGAGAATTAAATATGTTGAGCACTAACACACTACTGTACTGTCTCGAACACACACTTGCTGCTGTTGCAGGCCCTCTGTGGAGCATTCTGCTCATGTGGATACCCTCTTCAATAACTTCATGACAAAGTCTGGTCACTTGTTCAACAAAGGTAAGTTTAAAGAAGTTTAATTTGTGTAACCAGGCTCAGACTTTGTGCCAAAGTGACTGAGGTAAGCTCAGAGAGGCCATTATGTCTGTTTTCAGCAGGAGAGGGCCAAGAGGGTGGGAGATTTGGTAAAGAACATTCATAAATCTTATTACTTCCACTCTAGAATTCATAAACTCCCATAGTACAGAAGGTCTTAATTTAAGGGTGCTCCCAATAAAGGATTGATAACTTTTAAGCATTAGATTAATTATCAGTCCTAATTGTCTACCTAGGCACTGTAATAGGCAGAAACAGAACAATTTCTAGGCAGCAGAACTTTTGAGAAAGTTTTCAAGCTTATTGCTCTAAATTAAATGAGCATTTTTAAAATGCAACCGAATGTTCTGAATTAAGGTCATAACATTGAAAAAGTAGTTGCTAGAAAAGTGGAAAAAACAAAGCTACTTTCTCTGGCTTGGTTTCTTATAGAAGGCAAAGCATTGACTACAAAGGGTCATTGACATGATGGCAGAACATGAAAGAACTGCATTGAGGATTGGAACTACTTCCAATAACACAACAGGACTGGCTTTAATAGAATTTTCAGAAAAGCTTTTTGAGATATTTGGAATTTGCATGTTCTCTTGATTTAAGGTATATTAAAAAGTTCTGCAAATATATTCAGTGCTACTTAGCCTTATAGTTTATAGACAGCATAACATAGAACTCTTTTTAATTTCCATGGGAATAATCTTTTGCTTATTTCATTGTGAGTTTCAGATGAAAATTGGTGTTTCTTGGGGTTTTCTTATATGTACATGTGGTTTAAAACATATTTTATCAAAATACGGTGTAAAACCTGCTCATGTGAGCACTTGATTTTGGGAAATAAAATAAAAACAAAAGTTGAGGCCAAAGATAGTGTTAAGATCTTTGACAATGGTTTCTTGTAAATGGCTTTACCTTTTTTTGAATGTAGAAATCTGAATGCTGCAAGAAATTAATAATGGTTTTGTTGGGTCAGTACATATTGTTTAGAAGTAAATAACACAGGTTGTCTTAGTATAATACTGCACCAGTTGTGACCAGCCATGACTGGGTTATATAAACTCTCATTTTTTTTTAGCCGATTAGTTTGGCTGCTTATCAGGAAGTGACTTCAGTAAGGAAGCACAGTAATTCAATTATCAAGCACTCCTTTTCTAACCCTTCCAACAAAATGCATATGAACTCAATGCAAGAAAAACATTTATTTGCATCTTGTCTTCGATAACTCATTGTATTACATGCAGCATGATTCACCTCAGAAGGTTTATCTGTCATGGGAGGTGAGACGAGGAGAATGAAAAATTCTAGCACCACCTAAAATATATCATTGCCTTGTAGGCAGTGATACTCTTTCCAGGAGAAATAACTTAGTTATCTTTTTGGAGGAAATTCCTCCAGCCCCTGGGCCTTGTACCCTTTGTTCCTGATCATCTTGAGACAAGCAATTAGAAAATCTCCAGCTTGGGAACCATATTGCCCCCAAGGCAGCCCCTGCTCATTGTGAAAAACTGAATTTGGAATGCTGAAATTGTAATGTGTCCTCTGAATATTATTGTTGATACATTTTAAGAAACTGAAATAATGACAAGGATTGGAGAGTGTTCAGAGCATTTCACAGTCACTGGTCAAAGTTCACACTCTCTTGCTCTCAGTGAGAAGGAAAAAATTAATATGAGTAAATTCACAACATTGCGTGACAGGCAACAGAAGTACCATTCCTAAGAGAAAATTTAGCTTTGGAGAAAACTTCAGATGTGTATGGGTCATTTTTTTCTGGCGGTTTTTACTGTCTTTATTTCACACATATAAATTCACAAAAAGTAACTATCCATACTTTGGGTTGGAAAAGACCGGTGTCAAATTCAGCAGTATTTTTGTTTAGGAAGACAAGACATCTTCATTCCGCTTGGAGTGTTACGCATGGCTTCAACATGCAACTGCCTGACGGAAGCTTACCATATGTATTGTGGAAGTTGGAAAGAACTTCTTATTTTTTTAATATCACCTTACAGTAGAGGGACCCTCTGGTGGTTTTTGTGGCTAAGAATACATAACCTCTCCAATGTGCTTTTCGTATGTGCTCAGCAATGGGCCAGCAAGATCTGTGAAGTAGCCATGCTGCAGATAACATGAAGAAAGCTCTAAGCAGAGCCTAGAACTCCTGTGTCCAAAGCTTGAAATCTATCATTCTGAGGAGAAATACAGAGAAATGAGAGCGGGCCTTTAGCTGTAGGAGAGAACAAATTCATCCAAAGGGCTGTGTTGTCTGAACAGACTCAAAATAATTAAACAAGTAAGAAAGGGAATATTTTCACTTCTTTAAAAATACAATTTGAAAGATGCTATGTTAGATATCTTTCCAACAGTTGGTGTTTTTCTGTACTAATTTAAAGAACCAGGCAGAATACACACTTGTGGCCTTTTGGACTCTCTCTTACAGCAGGCTATGATTTGCCAGCTTCCCAGCACTTCAGATACATTTGCCCGGTGTTCAGCACCATGGGAGTGTAGGGATTTATTTAGAAACCTAAAAGAGGAAACAGATCATCGCAGAGGCTCAGGGCAACATTGAGAAGAAACAGGAATGTCAGCCAGTAGCTAAAGGATAATGTAACTGATGATACTGAATATAAGGGTCTCGGGAAAGAGGTGAGCGTGCAGATTTCTGAGTGGGTCACAGCAAATGTCCTGCTGCCTCAGCTGCCAGGGTGTATCAATTCTCTTGAAAGGGAGCCCTCATGGAGACTGCTCTGCCTAACGGAGCTGCATGAATCAGCAATCTGCTGTTGCTGCTTTGTGAGGATGAGAGCTGGGCCAATCTCCTGGTGAGCAGGTTGAGTGGGTCTGTTACTGGGACAACACAGATAAACTTCAGCTGTGTGGAGACCTTTCCAAGGAGAATACTGGCATAGCCCAGCTGTGAGCAAAACTGGACTTGTGCAGCTCTGTGCATCACAGACACGAACAAATCTTAGTGCTGTTATGATCAGATGTAGCAAAATATTTGTCATCTAATTGGGTTGGGCTGGGGGAAAGAAAGTCTGGAGTCATGGACAGGCCACATAGTTTGAAACTGGCTGAAAAGAAAAAAAAACCCTCTATTGCAAAAATTATCTTGGCAAATTCTTCTCATTTCCAAGAGTAGACAGATGAGTGTTTTAGATATAAAGCATGACTCACAAATTGAATATAAACGTGGAATGTTTTAAGGATTTGAATATACTGGCTAAAAGGACAAAGCCCAAAGCATCTCTTTGCTTTGAGTGACATCAGAAAACATGAAAAAACCTACAGCTTTCTTATTTTGCCCCAAATATGAATGCTATACTCATGAATTTTTATAAAATCTAGGATTATTGTTCAAGGTAAGAAGATACAAAATAATACTAAAGATATTAAGGCAGTATGCTGTTATCTGTTGAAGGGTATTTCAACTGAGAGAAGGTAGGTTTAGATTAGATATTAGGAAGAAATTCTTCACCGTGAGGGTGGTGAGGCACAGGAACAGGTTGCCCAGAGAAGCTGTGGCTGCCTCATCCCTGTGGGCAGTACAGGAGCTACTGAGGCACAGCTCCTCAGAGTTAATTCAACACTGCTGTTCCAGGCTGCTCATAAACCTCATACAGGGTGTTTGAAGGGAGTTCAGAAAATAGCTCCAGGCAGAGCCTCTGGAAGCTGGCTCTGGAAGTTGAAGGAGGCAGCTGCTAGGAAGCAGGAGTTTGCGTCTAGAGCAGATCTGGGTGCTAGATAGGACCGTGTTGTTTGTGAGAGAGACCTATGCTGCAAGGCAGAGATTTAAAAACTAGGATCTGCATCAGTAATTGGTGATGAGAATAGATTTAATCTACTGTGTTTGAAATGATGTTATGTGTTGACAAAAGGAAAATGTTCTGGAAAAATAAACCCAAGATGTATTGATCTTAATGACAAAAGACCAGAGAGAAAAGAATATTACAAATTTTAGCATTTCAGGGTTTTGCTTTTCATAGTCTATATTTTTGATGTATAAAATATTTTGATTTTCTGTTCTGTATTTTATTATAGCCTTTTAAAAATAATGAACTTTTTCCTCACAAAATCTTTTTTTAATTAATAACTTCAACTTGTTCTAAAGGTAAACAATTATTTCCTTCACTATTTCCTTAATATTTGGAAACTATAATTTGGTAAATAACTTTAAAATTTTTTAAAGTAGTTGATTGATTTTCTTAGAGGGGAGTTTAGTTACTGTATTTCATGGTGGAAATGGAGTTTAGTCTGTAACATTGGTTTTATTGCCAATGTCTGTGCTTTTGTGCATTTGTAAAATACACACTCACCTACACACAGATTTCGAGTGACACAGCTCTTGAAGGCTTATAAGCTTTCTGTAGCATTCTTCTTTTTTTTATTCTTTCAACCAACCCAGGTATCTTCACTTTTCTTTGCCTAAAAAAAGTGATATTTGTGACTCTTTGCTGAATAATGGGGCATACCAGTTATGGAGTCATATGGCAACTGGATAAGGACAGTAATTTTTTAGCACAAAATTATTAAACAAGGACCTAATACTAGAAGATGCTGATTTACAGATTCAAAATATGCCCTGGACTGCTGGAGAGCTTTTTTTACTTCCCTATTTGCTACTGATGGGACAACTGTGCTTGGACATCTGCCAGAGTAATAAATACTTAATGGTTTAAAATATTTTCTTCCAACATAAATAAAGCAATTTAAGTAAAAAACTCCACAAGACTGTTTTTATTCTGGAAGAACAGTGTTCACAATGAGAGTTCTGGAATAGCTAGTCTGGAATAGCTATTGTGATAAACTGCCAGTGTATGAAGGGAGAATTGCTGATGGGTACTGCAACAGATTTAAAAAAACCACAAAACATTAAAAATTATATTACCTGTTGATAAGAACATCTTGGCTCTTAGAACAGAACCAAGATAGCTAAATAAACTAAATATTTAAACAACAGAAGATCAGAATATGTTTGGCTCTGTTCAAATTCACAGGAGTGGTGAAGGTCTCAAGGAGCTTTTCTATTGCAGATGTTCCTATGTGGCTTACAGGAAAGAAGAGAATAATCCAGTGTCAGGCAGTGTCAGCTGAAAAAGGATCCCTGAAGAAGTTTACTTCCAGGATGGCTGGGTGGTCAGAGACCTGTTGCGGTGGCCTCTTACTGGACTGCTGGCCCAAAGCCGGGACCTGAGGAAAGAGTCCACCGGGACATAGAGGAAACCCCCCTTTCCTAAATGGTTGCTTCCACCCTAGTTACCTGTCTGTTAACAGCTAGTCCCCTCCCCGGGTACCTGTTATAGGTCAGTTTACAGTGTCACACCCCCCAACTCGATTCTGACCGGTCAATACTCCACAACCCCACCTATTCTGTTGTAGTATATAACAGGCTGCTTAGCGTGCCTTGGGGTCTCTTGCCTTAAGCTCTCAGGCGCCTAGGAGCTGCGTCTCGCTGCGCCTGGGTGCTCAAGCGCATCTGCACCAGGCTCTTCGATCCCCTGCGCCCACCTTTCCCTGCCTTGGTTTGCTTCCCTTCGACCTGCCAACTGCAATAAACCCACTCCTGTTTTCACCTCGAAGAGCTGCCTCCAGCCTCTTGCCTCGTTCCCGCGCCTTTGCCATCGGTAGGACAGTAGGCCCTGCGTGAGTCCCCGCTGTTCTTCCTGCCAGGCGGCACCCCGGCTTCCCGCCGTACCGGGCAGCGGTTCGGTCATAACGTCGATCTCGGCTGTCCCCGGGCGAGCTAGCCGGCAGCCTGAGGGACAGAGCCGCGTTAGAGACCTTCACTGAACTGACAGGTAAAAATGGCTCTTGTCCTGACTGTTTATGTCTGCGAGTTCAGGTCTTGCCCATGGCTCTTTGAGCTCTGGCAGGGCAGATGCACCTCTGCAAGGCTGGGTAGGTCTGGGGCTCCCAGACTTGGGAGTGCACTTCAGAGGGACTCAGGCTCATCTGCAGATGAATTAACTTTGAGCCTCAAAGCAGAGTACAATGATTTTAATGACGCATAGTTGGAGAGGCTAAAATATTATAATTTCCTATCACATGACCATGCTGAGTATTTACAGATGAGGAAGGGAGATAGCAAAAACATAGTGACAAGTTGAAAGCAAGTAGGGAGAAGCAAATTTTTTTTTTTTGCTGAATTGTGCTTTCTGTCATCACTAAAATAAGAACACACTGCTCTCACCATGCGTTTGTTAGTGAGAAGGTCTCCTGTTCTCAATTTTTAAACAGTTATTTACACTTCACATGAGGAAAAGTCTGTTGGGCCTTTCTCTGCATTCAAAAGAACATACTGGATAATATTTCATGTATTTTTAGGATGTCTCTTGTGCTGCATTGTTTGAAATAAAGATGATACAGAAATACCCATCAGCATCCTCCTTTAAATTTAAACATCTCTCTTATGCAAGCAAGTGTAATCTTGGGCCTGTAATTATCAAGCCAGTGCATTATCTGCACTGGTCAAAATCACACTGGGTCTAGAAAAGAAGATTCTCTAAAGTACCCTGATGATGATTGCAATGAGGCTGAAATGATAAAAAACTTCTAATATTAGCAGCAAAGGAACCCATTTTTGCCAGATACCCTTCTGTTCTTTCCTATTGTGCCCTGAAGTCAGATGTACATATAGTGATTTCAGTACATCACATCTTTCAGTTCATTGTGGGCCTGAAAACATAACACAAAAGGCCAGGAAAAGGTAACAATTTCAGTGTCAGTTTTCTGCAGGCACCATTAACTTGATTTTTTCATTGTGTATTTTAACATACTTCAGAGCACATTCTCTCCCTTTGTGGTAACTCACATTCTCCAGTAGATGCCAATTATTTGTGACTTGAAGAAAATAGTGATTATTTAAGTGTACCTTGCTAAACACACAGCCTGTCCATCAGAATGCACAACTACCTTGCCCTTGATTAGAGGACATCCCCCTGTCATGAGTTTTAAAACTGGACGTTTTTCCTGCCTGTAGGTGATAATGCATTTTCAGAGGCTGCTTCAAGTGTTATAAAAGAAATGTGTAGGACTTCAACAAAGATAGCACAGAGCCCATATAGGAGAGTTAGAAGCTGGTCAAATGCAAAATGAGTTGGAATCTGTTGTCTCAAAGTGATTGTTAAGAAGTTTGTGAATAGAACATGCTAAAATGGTGTTCCATGGGCAGACTGTATGGATGCTGCTGGTTTGTGAATATAACAACAATGCTAGTTCAAGGAGTAGGTGGAAGCAGGCAGGGAAAACTTGCTTCTTTAGTTTTGTTTATTTAATGATGCATACCCACCTGTATTTAATCCAAACTCACACTAGTGCTCTACAACTTAGTTACAGTTTGGAAGGAACCATTACTAGGCTAATCATTCTATAGATTGTTGCTTTCAGATGCAACTAAGAGAGACATTATTTAAAAAGAAAGTATTTTCAACCCTTAAAAAGGTCATGCTAAATTCAAGACTGTTAGGATGGTCTGGAAATCATATCCAAACTGCTTCACTTAAGTCTGTGGGAACTTTCCTATCTAGTCTAGACAAAGGTGATAGTAGTTAATTCTATAGTAAATACCTTTGACAGTAAGGATTCCTTTAACAGAAATCGGAATAATTTCTTTGTCTTGGCACTCATTGTTAGGAACTGGGCTGGATGGCTAAGGAATTCATAGTGTAGAATCACTGTAGATAAGGCCAGATGATACGATGTTGTGCAGAACAGAAGGGAAATTAAGGAAGGAAAAGGCAAAAGAGATGTGTGAAGTTGCTACCCCTTCCTTTCTGCTAAGCATGTGGGCTGTGCCCACTGGTGCTAATGGAGGAAACCCCAGGCCCTCTCTTAGTTTTTCCTCTCATCAGCATGTCTGTGTCTGGAAAACCAGTGGGGAATGTCTGCAAATAGATGGATGTGCAATTCTTTTGCAAGGACAGAAGAGAGACTGTTTTTGGAATTCTTAAATCAGAGACAGTCCATATCTCTACAAGCATCCGTTTTGTTCACTTTCTCTTTGGTTTTGTTTGTTTGTTTTGGTTTTGGTTTTGTTTTTTACTTTTTTTTGTAACACTGCTCTATAAGCTTTGCATGTTAATGTCTCTGGTCATAATCACAGAATGTTCTGAGCTGGAAGGGACCCACAAAGACCATTGGGTCCAACTCCAAAGGGAATGGTCTGTCCAGGGATTGAACCCACGACCTTGGTGTTATTTGCTCCTACTGTCTCTGTATGTTTAGTAATTCTATGCTTTATTTATTTTATGCTTCTGCTGGATTGGGAATAGGATGAATTCTTAGATTTGCCTGGCTTTCAATTTGCAGCCACCACTGCATGTAGGAACTGATGCGGATTCCTGCTCTTGTCAGTTGTTTCAACAGCACTAAAAAGCACAAGAAAGGAGTGATTGAGGAGAAAGCTCAGTCAGGAGAGTCCAGCCAGGAACCAGCTCTGTGCATTCTTCCTTGCAGAAAGGAGCAATGCCAGTTATTCCGCAGTACCAGAACAACCTTGCCTAGGAAACGGGTGAGATAAAGACTCTCTGAGGCTGCACTTCCTTCATCCTCGTGCCATGAAACTCAGGGAGAGCTGGTGACTGCCCTCCTGTGCTCCTGGCAGAGCTGGGAAAAGGCTGGAGCAGTATTGCCTCCAGTTTCCAAAGACCTTTGGAGATAGCTGGGGGAAAGGAAGGCATCTTGCAGAATACTGCTGGGGCCTGGC
The DNA here is from genome assembly GCA_013397845.1 of Melanocharis versteri. NCBI lineage: Eukaryota > Metazoa > Chordata > Aves > Passeriformes > Melanocharitidae > Melanocharis > Melanocharis versteri. The sequence continues at coordinate 11,095 of VZTG01008868.1, forward strand.
CTTAGGTGAATACTAAGAAATGAGAGGAAGATTTTATTTGAAATAATAAAAAATCATGCCAGTGCTAGTGACATACTGAAATCTGAGGTGGTAGGACAGACAGTAAGGTGTAAAACTCAAAATATTTCCTGAAACTTAAACAAAAAGTGTATTTTACCACTTTAGGTGCTTGTATTTATAAAAACCACCCACTTTACATGGCTTAAAAGATAAAAAATATTTTTCCATCATAAAATGAAAACATAATTATAAGTAGTGCTGTTGTTGTCTGCAACAAAAACACTTTTACAAAGTTTTGCTACTAGCATGTTTCTATTTTTGCTTTCAATATTTTCATTATTTCTGTGAAAGCTTCCTGATTCAACCTTCTTCTCTAAGAATTTTTTACACATGAATTACAGATCATTCTAATTAGCTTTATAACTACAGCTAGAGAAGGCTATTTAGAGCACTCCTGCCTGTTATAAACTAGTCCATGTGGGGAAAAATAAGAGGTGATTAGCTTTAAATGAAAAATAGCTACTTTCATCTTCCACTGACAGAAGGAAAGGGAAACAATTTCCATACTTCATAGCAAATTCAGGCTTGGACTGGAAAGGACTGTTTGGCTCAGAGTCCATACCTTGAAATTACCTGAAATTTAACTAGTTTTACCACAGGTATTTGCTACAAGGTTTTGAAGGCATTGATATTAAAAACTTTCTAAATTGTAGCAAGTCCATTGCATCATCTGGATGAAGAGTTATGTTAAATGGAGATGCTTTTTGTAAGAGTGTTGGGAATATGAAAAACAAGGCAGTGTCACTGCACTGTGCTGTAGCCCATGGAATAGTAATAGAACTTTAGCAATCTTCAAGCCGTCTCAGACTGAAAGCTCTTGCTGTGAATTTGGTTCTTGCTGCAGATTCTGAAGTATCCCTGGTAGCTGAATGCCTAAAGGCTCTGGAAGCAAACCCCGGAATAAGGAAACCCTTACTGTTGATAGCATAGGGTTAAAATGTTTCTAAAATTGTAGTAGCTAAAGTAGGCCTTAGGAACGGGAGTGGGCATTGTCTTTACNCATCATCTGCCCAAAATGTGACAGAAGGAGCCAGTGCTTAAGGACATCTCCCGGAGTCCATTCGGCACTGCAGGATGGGAGTTCCTAGTGAGTAACAGGAACAAGTCAGGTATGGATGCTGTTCTGTGGAATACATGGCTGCAGATCCCTCCAGGAAACCCAGCCAAATGCACTTTGGAGCTCTCTACTACGTGCACGTATTTGGCTCCTATTCAAGGTTAGCTAAGGAAAATGTGATTGAGTATTTGTGTTCCTAGCTCTTCTCTGATGTTTGAGGTCTACATGCAGGGGAGCTTAAGAGACAAAGTCATTATAATTTCTCTAAGTCTATAAATATGTGGTTTGAAAGGTAACAATACTCTGATTTGAAAACTTTTTATAGCACATTTAAAAAAATAAATAGGCACAGAACAGTTTATTCTACTTTTTTTTTCCCCTTTGCTCTAATTCCATCATATCCAGCAATGTTTTTTTATCATCATGTTTATTGTGTTAACTCTCTGATAGCTATTTCTGTTTAGCGCAATATACTTCTTGTGGCATCTAAATATTGTAGTTTCCTACTAATCCAGTATTTCGTTTTCTTTCATACTTACATGCAAAGCTACTGGACATACAGTGGACTGTCACAATATGGAGCAGCTGTCTATGGACTTCACAGAGTCAAAGACACCAGCACTTTACAGTGATCCCTGTCCAATGCATGGAGGACCTTTGGAAGGAGTTTCTCTGCTACAGGCAAACATTTGTCACCTCTCATTTGCAAATATCAAGGTAAGGAACTAAACAAATACATGAATACTTGTATTCAAGCCTGTTTTCTCCTTTGATAACTTGTGCATAGGTTATGATTATATATTTGCTGTACAACTTTGGGATTCCTTGCTGAACTCTGCCCCAAACACTGGCCATGGGCCCACTGGCTCCAGACCAGTTCTCCACATAGAAGGGTTTGCTCCTGGCTCCTTCACAGTGAGCTTGGTTTAGATTGCCTGCATTCACCATTAAAACTTGGATTCACCACAGAGCACCAGGGACCCCAGCACCTCTGGTCATTTTTCCTTTGTGGCAGTTTTTCATTTGATACTGATTGTGAAATCTGAATTTCCAGAAAAGCTTGTTCATCTTAAGTCAGGAATTAACAACAGTGTGTAAGCACTTTTTAGAAAACAGGCTTTAATTTTTTTCTATTTGTATTTTGTTAAATCCACATAAAACAATGTATTAAGCTTCATATGAGTTAGCAATAATCATATAATATTTTCCCTTTTTAAGAGTTTTCATTTAGAGGGGTGAATTTTCTTGAGAGGAAGAAGCCTTTGAAATAATCATCAGAAGTTGTAGTTCAAGATATCTTTAAAATTTATGGGGCAGTGCTAAAACTGAGTTTAATTTTAAAAGAATCTTGTATGTCACTTGCCTCAAATGAAGCTTGAACTCCATGTGGATGAATTGGAATTGTTCATTTAAGCAGTATGGTTTAACAGATGTTAAAGATATGCAGCTGTAGGGTGATTGATAGATTATAATTGTAATTATAAGTAGGGGTCTGTCACCTCTGCACTTGCAGTCAGACTCACTTTGGAATGGATTTGGTCTAGTTCAAAATGAATTTTGTATTTTCTTGTCACATAGATGTTTAGAGTCAAATCATTACCAAAAGGTAAAACTTTGGCTTAGAACTTTGACTTCAGTGGTGACTGCAATGACAAGAATGTGCAAGATACACTGTTAGAGTAATTGCAATGTTTTTGAAGGCAGTAATCTTTGTATCTTGCAGATATTGGAATGGGACTATGTGTCAATATTGATGGGATATTGGTAAGTTTGTTTCAATTATTGTGAGGCTACTTGTGCTATAAGAACATTTCCTCTTTTAAAATTATATAGCAAGTGTAAGGATCACTGTTTACTCTTCTCTGAGGAGGTTTGGATGCTGTGTTTCATTTTGCTGTTTAATTGCTTTTGGGCACATACACTGCATTGGAAAATGCTACTGTAGATATCGTTTATGTTCCTTTTCTACCGCTGGGTGTGAGTTACAATAAAATGTTGTAAGCAGCAACTTCTGGAGTTGGGGGATTGGATTTACTTCTTCTCTATAGATACTTGTATAACAGTATAGACTAATTGTTAAATGTAAGTTTTAACTCTGTACATGCATGGAATTAGTAAATGGGAGTATTAGAAGGCATTGGTAGAGAACTGAAGGAACACACATAACTTAGTGTGAGTAGAGTCTGTAATGATTTACACTGCCTGACATTTGGTCCTAGGAACTGAAGATCAAAAAAACCTACCTGGAATTACAGGCTCCTGCTTAAAAGTGATGAAAAGAGGCAGAAGATTGTGCATTTTTTGGATGGATATTAGCACACTTTAAATATGGGTAACAGGCAGACCCTGGTGTGGTTAAATATTGCTTGGGTCTTTTATTTGAGTTCAGGTTAGCTTATCTACCTCCACCCTGACTGATGGGATGAAGATGATAGATATCCTTGATTTAGTCTCTGCTCTGCTGTAAGTTCCTGATGAAACAGACATTTTGGCTTAACATAAATAAGTATTAATAACTTTTTATTAAAAGGTGGATTTAGAAGACAAAAAAAGAGGAATATGAAACTTCTGAATAAATAATTTTATGTCCAGTCATCTTATATTATCTGTACAGACTTCCTCCAGAAATTCAGCACTCTAGTATTAAATATAAGTATTGAAAAACATTTAAAACCAGAATAATTGTTAGTAATTCTATGTAATTACTTTCTCCCTGGGTTAATATTTAACTAACACCAAGTTAAGACATCTGTGAGAGCCTAGTTTAGATCAGCTTTGTTATAATACAGCACAAGAGAGATGAATAAATGGAGTAATATTTTATTGATCAGAAACAATACTTCTCTCAGCAATTAAAATGCATGATTCATAAGAACAAGGTGAAAATAAAGAACAACCAAAAAAATAACTTCACATTTTTTCCATTTTGTTCTTAGTGTAAGCAATAAATACAATGCCATAGCTTCTATTAATCTTATTTACATAGTACAATATGTGAACGTTGCCTGGTTGCCAGTCCAAATGTTTCTTGACATCAAAAGGAGTATGTGCTGCAGCATTTCTACAGCCAAATACTCTTGTAGACCACCACCATGAAAAATTGCATAACATAAATGCCAACATTAAGCAACCGAGGGACCCTGCAATGCAACCATTTATTAATTGAAGACAGTAGCACTAAAAATAGACATTTTCTCTCATTGAATCATAACATGCTAGTGTTACAGAAAACAAATATAAGACAACTCTTGCTGTAGCCCCTGTAGATTGATACAGTAAATCCTCACTAAATAAAAAAAAATAAGAAACAGCAAATAATAACAGGTAATAAACAAATAACAATCTGCATGTTCAAAGGAATCTCACTGCCCCACCAAAAGAGAGTTTACTTCCATCTCAGGGACTACAGATATGGACTATGCCATCCTGTAAAGTCAAAGAGAGCCATGAGAAATCAGCATAAGGATTTGATTTTAACTTATGGTGACAGAAAAACATTTTAAGAAGCAGACCCTTCCCTTAGCTATGTAGAAACTGAAAAAAGGTGAGGTAGGAAGACAAAATAAGGAATTGATATTTTTCAATGCAAATTAGAATACAGGTTATCTAACCTCAGCAGGAGAGGAGGACTATAGCTCTGCTATACCATGTGACCCTTCACAGCCACAAGATTTTCCTGCACATCCAGCTGGATGTGTTTCTTTACCAAAGTGAAGATGGGGGGGGGGTGTGTCCAGAAGCAAGCTGTGATTGTCCACCTAGAAGTAGGATAATTTCTGTGTAAAAAGAATTTTCCCTCCTAAATTACCACTACAAGTTTCTCTACTAGAGGACAGAAAGCAATCAGAAATATGTATTTGGTATTAAATGACAATATCTATAGTCTGTTAAATTTGAACTGCCTCTTGGAGAAGAAAGCTTATTTAAAGTCTAATACTGTATCACACTCTAACCCAACATCTATTTGTTAATCACAACAACAACCCACCAGGTACCATGAAAAAAATTGTCTAATAATATGCCATAAAGGGCTTACAGCATGTTAAAATGGACAGACACCTGTCTGGGCTTTGAGTCTCAGTGGTACCTGCAGATTCTGCAAAGGGAACTCAAGACAGATTTATACCAGCTGATGATCTGGTCCCACAAATGTAAAGCTGCTACACCAGAGCAGAGATTTTCTGCACCACTGATATTTTCAGAACATTGCACAGATTTTGAGTAACACTACAAAGATCAGCAAGCAGAGTTGTAAGTAACCTCTAGTCATGTTGTAGCAGACATTGTTACTGTCATTCTTACAATTTAAAGAGACTGTGACATCTGATTGCCAGATCTCACACTACTCTACACTACACAGATTCTTCAAATCAATCCAACAGATTCTTCAAATCATTCCCATCAACTGACCAGACGGCCTTGCAGAAGAGGAGAAATCTTAATTTGTGCATCCTAGCTGAGATTCTATATTGTGGAACTAGATCATTAATAAAACACTTCCTAAACTCAAACTCCAGGCATAAGAACTGTAAAAAAACGATAGAAATGTGCAAGTGGCATGAACTTGCCACATCCTCCTTAAGTTTTCTTTCTAAATACAAAGCATTTAAAGCCTTATGAAGTCACAAAGTAATAAACACCGTGACAGCAAATTACCTAGACACTAAAGAAGCTTAGAGAAAAGCTACTGAAAAAATGTTTAAATGTCAAGGTGTTTTGTATACAATAATTGTACTAATTATTTGTAAAATTATTTAAAACTGGTCTCAGAACTGTCTTCCAATTTTTTGACTGGACGACATGCACCAGATATATGTTCATTTGCAAAACAGTTGTCACAGTTCCAGCATCTACTTTTTCTTCTACCTAATTTTGGTTTTTCCCCACTTCAAGTAGACTTATCTGCAAACGAAATGTATAAAATTTTTTCTTACGTTTTTAATTTTTAGTGAACTCACCTCGTTTCATGCCGTCATTCTTAAGCATTTTTGTCATTTCACTTAACAAAACCATTTTTTTAAACTGTAAATTTTTAGAAAAATTTAAATTTCTTTACAGACACATTTTCTCAAGACCTTCCTGACAACCTCCTAGTTTTCAGTGAGACCTTTATGCACCAGCAGAACGAAAGAAACAACATATAAAGTACTGTTCTTAGCGAATTAACTGAGACAGAGATTCAGAATCAACCAATCCAAAATAATATTGACATTTTCAATCCATAAAGTTTTGAACTTTTAAAATACAAACTTTATACTGGATTTTCCAAAGAATGAGAATTAGTAACATTAGTTTGCTTGCTTAGTCTGAGTCTCATACACTGGCTTTAAAGGTAGTATATCATGTGCACTGTATCTCAGACAACAAAAACAGCCACAAAATTAACCAAAACTTTGCCCCGAGAATGAAGGAATAAGTTACCAAGCATATGGCCAGGGAAATACTTAAAAGTAAAAACAGAACAATGCTACAACAAGTTCTGTACATGATCTTCTCCAGTTGAGTACATTCCTTAAGCACACAGTGAAGTTCCACCAGCTGCAGTTACCACAAGCGTCTGGCATGAATTACAGTGACTCAGGTTACTCCTTTTCTCTCCGGCAGTGAGGCCTCATCAGTCTTGTCTTTGTTAAATCCAGAAGAAACTTCCATACAATTCAGGAGAAGGACATACTTCTGAATATCCTGAAATAGCTTAAATAAAATTACTCAAATCTTGGTGCAAGATATTACATTGCAATACAGAAGTACGTCAAGGCTCGCACTGTGTCTCTGTGCTTGATGTAAAACAGTGGGAAGAAAAATACTGGCCAAACCAAAGCAAAGCATCAATCTCTTTAACCAAAGCAGCAGTATCTATCTTTGAATCTGTTATCTCAGACTACCTGTCAGGCTTTTTTGACAGCCAAAAAAATGCTGGACCAAAAGTAGAACCTGGAAAATTTCTTGTTATTACTGCACCTACTTAAACCATTTTGCTTTGTTCTATTTTAGATCAAATTAAGACAACAGAGTATGGTATTCACACTCTAAGATTCTATAGGCAAATGAAGTGGCTTCAACACAGCACAGTTTTATACAAACTTCCAAGAAAATACAAAATCCTTTATTGATTCCCTTTGTACAAAAATTTGCCAACTTTGTCTACACAGTAGAAACTGAAGAGGCAAAGTTTGTATCCTTATATAAATGCACATACATATATAGATATATATGTACAGATGTCCATACTGTATAGATACACAGAAACACAAATATATGTATATATGCATGTGTGTGTATATACATATATATATATATACACACACGCACATGTATGAGAAACATGTTGGTTTAGTTTGCATCATTCAGGAGAGTAACACACCCCCAGTTAGGTAAAATCTTCTGGCCATGAAGTCACTGGCTCAGCCGTGGATTGCCGTGGGCATGGGGCTCAGGGCAGCTCAGCAGCCCCTCAGCCGTAGAGCTTCTCAGTCTTTAGTGCCACACTGTCCATGTCGTGGTAGCCCTTGCCGTTGAGGTGCTCACTGGCACAGTCGTGGCTGTAGCTGTAGCCCTGCACGTCGCTGATGGTGGACACGGTGTAAGAGGCTGTGCGCATGGCGTCTGAGTGGCTGAAGCTGTGCTCAAACTGGATCTTGTACTGGTTCCAGTGCCTCCGCAGGACAGCCTGCACCTGTGCCCCGAGACAAAGCAAAATGCATGTAAAGCACCGGGGGACTGCTCAGGGGCTTTGTTCTTTGAGGCATGAGGGACACAGTAAAGGTGTCTCAGCAAATCAGGCAGTAAAGGCTCAGAAGTCCTGGAAAAGGGGGGTACCTACCTCCACGCCATTTAGTACTTGAGACATTCTGAATTATTCACAGCTTAGGTAAGCATTATTTTTCAGCAAATTTGGTGTGAAGTAACGGCATTTTACAATTGTAGGGTACTAGCTGCGCAGAAAAAGCACAGGTTACAGGAGGAACAGCAGCCGCACAATTTTCTGCTTCCTCCCGTGTGAACTGCAGTCCAGTGTAGACAGATCAGAAACAGAGGTGAAAAAGGTAATTTCTGTTCACCCTTATTTTCAAAAGGCCACATCCTCAGCAGCTGTAAATTCATTTACTCTCAACAAACCATAATCTACATTTGCTATGATTTTGGCACAAGCCAGTCTTTCCCAATTTCTGACCATACCTTAAGCAAATGACTAGAAGGACAATTTCCTGAACTCCACATTTCTAGAAGAGTTAAAAATAAAGCTGATAAAATAGCTGAAGGCCCTGTTGGTTTACATGTCTCCACTGAAAGGATGTGATGTTTGTCATGGCCTTCCTCTCCTCCCATATGGTTAAACACCTGTGCATAGTGGAGTGATGGTGTCACATTCATGAAATTCACATGGAATTAGTGTTTCAGGGGAGATGCCAAGTGGGGAATGCTAAGAATGGTAATAGCTCCTGTTGTTGCTTTTCCAAGACATTTTCCTATGTTAAAAAAACCTGCCCATAGATCATGAATATTTAATTTCCTTTTCAGCCAAACTTTATACAGAAAGCAGTCCTGCATTGACTAACCAGTGAACAGTCACTGCCCCAGTTAATTGTTTATATTGTGGGTAAATATTTTTAGGATTTTCCATATGTCTTCAGGGTTTATGTTTGCTTTCAATTTCCCTCGTACAATGGCTCCTTTTGTCTAATTTTACTCTGGCTTTAATCATGAAAAATAAAAATAAATACAAGAAAGGGGATGTAGTTTTTAGACTTCCTGCAGTCTGGTATCAGAAACCTCTGTTTAAAGGAGAACTTCATATTTCTCAAATCCTTTACAAGGAAATGTCAGAGAGTATGGAAAGAAGTATCAACTAATTAACATAAGAAATTAGCATTTTAGGGCAAAGGAAGTGCTCTCTTACTCTTCATGGAAACTTTCTAATATGCTCTAAACATCTAAACACAAATCTTCAAACACTGAGAAATCAACTCTCTTAATACTTTTTGAGTTTCAGATCTTGTTGCTTTTCATATAAAAATTCTGTATTTCTTCAGAGTCTAAAGGCAGAGTTCTTGTTTCAGCATGGGAAGTTTTTGATTAATTAATATAGACATTGTATATAACCTTAGAATAGAACCAATACAGAACCTTAAATCTTTGCACAGGTTGCATCCATCTCCTGTAATCTATCATAAAGCCAAGACAAGAAGCATATTCAAAATTCCAACTTTTCCAAGAGGGAAGCTTGGAATTTAGTTTGGAATCACTCAGTCTGTGTTCATCACTAAGCTATGTTCTACTTGTTCTCTTTTCACAGTCAGTTACTTCAATAAGCTCACAGCTCGAACATAGACACACATGCAAAAAATTACACATTGAGCAATTTTCACCTTAGACAAGACAGGCTGGAGGTGGGGAAAATGCCAGCAACTGGAACTAAATGGCTTAGCAAGGTCAAAGAAGTCTCTTGGCAGAGCTGGGAGATAAACTAGGCTTGCCAAATTACACACTCCAGTCCTCTCCCACACTTCCCCTGGTTCCTTCAGTAAGAATTGTTCATCTTATTTTCGCTTGTTAATAACATTTGTTAACAGTCCTAAAGGATACGCAAAGGATTCCATAGCTCCTGAGAGCCACCAGCATCCCTGCAAGACAACTGTCTTGGGGCTACTGCCAGGGACAGAGAGCTATAAAAAGTGTTTCCTGTATGGGTAAACAGCATTTTTTCTCTGCCTGCCCCAGTGCCCACCACGCTCTCTCCATGCATTTCTAACTGAGCTATGTATTCCTGGCATTCTTCCCAAAGCCTCTCCATTACTGCTGAATTGGGACTGCACCTCTGTCCTGATGTGTGTCTGTTCTTGTAGGGTCCTTATAGCCTTTCATCTATTGCGACTGTCTTTCAGTCTTCTCTAACCTTCCAGTCATTTATACAAGATGGGAAAAATCAATTACACTCTGTTTAACAATATGTGTGTCTGCTCATGAAGTGAGAATAGAACTTTTACCACTTTCTCCTCAGCTTTGAGCAGTGGCATGGAGCTGTAAATTCAGCTAAGGAGGGGTAGAACTGTGTGACTTTGTTACAAGAAAAGGTATTAAGGAAAGCACTGAATGAAAAATATTGAAGTAATATAATTCTATATAGAAGTAATGTAATTCTGTTTCTCAGTCATTAACAGAGATGCTGGTTCCAGCTGGAAGAGTCTTTCTTTCTTTCTCACCTTACAGCTTAATAATGGCTGGGTTTGATGAGTTTGCAGGAAGGGCTCCTTCCAGTCAGCCCTTAGTAGCTTGATGCTGAATATCAGACAAACAGCTCAGTAACCAACCAGGAGAAAAAAAAAAAAAACCAAACCAAACCACAACACAGCCTCATCTATCTCATCTATTATTAAACAGATTGTATAACCTTGCAAACCTGACACTATGATCTTCATGGCAACATTTCTATACAGCAGTGAAATGAAAGGAAAAAAGCAAACAAACCCCACAAGGCTTTGAAGGTAATTATAGCACCTGTTACTAGAATTTTAACAAGAATCTTCCTACTGATTTATCAGAGATCTGGGACAAGCTTCACCTCTGACAACAGCCTGTATGACCCCAAAAGCCACGCTAGGCCATCTGAGGCTGCAAAACATGATGAGTTGAGAGCATCTTACTCTGTGGGCTGCTGGCCCATGAGCAGAATGTGAGTGTCCTCGGGGAAGCCCTGCCACAGAAGATCCAAGATGAAGGGCTTGTATTGGAGGAGGTTTGTGACCAGCAGCTGCAGTGCCTGTAAGAACTGGATTTGACAGGCCATCCCTGGCTGCTCTGCTCAGCAAGCTGGAGATGTTCCTTGGCTACAGTCAGCAGCACATACCAGCTATTTCTCTTGCATTTCTTGATTTATCTTCACTGAAGTTCTATCCTAGCAGATCACTTCCGTTCACTTTTTGGCCAGAAGCATCCGCTTTAACAGGATTTGGCTCCTGATATTTGGTGCAGAATACACAAAAAGGTACAGTAACAGCTGGGAAAGGCTAAGACTTTGAAAGAAATTAGTGCTTTTAGCAATTTTTAATTGGTAATACCCTGCAGGGAATCTTTGCCCCACTGTCACTCCAAGTGTCAATTCCAATGTCAGCATCACCTTTAAACAACAGACAGTGCAGCAAAGTGCTGCCAGCAGTCCCTGGTGCTGCTCCTTCTGTAGTCTCCAACCAAAATTGGTTTAAAACGCATAAATTTCCACTCTCTAGAGAGCAAATGCAGACATGTATGTTTAACTAAGTCAAGGTCTGTTGTCTAAAAATTGATTTCCTAAATTAATAAATGTTACAATGCCTACGTCCTCCTTTCAACATTATTCTTCCAGTAGATATTCAGGCAGTGATTCACTCATTAGCATTTGTAGGAGCTGTGGAAGAGCTCATCTTTTACCACTGATGAGCCCGTGGTGAATTTAGGAGATGACTCAGGTTTGGTTATTCTTACACAGCAGAAGAGGATATGTTAAAACATATATGAGTTTATAACAATGAAATATTAACAGATACAGGAATAGATTTCAAAAAAATCATAATTTAAAATTAAAAACAGCCATTGAAGAGGCACAAGGATGAAGACAGAACTGAGCAGTGGACAATGCTGTTTCCAAAAAACTGCAGAAATTCCAAGATTTTCCACCCCTCCTCCCTAATTTTCCCCTGGAGCACAACAAACTTTGATTTTTCCCAAATACCTATTTTTAGAAGGCATTCTGAACTAAACTATGGCATTCTGAAGGCATTCTGAGCTTTCTGCTCTGTAGAAGGGAAAGAGTGTGTGAAATGTCAATGCAGAGTGAGGGCAAGTGATCAAATCTGATCCAGAACACTTAATGGTGTTCTTGCTTTAAATCAAACGTATGACTTTGATGCAGGGACTTGAAACTGCATCTACTCTATAGTAAAATCAGACCAAGGCCCTGCTGCCCCAGACCCCCTGAACTCGGAGAAAGCCTATCTTCATCTTTCCTGCCTCCTTGGCAAAAAATCAGTGAGACTCATATATTTGTGTGAGGGGACACAACAAAGACATACAAATAAATCTTCAAAGCCCATGGTAGTTTCATTGCAATTCTGTCAACTTTGGACTTGGGAAGAGAAGGAAGGGCAACCTGCATGAATCAATTCTAGCATTAGCCAAAAATTTACCCGTGAGTAAAAATTACTGTCCAGTAACACTATAGAAACACACTGACACAATTTTACAACATCTGATAAAAAACCCTAAGGGTTCAGTCTTATGAAAACATCTGGTTACTCCCACATTGCTGCTTACAGTGCTTAATCACACTAAATGGAGAACAAATGAACAAACAGATGTGTAGGAATAAGTATAGCATTGCAATTGTCCCTCTGCCAAAAGTGTTGGCAAATTACCAGTTTGTTTTTTGGTGAGGGTAGTTTTGTTCATTTATTTTGGGGTTGCTGAGATTTTTTTTTTTTGCAAGCAAGAGCAACAGTAGCAATTTTATGTATTTTTTTAGCCTTCCTACTACTTTGATCTCTGACATTAAGCCTCTGGAAGTGTACTCTCTAAAGCCTGGGGCAAGAGTTTCTACATGAAAGTCACCCTGTGCACTCCAGGGACCTTGGTCTATCCAAGATAACAAGAAAGCTTGTTAGCTTCAACAGGATCAATACCATCTGTTGCTGAAACCTGGCACAATCCTCTAACATCAGAGTAAGATTTGTCCTTGGAATTGGCTGATCATGGTACCTTAAACATGCACTTCTAACCAACACAAATTCCTGACACGACTGTACCAAGTTGTTGAGATATGACTGTTGGAATGGTGCTTTTCACTTGTGCTAAAAACCACTTTTCCAAACCTCAGCCTACAATTCTCATAGAGAGCATCATAAAGCAATCAGACTCATAGAATGATTTTGATTGGAAGGGACCTTACAGATCATCTAATTCCAGCCCCCTGCCATGGGGTACAGGCACACTACAGCCCAGCAACACGTGTGCAGTGTGTCCTATTCCTGCTACAGAAGGACCAAATGGTGATTCTCCAGGGTAACACCCTGTACAGCTTCCAACACACACAAATAAACCTTTTGGGTGTTGAACTGCAATTCAGTGATACGATATTTATCGAGACTCTATAGCACAGTGACAACTCTCTTCAATTTCTTATATAATCAAGACAAATGTATATAGCTTAGCACCCAAGAATCAGTCCTAACACACTCAATGGTGCCATGAATGATGTTTTCAAGCTCTGCTCTTGGCATCCTGATATTTTGTTTTCTTCTTTTAATTTAGACAAATTTAGACACAAAATTAAAAAAAAAGTAAAAATTACCACCTCCTTAATTGCTGAAACAAGAACATATAAAATGAAAAATTATTATAAATATCGTAAAAGTTGTTACTCTACCTCGCCATTAAAGAAGCAGAAAATTGTAGCCACCAGTAGACCCTGTAAAATAAAAATAAAGATTCTGCTTTAATTAATATGCATATGGGCTATTTCAGGTGTGAGATAGTTAAAGGTTTCGGATAAAATTCAGATATAGATAGCAGAAAAAATGCAGGACGAATCTAAACATGATGAATTATTTCTAAAAATAGATCACTAAAAATACGAGGCCAGCTTTCTGCCATGATGTTTCTTTCCTTTGAAAACTGGAAGGAAATTAAATGAAAATTCAGCATATTGAGAAGTCAAAGACTACTGGATGAAGATCTTTAAAAATTGAAATACCACGATCATTTCTCTTTTATTTGATTGCCATGCCAGCTGCTCTGCAGCTCAGGTGAGCAAGGGCTGTGTGCTGCTTCCCACCTGGTAGTGCATGAGGATGTGCATCACGTAGTCGTACACCTCCTCAGCGATCCGGCCCTCGGGTCGCCATGGAAACAGCACAAACTCGATGCCAAGGAGCGGGACAAGAATCAGGGTAGCTCTCACTGCTTTCATGTACAGGTTGGACTCAGCCTTGTGGGTGTCTTTCAGCTTGGTTATGAGAACACGAACGATATTCAGCAGGAAGAAAAGGTTCACCTGCCAGAAAAGGAAATGACACTGAAAAGGGGGTCTGAAAAATAATCCTGCACGCTGATCTGTGAGACTGGAAACCAGACAACAAAAACTCACACTGCTTGTGTGAGCTTTGTATAATCACATTGTGATTATACAAGAAATGTCAGTTAAACCTCCTTGAAAACAGATTCAAGTAACTGAGATATGGCTCTAACTTCTGGTATCCACATTCATTCCTCTAACCAAGCGTGCATCCAGGTACCTGCCAGTGGTAACAACCCACACACCTTTCTCTCTGCTGTCAGTAACAGTGCATGGGTGAAGGATTGATTCTTTTCAGGTTGCACAAGAGAGAGGATGATGCTTTTCCCTCCCTGTATTTAAATATGGTTCTTCAAAAAGCTTCTGTTTATTTTTCAAACACAAATTTGGTAAATTTATAGGGAAGAAAAAATCAGAATGAAAAAAAGAGACAGGCAAAATACTGCTACAAGGAACTGTATATTCCTCGAGACAAACAGTGGATTTGACATTCTCACAGTAGCCAAAGATTGGATCTTTTATTCTTTCAGCATAGCTGCCAATGGGGCAAGCATTGAGATGATGCTCTATGTCATTCCCTTGCGCACAACTGAACTAGATTATTTCCATAGTTACTAAGGCTTTTCTTGTTANAAGCAGAAAATTGTAGCCACCAGTAGACCCTGTAAAATAAAAATAAAGATTCTGCTTTAATTAATATGCATATGGGCTATTTCAGGTGTGAGATAGTTAAAGGTTTCGGATAAAATTCAGATATAGATAGCAGAAAAAATGCAGGACGAATCTAAACATGATGAATTATTTCTAAAAATAGATCACTAAAAATACGAGGCCAGCTTTCTGCCATGATGTTTCTTTCCTTTGAAAACTGGAAGGAAATTAAATGAAAATTCAGCATATTGAGAAGTCAAAGACTACTGGATGAAGATCTTTAAAAATTGAAATACCACGATCATTTCTCTTTTATTTGATTGCCATGCCAGCTGCTCTGCAGCTCAGGTGAGCAAGGGCTGTGTGCTGCTTCCCACCTGGTAGTGCATGAGGATGTGCATCACGTAGTCGTACACCTCCTCAGCGATCCGGCCCTCGGGTCGCCATGGAAACAGCACAAACTCGATGCCAAGGAGCGGGACAAGAATCAGGGTAGCTCTCACTGCTTTCATGTACAGGTTGGACTCAGCCTTGTGGGTGTCTTTCAGCTTGGTTATGAGAACACGAACGATATTCAGCAGGAAGAAAAGGTTCACCTGCCAGAAAAGGAAATGACACTGAAAAGGGGGTCTGAAAAATAATCCTGCACGCTGATCTGTGAGACTGGAAACCAGACAACAAAAACTCACACTGCTTGTGTGAGCTTTGTATAATCACATTGTGATTATACAAGAAATGTCAGTTAAACCTCCTTGAAAACAGATTCAAGTAACTGAGATATGGCTCTAACTTCTGGTATCCACATTCATTCCTCTAACCAAGCGTGCATCCAGGTACCTGCCAGTGGTAACAACCCACACACCTTTCTCTCTGCTGTCAGTAACAGTGCATGGGTGAAGGATTGATTCTTTTCAGGTTGCACAAGAGAGAGGATGATGCTTTTCCCTCCCTGTATTTAAATATGGTTCTTCAAAAAGCTTCTGTTTATTTTTCAAACACAAATTTGGTAAATTTATAGGGAAGAAAAAATCAGAATGAAAAAAAGAGACAGGCAAAATACTGCTACAAGGAACTGTATATTCCTCGAGACAAACAGTGGATTTGACATTCTCACAGTAGCCAAAGATTGGATCTTTTATTCTTTCAGCATAGCTGCCAATGGGGCAAGCATTGAGATGATGCTCTATGTCATTCCCTTGCGCACAACTGAACTAGATTATTTCCATAGTTACTAAGGCTTTTCTTGTTAGAAATGGTCGATCTCTGTTCCTTCAGTTTGACAGAAAAAAAATCCCAAACTGTCATTGTGAGCAAGCACAAAACTGATACACACACAGATATGAGTACGGATACACACAAACAGATATGTGTACAGATACACACATGGATATGTGTACGGATACACACACGGATATGTGTACGGATACACACACACGGATATGTGTATGGATACACACACGGATATGCGTATGGATACACAAACAGATATGCGTATGGATACACACACACGGATATGTGTATGGATACACACGCATGGAGATATGTATGGATACGCATACAGAGATGTGTATGGATAAACACACACATCCCCCACAGCCCAAGGATGAGTAACCAGAGCAACAGCTGCCTTAGGGATGATCTGATCTCACCCCACCCGCATCTCCCGAGCAGCCCCAGGTGGAAGCTGCAGGGAGAAGAGACCCTGAGAACTCAGCCAGGCTATCACCTTATCCAAGGGCACAGAGACAGGACAGAGGTACTCTGGGGACCCGCTACAGAAGGGACACACACAGGGTCTGCTCCTATTTCAGCTTCCAGAGGATTGTCTGCTCTTGCCAACAACAAGAGACAAAAGGGGGGGTAAGGGAAGAAGCTGGAAGACAGACAGACAACTCCCTTCTAAAACACCTCGGAATTCCTGGTCTAGGAGGAGGCTCTGTCTTGCTGCAGGACAAGTGCAAGCAGGGAAGGCATTTCAGACCACGGGTGTCATGATGCCTCCACAGCCCCGGCAGAATTCTTTCTGTCAGTTCAGGCTTTCAGAATATATAGCTGTGTGCTATTATAGCAACATGGCCCTTGACAGATATGGGATGTTATTTATATTCTACTTACATGCTATTTAAATCATTCTAACAGGAAGTTGTTTTACATAGGAAACTACTGCATTAATTTCTCCTGGAAGCCTCCAGCTACCTTTAAGCTTTATTTAAACAGCCAAGGTCTTCTGATTCTTTCTCAAGGGATTTATTTAGATTTTATGTAGCCCACGATCCCCATCCAACTTCCTATAGTACATGCAGACAATGAGTCCTTCCTCCATTTCTAAATTTAATCCTTCTCAAATCGACTTGTTCAACATTAGCATGTCTCAAACACTGAGTTTTCTGCCCTTTCATGTTTTGGTAGCATGGCTAATTCCTATAACACTGTTCTTAACTGCTAACTGAAGAATGAAAGTTGCAGCAGCCACGCATAAATAGCAGCACTCAATGAGCTGTTTCTTTTACAATATGCACAGAGTTTTCCTATTTGTTTCACTTACTCACCAAAACCAAAATGCCCAAAATTAAGCATGCAGAGAGTTTGCAAATAGTTAAAAGGGCAAACAGAAAGCTGGAGGAGGCAAAGCAGAGGGCAGAGTTGAGTAGAACAGGATGAGTGTCAGTAGAAGTATATAGCACAAATTTTTGATGAATATCTCTTCTGTCAGAAAATGAGAGCGAGATCAGGATGAACCGAATTTTTAATTAAAGTGATGAAAACAGGTCTGATTTTAAGCAAGGTGCTGAGTAGATTTTTACATTTAAGCAAAAGTAGGGCAGTGGAACTCCTCACATGCACATTATCATCAAACTGACTATGATAGTTTGGAAAAGCCCAAAGGTGCCCTGTTGTGCTATCTGCACTATGAACACAGAGTAAAATAGCAACAGCCCCATAGTGACCTGAAAATTGAACAGGGCAACTGAGCAAAAATGGAAACAAAGGCAGAGACAGCAATCCTGGACAAAAAAAATGTGTTGGTGCCTATACTGGAAACTCAGGAGCATTTAGGTTCTGGCTTGATAGTGGCAGTGAACTGAAGCCGAGTTTCTAAGTCAATAGGTGCTGCAGTTTTTCAATTAAACTCTCCTCGTGTCTGATATTTACCCTGATACTTCTACTTTCTTCCAAGCTGAGTTTGTAGTAAGCGGAATAGTAGTCCTTGTAGGTTTAAATTCTGTTTCAGTTCCTCCTTAGGATGATATAAACAGACCATTCTCACTCGAGGCACTCAGATATTCTTAGATACAGGTTGGTGGCCATTGCTTGGCTTTTAATGCAGTTGTGCAGCTCCATATCTTTGCCTCCTTGGGCACTACTGAGCATTCAACTTCTAAACTCCTAAGCCTGGCACTGAGTCCAGCTTAAAGTCCTTAAATACAAGGACATGAAAGATGAAGGGGGAGCACCTGAACTTCCTTCTAGCACACCTTCACTTAGAACTCGCATCTCTACTGGTCTGCCAGACTGTGACACCAATATATAACATTACTACAGGGAGAAAGGAACATCCCTGTAACAATATTTATATAAACATTGGCATAGCTAAATAATCCAGTGGCACCCATACAAACAAAACCACAAGAGCACTGGCACATCTGAAGCCTACATGGAAATCACTACTGCTTTCACTAGAGTGCAATCCAATTCTTTACCCTTCCCCCCTCAATTTTGATCAATATTTGTCTAGCATGAAAACTAACACAATCCTTTACTGTCACATTCCCACTCTGTTTCTTTAATTGTGATTGCTTAGGCAGACAGTTGTAATTTAATGGTCAGTTGAAGACAATTCCAATCAAAGTGTAACCTATGTCTGTTCCCATTTCTTTGGCAGGGATCTGACCACAGTTACGTAACAACAGGGACCATAAAAGCAGTGTTGTTAACTTCATGTAATTATAGGATTTTCAGTGATGTACAAGAGTTAAATTCCCATTGGCTTCTGCCAGTTCTCCCTGGCACCCACTTGACAGTCCCTTTCATGTTCTTTGAGATCTGCTCCTGCAAATAGAAACAGTGTCTTCCCCCTCGTTATCTAATTTGCAGTTTAATATTGTCGCTTAAATATCTACTAAAACAGGTCATGCTTAGTAAAGTGTGGAAATTGTATCTGGCAAGCAAGCTGCTTAAGCAAATGAGGGTTCTGTTCACAAAGGCTAAACACATGCATTTAATCTAACATCTTAAGCTCTGCCTTGTCTTTTCTGAAATATTACATTACATGAAATATTATCTGTAATATTGAAATATTATATTTTTTTGCTTCCAGAAAGGAAAGCAACTCCTTTAAAGTACTTTCACATCACAGGCAAGATATGCAGCCTAATGCGTTATTCCTGCATGATTTTCAAATAAATTTACTAATTGTACTGAGGCAAGAAAAATACAAGAGAAACACTTTCAGTTGGCTCATGAAAAATATAAGAATATCAAAGATGAACAAAGTTGTAAATTGCAAAGAGGATGGACAAAAAGACTCTGCCCAAACCAACCCCACAGAGATGATTATTATGCCTCCAGTAAAATCAAAGAACATTCTGAGTGTTGCCTTGAATAGAAACAAGACTTGATCATTTGGGACAAATCCAGTGCATTTGAATCCCACAGGAGTCTGGCCACTTGCAGTGTGATTTCATGGAGGCCACTGCTTAGAAGAAGAAAATGACCTTACAGCCTAAAATGAGGTCATTTCATGGAAGATAGTACAGTCTTACAGCTTTTACACAAATTTTTACATTGCTATTTAAAGCAAATTCTAATACAAATTATTGTTCAGCTTTAAATAGCTTTACTTTTGTGATAGATCTATGAAGAGACACCTGAACAGTGGAAGTTACAACCCACAAAAAAACCCCCTATACTGTTCTGTGAAAGCAGGAGTTCATCTTCTATGTAAAGCAGAGAGAATAAAAATTGAAAGGATTTAGAATTGGGTTTAAGTTTGCAGATTAGAGCACAGCAGATCCTTACATGAACAGATACAGAAGACCTGACTGACAGGACCAGTAATAATTCACACCCCAAGGATCACAGCTCTCAATAACTTCATGGGCATTGCTCTGGCTGCCCACACAGAGGGACTCAAGTGTGTCATGGTATCATCACAGTCTTCAAAATTTAAGTTCACTAGTTAATTTCACTGTGAATGAAAAAGGGAGTCACAAGAATCCCAGGATTTATACAATGGTCTCCTGAGAGAATTCTCTACGCACAGAATGCCCTCCACATGTATTCGTTAAGTTAACAGAAAAGGAAATTCTTGTAGATCAGAAACCAAGATTACTTCCATAAAGTTACTTAAGGTTTTAATTCCTAATCAACTTCCTTGTGTGAACTGAAAAGCCAGGAGAAAAGTCAGAAGACACGGACCCAGCAGTTTGGCCAGATCAGCTCGAGGTTTCTGTTACAATAAAACAAATGACTGTCATACACAGTCAGGAGCTAATCACATACGGAATGCCTCTATGCTAATTACATTCATTATGCAGACAGTTGTTTAAGTAGACACTTATTTCTATTTAGCAACAATCTACTGACTGAATTTCATAGGTTAAATCCAGTCTTGTGCAACTGATGTACAAGATTGATTTTTATGCAGTAATGACTTCAGTTACTCACCTAGAATTTAATTTAGTAGTGAACACTGAATAGAGCTGGCATTGACTTGGGGTGTCAGACAGAACACCATGCTATAAGAGTTCATGAGCACTACAGAAACAGAGCTACAATACCCCAGTGGCCAAAGCAGACAGTGTTAAATTAGTATCAGAACAGGGGCAGTCACAGGTACTGGTAGAAACATTTGCACTGCTTCTCTCCCAAGGGCTTGCTCTAGTTTCTCTCCATCTCCTATTCCCACCCACAGACAGCCCTGGCATCCAAAACCCCCTCTCCCCAAACCTCACACAGTCTGGTGGCTGTTTGGCCACAGCACAGTGACACAATGAGGCTTCTAGCAGGGTCCACCTGGCAATTAGTCTGGGCATGAGAGGCATTCTCAGCTAAAGGAAGGATTTGAAATTCCCCTCAAGTACTCCAGGGAAGGTTTAGTCCTTCCTTGTTGCTAGCATTTGAGTGGAATGATAAACAACACTGCAAACCCTGAGCTTCTCAAAGGACCAGAGGCACAGATCTTTAATAAGGCCAGGACTTCCTGTATCTTGTGTGTCTGAGGCACCTGCTGCGTTAAGCAGCAGACCCACAAGTGACAGTGACTTCTAAATGTTAGCTTAAGGCTCTTACCTTTATAAGCCCATCAGGAGCAGCCAGAAAACAAACAAGAAAACAAAATATTATCTGAAAAATGCTTACCAAGAGAGCAGCACAAATAGGGCCATGGATGATATAAAGCAGATGAGTATCAGAGCTGATCCAACAACTAGAGAAAACAAACAGGAAAAGAAAAAAAAAAGGCATTTGTTAGCTTTGGTTTATTTTTTACCTTAAGAAAATATAAAAGTTTTGCAAAGCAAGCTGAAATGCTACTTACTTGTCATTATAATATAAACTTCTTGCAACAGCATGTATGCAGGCAGGGATCAGTGGAAAACCTGTGGAGAAAAACCAGTATTTTCTTCATTAGTAAATCTGGTCAATAACTAAGTAAACTTGCATATCTTGCAGGCATCTTCTGTATTTTCACCTCACCCAAATTATATACCTGCAGAGCAAATAAACTAACACAGACCAATTTAATCATTCTTTTCTTAGATTTCTTTCTGAGGGCTGCATGAAACCTTATTCCCACTGACTTGCCAAGAAATCCACAGCAACACACAGGAAAGGCAAATCAACTTTTGACTTTTTAGAATGCAACAAGTGATCTTCATTAACACGGATGCTTTTCAGGCTGCAATCTGCAGTAACACCAAATAGGTAGGAAATATTAAAATGGTGATTGCATACATGAGCACAGCTTCAACAGTATGACCAGCGGTGAGCATGTTCTCACTGGTATGGGACGAAGTATCAATACTTTGTTGGGTATTCAGAAAACAACTTTGAAATTAGACTCAGGAAATCAAGCCAAATGAAAAAAATTTAAAAGAATAAGCAAATTAGTCATCTGGGGCCCTTGACACTCTAGTGGTACCTGATCTTCAGGAGCTGCTGAGCACCTGTGACCCTCCAGCCACGTCTCAGCTGCGCCTGCAGTGGGACAGAGGGAGTCAGGTACCAAGTGACATTGGAGCTGAGTGTGCCAATACACTGAGGCTGCAGAGAGACTTCACTTTCACTTTGTGAATAAACCCTTGTGCATTATCTGAGGTGAGCAGGCTTGGCTTGTTAGTTTTGATACCGATACTACTTGAGATCTTCAGTCACAGCTATTCTGTGTTTGCTTAGAGAATAATACAGGTCAAATGGAACTGCTGGAAAAATAAATTCTGGGCCATCCCTAACTCAGTTCTGACCCTCCACCCTAGGCATGGCGAGACTTCTCTGAAAACAAACATTCATTCCTGAATAAACATCTTCGAAGTGAGGAACAATGAATAATTACTTCTTAAGGCCTTTTTTATGATAGGAGACTATTTTCTCTATACAAAGGAGGAGTCACTTCCTGACTCCAGAAATTCATAATCTCTCTCTCAGCAGTGGTACACACAACTTCCTACGTTAATATTTCTAAGCTTGTTAAAACACTACAGACAAAGAATCGGGGTGTGCCATTGTCACTCAAAGCTATGGCTCAGAGAGGCAAAGGTACAGATGTTTGAAGGAGGAAGAGGCTGCATTGACCTGAAAATACACAACGTGAAATCACATACCCCAGCCAAGAAGGTAATACCACATCAAGTGCTGCTTCTCAGCAAAAACAGCCACCACAATCAGAGTGTGCAGGTAAATGCCTTCACACAGCATCCAAAAGTAGTTGCAACCCATCAGGTACAGGTAGATGAACTGTGACACTTTGCAACTGACCTGCAGGAAAAAGAAGCAGAGTATAATATAAATTTTTAATTTGCAAAAATCTCAGAGCTTTATCTGCAAAGTGGAAAAAAATACCACTCGAGGTAATGTTTATTCTGTTTTCCACTACAATTACATATTTATTTACTTTTAAAAATATAATTTTCATGGCATTACAATCCCACATTTTATGGTGACATAAATTTAATAACTGGGACAGGGTTTTTGTTATTCACACTTGAGGACCCTGAGATCCTCAAGTGTGGTAGCATGCTGTAATGATATTTTGCCTTATTGCAAACCTTGCCCCACTTAACCATTCTAAATCCTTAAATTACCTGATAGTAACCACACAAGAAATGTACTTTGATGTGGGTTATCCCCTCTCAGTTTTACCCATCACAACATATAACTACTCCAGAGAACAATTAATGTTTTTAAAATGCTTGCAACACTTCCAATTTTAACCCACTTATCACACTGCACCTAGGGACTGAGAGCTTGCAGTTAGTTCTGGAGGAACCTGGCATTTATTTGTATTTAGCTTCATTCAAAACATACTCTATGGTTTAAATGCTATAATAGAATTGATTGTGAAGTATAAAATGTGAGGTTGTGAACAAGGAGCAACACCTAACTTGCAGATTTGGCCACAATAAATCCTTTTTTTTCCTCCTTCCAACATTGCTGCCTGATTGATTGCTCTGTTTCTGCCACTTGGCTTAAAACAAACCAAAACTCAATACTGTTTTACCATTTTCTGCTACCTAACTCACTTGATGATGATTATTAGCAGCTATCTCAGGTATGTTTTCCAGCACATTGATGACTGCTTCTACAGGAGAAAAAGAAATTATCTTTTTACTCTATTCACCTTCTGGAGTTTTGCCCTAACTTTCACAGAATTAAAATTCGTCTTCCATGTCAAAATAACACTAAAGCCTGAGCTAGGGATTTGTTTATGTATTTCATCTTTAGGCTCTTGTGTTGCAAAAATAAATTGTTCTTATTTCACCTGAATTAAAGCCATAAGAAACTAGCAGACAGATCTAAAACATGTTGCAAAACATTTTTTCCTGCCCTTCCTTGGTGAATTCAGCTGTCAGCCTCCCTGACATCATCTAGAATAGTCTTTCTTGCAGTTGTTTCAGGGCAAAAGTGATTCTGTGGAGCTGGGAAGAGGCGTTCAGTAAGATCAGTCCCTTAAAGCACTTTTACTATTTCACAACTTCGGATGTGCAATGTCCCAGGCACTGTGAGACATCTGCTGTGCTACGTCACACGGACATGGCGTTAGGAATGCTGGAACCTCGCTACACACAACATTTCATCAGATGTGCAGTTCCCACCTCTGCTGCGCTGCCCAAGTCATTCATAGACAAACAAACAAGGCTGGCAAATAGACTTTCACTTACTGGGTTAGTTGCAACTAATTCCTGGTTGTTGGCAACTGCTGTCAGTGAAATTATTGTTACAACAGAGTTGCAAACAAAAGAGAAAAACAGATTTTTATGCAGAGTAATCCTTTGGCAACTCAAGCTCCTAGAAAAGAGAAACAAGAACAAGTTAGTACATGGGAGGACAACTATGTGTACTTGGGGACAACTCTGACATTTTGAAATGCTAGAGCTCTTGATTTTACTAACAAGTCTTACGTCAACACTTTCTTCAGGTCCAGAGCAAATTTAATACACCAACAGGAACAAAGCAAGTACTTTTAAATCCAATATGTTTATAGTGAAGGACCTGCTTTGTAGTGGCCAGCTGAAAATGATCTGAATGCTGATAATAATTTTTAGAGGATTTACACTTTTTTTTGGTTACTACCTGAAGAATTTCCCAATTACTTATCACACCTGAGCTTGATGAAGCTGTCTTACCCTGTTTCCATTTACCCAAATCTGTTCCGATCTTTTGAGGATAATTCCCTTTTACCCATATCCTTGTCATTTTTCTTCTTTCACCCAAAAGCTAGAGGAATATCTAAATAAGCAAAATAATGCAAATCTCACCCTGACTTTTGTGTATAACTAAGTTAAAAACAGCTTATAGGATATAATTGTAAAATCACTAAAAAACTGCAATTAATTGTGTTAATTTCTAAGGTTTGCTTTTAATCTGGCAATAAAATTAAAAAGAGAATACCTTTGGAAGGGCTTTTTTTTAAAAAAAAAACCAGATTCAACAATATCAAACAATGTTGAACTTAGGTGCAGCAACTTTCTGTTTTTCTGCCATCCTAGAGGAAGCAGGAATAACTTAGTGTATTCCAAGATGAGGGACTGCTTCTCATTCAAGTTTTTCCAGTGAACTCCTCAGTTGCTTCGGAGACAGCATCAACTGAAGTCTCTGCTGCAGAACTCGTGCTCTATAACCACACCTGCCTGTCTCCAGTTAATGGCCAGAGAGATGGAGTGCAGCTGATTGACATTTTGGCATGACCAATTGGGGAGAAAATCTACCACTTACACACACACCACTGCTGCTCCCTGAGAGAAATCAGAAACATTCACAGGGGCAGCAGGGGACATGTCTAAACTGTCACCCAAGGGAAAAAAAACCAATTAAGTTTTCTGGCCTCTTCAAATAGCATGCCTGGAAGAAAAGATAAAGGAGGGACATTGGTGATTCATTTTTAATTTGAGAGGATAGAAGGGAGACCTTTACATTTTTTCAGAGAAATGCAGATATGGAATATTCACGAAGGCTGGAGGAGTATGTTGTAAACTGCTGACAGATGAAACAACAGTCAAGGTGACCCAAAGGAAGAAAACGACAGTCCCAAAAGCCTGGCTATAGGGCAGATCTTGGCTGCATCCCTTGCAGCCCTCACAAGGGCAGTGTACAAAGCACCCACAGATCCCTGGACTGAGCTCACAGGTTTGGGAACACACTGTGCAAGCCCTGAGACAGTCCGAGTCCATGGCACTAAAAACAAGGGAAGGAAACCCCTCTAGAAACCTGTGCTGC
The DNA here is from genome assembly GCA_013397845.1 of Melanocharis versteri. NCBI lineage: Eukaryota > Metazoa > Chordata > Aves > Passeriformes > Melanocharitidae > Melanocharis > Melanocharis versteri. The sequence continues at coordinate 36,840 of VZTG01008868.1, forward strand.
CATTCAACAAGGACCTACAGGAAACTTCGGTTGCCACGTGTCATCTGGCTGAAGAAAATACAAAAGAAAAAGTCTCTGAAATATGGAAAACAGGGTTGCATATGAATTTGAGAAAAAAAAAATATTCCATTAGGCTCTTTAAAATTTTGAGTCTTTTATTGCCCCAAATGCATAAACTTTAATTATTATAACATGCAGGGTGTTAGGTTCTTTGAAAATGTATTTTTATATGGTTTTTTTTCCCTGTATGGTTTATATATGAAAAGAGAGACAATACTAGATTCCAGTGAAGGGCTTTGTGTAAACAAGTCCTAAAAAACTCTGGAATTCTGTCTGCTTATTGTTAAGACTCAAGGCTCAGGCAAGGAAGAGCACGTACAGCTAATGGGGCCATCTCTCCGGGTCATCCCGCAGCTGTTCCTGTTGAATATTCAAACACACCCATCCACACCCACCCCCACCCATGCATGAAAGGATTGAAAGGATCATCCAACAAGAAACGAAAAGCAGGACTGATGACATTTAAAAACTAAGACTGTTTTTGGTAATAAAAGGATTTTTCCTAAGCTTCCCCACCCTCCCTTTTCTGTTATCCTTCCTATATTCCTTTTTTCTGACTGTTTTTCTTAATGACATAATATCCTTTAATCACTTAATTCTCATATTTATGATCTAAGAACATTTCAGTGACCAACCCCTCAATTAAACCATGTGTAGTAAAATAAAAACAGGCTTCCAACTAAATTACCTATCTTCCCTTCTTATTTCCACTCCTGTATATCTTGGGAATTAGGGAAAAACTAATTTCTCCAATATTTCTCCAAAAGAAAAAAGGGTGACATTTTCAAAAGCCCCTAAGTGGGTTTGAGATCTAAGTTTTTAAGGTATTTAAATACTGAAAAACTCAATCAGTGAGATCCACATATGCACCTAAGGGGAATTATCTGTTCAGATGACATTAACTGAAAGTGACTTAGGCAGCTCCTGTCTCCGTAACAATCAAATAATCAGAGCTTTGCCCACTCTCTCTCTCAGTGTTGGTCTCCTCCGTGAAAGCTGTCATGGGATTTGACATGACACTTGATCAACAACTGCTTTATATCAGGTGGATTTTTTCGGGTTTTTTTTTGGCTGCTTTGATTTTTGTTGTGGAGGGGGGTGGGGGCATCTTTGAAACTGTAGCTCCCCTTTATCTGAAATCACTGCTGTTTTAAGTATTGTCTTGCCCTGTTTTTCATTCTTTCTGAAAACCATACAACTATTTTAACATTTGCAACATGTGCATGATCTTGAGTATGTAACAGAATGAGAAAGCAGAGACGCTGCAAGAGTTACTTTTATGTCTCATAGATGAGTTTTCAGAGAAGTTCAGAGCTCCAAGTTTATGACCCATTTCATGCTGTTAAACCAAGAACTCCAATGCACTTGGGGAACACAAGTCACAAGCTGGAGAAGTATTTCCAAGGAGAAAATTTTCTGAAGAAAAACCAAAATTTAAAATGCAAACATAAAATGCAGAAAAATAATTCAAATCCCAAACAGTTGATATTTCCTTTTGGGAAAAGTTCCAAATTTCTAGTCAAATCTAAAGATATCGTAATGACCAGAAATCCAGCAAATGTTGTCTGGAAACTGTCAGTTGACTTACAGAATAAATTTTTTGGAAATGACAAATTCAAAGACACCCCCTACAACAGGAAAAGAAAAAGCCCACCTGTTAAAGCTATGAATAATTATCCAAGCTTTAGCTGATACATAATATATCCTGGTATTAATCTAGGTCCTTAAATATCCTTCTGCTGCTAAAAATAGTTTAGAGGAACTGTACATCCCAGGAGAACAGCTTGCAGAGGACTTTCTTTAGCTTCCTTTGAATTTTGTAATTTCCTTTTATATCCTGACATAACCACAGTCTAGAAAATGTGGTTTGTGGGTCTGGATTCATTCCATGCAGTTCTCTGAGGAAGGACGATCCTGCTCCCAGGCAAAAAAATCCCAGGATGGTTAGACAAACATGACATTGTCACAGGATGGCAGCACGGCAGATCACCTGCTTTTGCAATAAGTGCCACAAGCAAAGATGAAATTACTTTGGTTTTCATATTATGGTATAGAAAAATCATGCTTGACTCTCTGTGATCTTATAAAATCATATCCTACTCCAAATTTTTTCCCCTGTGCTAAAGCATTTTTCCTGTCACATTAGATATTTAGTCTGCTAAACTTTTATTGCAACAGTATAGACTTTTTTTATGCAAAATCAAAGTTCTTATAAGGACTCAGAGCCATTTCACACATTGAGTTTATGGAAGGAAAGTGAATTTGGAAAGGAGAAGGATTGTTTTTACAGGTCATACAAAAATAAATTGGTTGAAAAACAATTATATGTGTTTTCCTCATGAAATGAGATCAGAAAAAGCTGAAATGTCATCCTGAATTCTGGATTTCAAAAGAAGGGCTACGAAGATGAAACACTCCTGTTTGTTGGGGATTTGCAGGAATGCTGTGGAAGCCCGGGGAAATAATGCACAGCTAAAGTGGAAGCACTGCTTTCAGCCAGATGTGACTGAAAAGGAGAACTTCTTTTTATCACCTACCAGCTGCCTCCACCTAACCAAAGCCCACAGCACGAGAAAAGCAGCATCCACTGCCAGTGTATCTGCTATTCCTATTTCAGTGTCAGGAGGAAATGGAAGCTGGAGCGAGGCAGCAGGGTACAGGGGCAGGAGGAGGTGAGTGTGAGGAGCAGATGTGCATTGCCAAGGAGAAGGTGTTTATGAAATGATTAAACCAGGCCAGGCTGTCGAGGGGAGCCCACACTGGGCACGGCAGCAGCTGGCACAGGGAGCAACTTGTCTTTCTCAGCTCTGCTCATGTGGCAACACTCCTGGGTTCACCTTTCCACCAAGTCTCAGCAGCTTCTTGAAGGAAAAGAAAAAGAAAAGGACTCTTTCATAAGGAAGGAAAGAAAGCTCACCAAATATGAAGCAGTAAGATGAATTTTAAAAGGCCTGTGTATTACATTGTGAGCTGTTGTGACAGTGGTGATACAGTGCTCAAACTTCCTTTTGAGGGGTGACATCATAACTGTTAGTCAGCAGATGACAAGCCTGTCATACACAATACTGTGAATCAAAAAATGGGATTATTTTTATTATTCCCATTTCTACTGCAGCTCTTAGCCTTATTTCCCTTACAGTTGTCATATTTTGTGAGTATCAACTTTGGAATGTTACTGTACCTATCAAATGTCATCACTATTTTGGTTTCCACTTGCTCTTTAGCTCTGTTGATACTTGGCATAACACAGAATCATAGAACATCCAGACTTGGAAGAGACCCACAAGGATCATTGAGTCCAGCTCCTAGTATCCGTGCTGAAATTTATCACTGAAAATCCATACATTACAAACCCAAAATGAACAAACATTTTCCCATTTCCTATTTTCAGTATATTCTACTGTTTTTGGGTCGCAGGTTTTTGATTTTAGATTTCTGAGAAAAGAAACCTCAATTTTTGTTACAATATAATGTCCAATGCCAAACCTATATACTGGCTTTCTTCACCATCTAACTCCATCTAATTTCATTTGCATGGCTGCTGTTCCAAAGTACTGAAACTAGGATTGTGGCAACCACTGGTAGCTGATAAAGGATTTTAAATCTACTTACTTAAAATAAAAGAATATGCCAAGAGAAATCAGAAGTGATGCAATTGAAAGGCCGTGTCCGATGATGGCCAAGTAATACAAGTTCAGAGCAGTCTGCAAGAGAAAAACAGAGCCAAGTGATTCAGACAGAGCTACTGCTGATAAAGCACATATTTGTACATCTCTTCTGCAGTTAAAGTGGCTATAATACTAATAAGAAAAAAAAACAGAAAACCATTTCAGGTAATGATGGAACAAGTCCAGAATCCTGCCAAACAACATCCTACTAAAATCTCTCTCCATAGGGAACACAGCAGATTAATAGAAGTAATCACTAAAATTTACCTTGTACCAGTTAAAACACCAAGCTTACAATATACACTGCTATGTTTTTTTTCTGAGTATTTATATAAATCTGTCTATTTAAGTTCCTGTACTGTATGCATTGCTGTCTGAGGCTTGATTCCTCTCTTAATGCAACTCCTAAGTAAAACATGTGCTTCCTGTATGAATTAATGTTTTTTTTCCCCCACAGAATGTTTTTTTCTCATCATTAAAAGATGCTTCCTTCAAAGTCAGCTGTGATTATGGTACTGGAAATTCAGTTTTTACTGAACATTTAAGGAAGGACATGAAAAAAATTAACAATGACTCAAAAATAGTGAAGACTAAACATGTTAAATAAGCCTATAGCCAATTATGGAACTATCTGGGTAGATACAAAAGGTGAAAAAAAGGAACCAGTGATTTAGATTTGGAATATGCTAATGTTATCATTAATTCTTGTAGCTAATATATTAATTAATTATTTGTATCAGAAAGTAACAAACCTTTGCTTTCAGTCGTAGAATCTGTCTTGCAAAAAACTCTTGCTGCATTAAATGTTCATTTGGCTCATAAGGAAATTAAGATTTCCAGGTTGAACCTTACACTCTCCCAATAAAGCACAACTATTTGGGCTCCATAAGGAGAGGGAGAGCACACATCCAAATGCTCACATACTGCAAACTCTGTGTATCCTCTGAACTTATCATTCCAAGTTAGGACAGAGTAATTACAGCTTGCTATATATACTGACTTTTGAGATAATATGAAAAGATTGCAGGTAAAGCTTTAAGTAGCTTGTAAGATGACACAAGGGTAACTCTTTATATTTCTTTGCTAGAAATTTTCAAATTATAATTCTTTTTAAAAATGATATAACTTCCTTAAATAAAAAAAACCCAAACAAACAGAAATGCAATAGGTATTATTGTGAAATTTGGAAAGTGATAAAAATTTGGAAGTGAGAAAAATCAAGTGTTACCCCAAAATGCTAAAATTTGAGTTGTATAAATGACAGCGGCCTTTCTATGACAGGTGCCTATCCTGTATCACCCCCTCACTCAGTGACCAGTCTAGGCAGAGCTGCATTTTAAGGATTTAGAGATTTCCCCACAATTTAGAACAGGCACAGAGATGTGATACAGCAGCAACCACTGCTGAGGGCAGTAACAATGAGAATTAACAATGCACAACAGCTACAGTTACTGTGCAGTGTCTCACCTGCCTTCCAAGCATAGTGAGGAGATAATGCTGCTGAGCATAACAAAAGAACTGCAACACGCAGCAAGGCTTTCTTTGGAGCTGTTATTCCATACAATGGCTTCAGATTTGTGACAGAGTTGAAATATGCTGGCAAAACAGCCTGAGGGAAGCTACCTCATTATTTATAAAGAAGGATCGCTCCTTTCTGAATAATATCCTCCATTCCCAGCCAAATATTAGCAAGAATCAATGAATTATGGCAATTCTGCTAATAGAATTAAACTGCCATTAGCAAAATCAAAGTCTCATGATTTGAGAAAAAGCAATAATAAAGTGCCTTATCATCATCTGTAACCATCTTTTGCCCAATATGGTTTTTAGGTAAGTAGCCTAAGGCATTCAACAGCAATGGTGCAGGCAGTTAGAAACTCTATTACATGTCAGATTTCTTGACACAGTCTACTACTACTGAGCCCTTTAACATGAGGTGCAAATTAATTTACAGCCTGTCCTGGTCTGTGGCTTGTATTCCTGGTTCTTGGGAATTTACAATTTCAATTTACTGCTTCTTCCCATGACTGAATGCTTCATAAACATAAGGAATGTTAGTGGGCATACAGCTGGGGAACAGAGCAAAATATGCAGTTTTGCCCACTGTATCTTCACATATCACAAAGTATCTCAAAGAGGTAATTTAGAGATTTTTTTTGTTTCTTTTTCTAAATTTTTTAATGGATGAGCATGTTCAAGATAAACTGAAGTCTATAAAAATAGCATCTATACATAGACCCACACAGGTATGTGTAGGGACAGAGCCTACTTTTGATATTCAGAAAACTACTCAAAGCATTGTTGCATCAACTCTGCTGCCTTTTGAGTTTGGAAACTTGTGCAGATTTTCAGTTCAGTTTCTTGACACTGGTACCATGCACTTATTCCTTTCCTACCTTCACTTTTTCATGTGTATAGATGTTGCACTGGGTGTAGTTTGTCCACGTCCTGTTGCTTTCTGGGTGTCTAAACCAATTCCCATTTGGATCACAGATCTTCGTAACTTTTTCTGCAATCAAAGTTGACGGAATGAAAAAGAAAAGAAGAAAAGTGAAAGAAAACACAACAGTCAGCACTGAAGTTCTATTTCCTCATATCAAGTATTTAATAAAGATTGGCAAACAAATGACAGCTTTATTAATAAGACTAGAGAGACTTTGCTTGTTACTATGAATTCTGAGAAACTTGAGGCTGTTGCTTTTGCTTGGCAAGGGCAACCGATGATGTGATTTTCCTTAAGAAAACAAATAGATTTTCCCTCTCCAATCCATTAAGTATCAAAATACATTGAACTAACTGTTAGAGAACTACCAGATGAAGTGACAAGAATATTTAAATGGCTCGTTTAACATCCAAGATGGAAACTGAAGCCTAACATCCTACCACTATAAATAAGTATTGGACAGGCAGGAAAATATCAATAGCAAAACTGCTCAAGAACCAAACTGGAAAATTGCTGGAAACACAAGGATTTCTATCATCAAACAGAGGCATGAAAAGACTCTGGGAAACACAAAGTGCGCAGAAAGAGACAAGACTAGAAATCCATGACATTTTCCATATGCTCACAAAGCTTAGCCCACAGAAACAGGAAATGATTCAAAGTGGGAGAAACTCTTTGTCAACTTCAATGGTTAAATTGAGGTAAAGGAGTAATTCATATTTCTGCCTGTCTGTTGGAAAAACTCATCTCTAAGAGGAAAAAAGTGTGATTAACTTCAATTCCTACTCCCTAATCTACAGAATCCCTCAGGCTCACAGTTCAGAAAAGAAAATAAGTAACTTGTCAGATTTCCATGTGATAAAAGGAAAATGCGAATAGTGGGTCTTGAGTTTCCGAAATCCTGGAGCATTAATGACCTGAGTGAGGCAAATAAGAGACATCAAGCCTCCAGACCCTCATTTCAGTGAGAAATACGTTGACGTAGAAGTCAATGCACTCATACCTGATGGGTTGAAATCCTGAAAGTAGTCAGGACAACGCTGTACTGACACGGTTCCAGCAGCAACATCACTCCAGCACAACCAGCCATCCCAGGTCCTGTTACAGTAAGGACCTGCAAACAGATAGAGACTTGGGAACAAAAGAACTCTTGTTTCACAATACTCTTTCAAAGGTAAGATGTAGGACTGGGTAAGGCAGGTTTGCAGCAATGAGGAAAAGAATTAAAAAATAAGATTTAGCAGTAGTTGATTAAAACTTCACTTAACGGAGATAGTTCCTTATACATACATTTCTTTGACCACATTTTAAAATCTTTTCTCATGCACCTTGAAACAGCCTACATCTACAATTTGCAAACCTCAGATCCAGAACATGGTGGGAAAAACCCTTAAATTGATTCATACTCAATAATGTACCTAGCAAAGAACCTCATGCTTTCAAAGCTGTTTTTACTGATTTTTTTTTTTAATATTTCGGATGTATAACAAACCTGTACATATGTTTGCTCATTCATAGAAAACACAGTGGTACCCCAGAAGCCATGAGAAAGCCTGGCTGGGAGGAGCCACAGCTGCTCTGCCTCAGGCTGAGCTGAGCCTGCAGCGGTCACTGTGGACAAACACTTCCCTAAGTGCTCCAGAAACACAAAATCCAGTGTCCCTCAAGAGCCTGTTCCAATGCCTCATTGCTCACACATTTCAACATCTAAAATAAACCTCCCTTGAGAATGAGCTGGCGTTTCATAAACAGCTTCTTTCCCAAAAGGCACACAGAATGACTGACACATTCTACAAAATTGAAGATGTTTTTATTATCTTGCTTCGGTTTTCTTTTAAAGACATAATAATGTCCCCATATCAAAGGCTGCAGTTTTCAAACGTTGTGTAATTCCTCATCTGAAGATCTTCCAATTTGTGCAGATCCTTCTGAAGCTGTGAAGCCCCAAGCTGGGCATAAGCTTATGCTGCCATACTTGTATCCATTTCTGACCTCCAGGCACTCAGTTCCTCCAAAGAATCACTTCAGAAGAGAAAAATCTCTTTGTAAAAGAACATAATCACCTTTCCTTGCCTCAAAAGCCATTCAGTATTTCCAGAAGTTACCAAGTGAATACAGCAACAGGTGGAGTCGCTGAGGTCAGTCAGCTCTGAGTGACTTATCAGGAAAAGTAACAATGACACTACCACAACCCTCGGAGCAGGGAAACTGTGTGGACTTAGATACTTACGAATTTTAAAGGCAGATGTGACCAGGCAGACAGAGGTATTATAAAAGCATAAAATGAAATAAGGTGGTGAGATTAATTAGTCATTATTTTTTAATATAGATATCTATTTAAATTAACATTTTCTTATTTCATCAGCAAGAAAAGCTTTGTGTTATATCAGAAGTGGTGCTATAGGCAGTTAATATAACATTTTACTTCATGCATCCTGGAGTGATATTTATAAAAAATTGGGCAAATATAGTTACAACCTGAAAAATAATTGCTAGCAAGGTAAGAAATTAATACAACTCAAGGATACTGAATTACTGCAATTATATCTTTTGATCACTTGCTTTAGTAAAACCTCATGAGAAAACAATCTCTACCTTCTTTCTTGTGAATAGGGTCTTGCATAATCTTCTGGTAGCATTCATACTGCGCTGTCATGATTTTATTCCGTGTAACACTCAGTTGGGCAAAGTCCAATGTCGTGTTCTGATGCCCCTCAGCTGGTGTAGCAGTGGCAAAGAACTAAGAGGAAAAACACTTCTTTTAGCAAACCATGTACAAGCTCCAACAAACTTTTTCAACATCAGTCTTTTCAAATACTGTACTTTAAATACTATTTTACTGAAAGAGAGTGATCTTCAAATCTTATTACTGACAATATGATTTTGTGATTTTATGGTTAATTTAGTAATTCTTACTACTGAGTCTTGATAAATGTCTCCTGAATGAGCATGGGGGAAAAACAAAAACAATTGGCAAGTTTTGTAAATAATAATGGCAACATGCATAAAAAACACCGAGACAGTCAGAAGCATACGAACAGCTTTTGTAAAGCCCAGTGAAATGTATCAAAATTTAGTCTAAAAGACATTTCAGTCAGGCCCAAAATGGTCCTTTATGAAAAAAGACCTTCCACATATTTTGTGCACTGAAGCATTTGGCTTGTCCAGAGCTATTTGATTTCTCTGCAATCTGGTGAACCGTAAAGTCAACCCTCAGAATAGAGAATGGTATTCAAAAGACAAGACATCCACTTGGATAGCTATTAAAATTAAAAATTAAAAAGTCTTAGGAAGGTTGATCGTGACCAAAACCTGAACCTTTTAAGTGCATTTTTAATAGTAATTAAGTATTTTATGGGAAGCTACTAAGTTTCACAGAAAAACAAAGCTGCAGATTGAAATACTGTACCGCTGTTGTACAAGGGATGAAATTAAAATTTCTGAGGATGCTCTCTGAATCTCAGTTAGTTGTCTCCTCCTCTTCCTGGGGTCTGCAGGGTACTGCCTCTATGTCACTTGTCCACTATTATTGTTCTGAGCCAGCAGAGAATATGCTGGATTCAGCAGAGGTAAATACTATTTCTGTTCCTTTGCCAAAGGAATTTAAAGGACAACAGAAGGTAGATAAAGATCCTGTTGTGCAGAAGCTACATTTGAACACAAGATTAGTTCTTTCTGCACTTCCATATTAATAATTTCTATGGTACTCTGTAGAGGGTTGTTAAAACTGGAAGTGATTTTAAAAATTCGTAAGGCTCACCATAGTTACTGATAAGAAGAGCAGCAAAAATGTGGTCCAGATTTTTGTCATTTTTATACCTGGTGCAGTCAATCTTATGTTGTAGCTGAATGAACTCAAACTGCAATAGAAAAAAAAATAGAAAGAAATTTAGCAATTAATGAAAGCCAAAACTGATAAAGGATTTTCATGTTTTCTTTCTGAACTAAAATTGATGGAGGTCCTCTCCATTTTTATTCCTGCACGGTGATGCCTTGTGAAAGACACTGGGATGCACAATATGGTGTCAAAACAAGGCACTCAGCTCCTCAGCAGTGAACTCCAGCAGCAGGGTTTTCCTGCACTGCTGCCTCCACTGCCTCAACCAACACCTTCAGAGGGTTTGTCTCAGGCAGGTGCCTGGAACCAACCCCACAGAAACAGCCCCAAGATACAAATTGCACTCGAGGCCATCTCGGCCTTTGGGCGACCACAGCAAACTGCAGGCCCATTTCCTTAAAGTACACTCAGACTTTCAAATGCACACAATTATTTCCCATTTTCTTCACACCTCCTGATATTTAACTGTGCCATTTCTGGAATAACTGATCTAATAAGAAGATACTTTATCCTGAACTTCCAGCTTTGCAGGGATGACAATAGGAATGCAAGAATTATTTGGGAGCTGTAAAATAGTTTCTGTATCTGTCATTTGAAGAAAACACGAATACCCAAGCCAGCTATGATCACCTTACAATGCAGGCTCTTCTTGGAATTGATTCTTGAAGTGAAAAATGTACCCAAAGCATAAAATGGACACAATTATTTATGAAGCACGTAGACTATCCATCTGGTCTGTGACAACTGCCTCAAAAGGAAGGGAAATGTCAAGGAGATTTGTCTTTTAATATTTCAGTGTCCTGAAGTATCCTGAGAAGATCACAAAGCTGAGCCTGAAACTGAGATAGGAGCTTTTCTTCTGATGGCACGGTGGAAAAAGACCTCTGCATACTCAGTTTAGTTATGACAACTAAACCACATTTCAAAAATCCAACTATCTCACTGCAGCAGCATTAATGAAGCTATCTCAGCTAAAATAAAAGTAATAACATGTGCGTGAGTTTAGCTGCCTGGTACAGATGAATTCACTCCAACTCTCACACTGTTATTTAAGACACAATCCTTGCACACCCAAAGACCCTCACACAGCTCAGAGACCCCACTGCCAGCGAACACAGAGGGCTGTGGGTGCTGTACCCACACACAAACCTGTGTCTTGACCCAAACCACATTCCCCCTCCGATCACACCTGCTCTTGTCTTTGGAAACTTTTCTTATCCAGCAGCGATGTGCTATGAGAGACTGGGGGATGGCAAACAATTGGCAATGCATTGGCCAGCAGAGGTAATTGGACAAAAAGCTAATTTTTAAAAAAAACACCCCCACCTTAGTCACAAAAATCAAGCAGTTGACATTGCTACTCTTCTGCTTTCACGCTGGGACTGGATCCTCCTAATGCAACTGTAGCACAATAAACAGCATCTTGTAGGACGTTTAAACTACTAAACATGAGAGCACTGCTGTTCATTGCACAGCCTGATGCAAATACAAGAAATGTATTGTAAAATCAGTTGTGCCTGTTTAACCCAGATTAAAACTGTATCCATAATCTTCCTTCTATTTTTACCAGTGGCATGCAATCCTGGAGCACTGATTGCTGCAAATTGCACAGGTGAGGCTCAGAAATTCAAATCTGAAGGCTCTTAAAACACTTAGAGGAAGACCAATTAGCATACATGAAATATATCCTTGGTTTGAGCTACTACTCTGGAAAACCCATGATAAGAACTGAAGTAAATAGACAACTTTAAAGACCCTGATTTGTTAACTAAAGAAAAATCTAAATATCTTTGTGCAGTGACTAAAGCTTGACTAAAACCAGATATCTAAATATATCTAAATTAACAGAAGGGCAAGATGAGTTCAATTCTGCGTGACAACTGGGGGCAGGGATGATTAATTCAAACCTATCACAAGTTTCATTCATTCATTTACAGCTGTGTCTGTTTTCCTAGGGGAAAAAACCCTGACCTTCTAAGGAAACTGGAATTAATAACTTACTGTAAAGTAAGTCAATAATCTCTTCTCTCCCAAGGATGACAAAGCACATCTGTGCAGGGTTAAAATCCACAAATGATGTGCACAGGACAAGCCAAGAGATGAACCAAGTAGAAAACAGCAACCACAATTTAGTGCATGTTTTTCTGTACATGCATACAAGAGTTCCAAATAATTTTCTCTACAATAGTTCCAAAAATCCTTATGCTAAAACAAATGTTGGATGGAAAATTTCAAATGCATGCTTTTATATTGCTCTCACTTAGCCTTGCTTATTTTAATTTGTCTAAAAGATACAACATCATATAAACAAAGGCAGAAATTATCTGCTTTGATTCAGAGTCCAAGTTTGTTTCACAATATCAAGTCATCCCTTAGTTCAGTTCCTTTAATGGTCCAAGTCTTTTCATACCTAGTGGTTTTGTAGACACTTCCTATCAACTACTCCAATATCCACTGTTAAATCATTAAGTCTTCCCAGGAGATAAAATGTTAAGTCAAGCCTATAACGCACTCTATGCTTTCCACTCATTTGTCTCAGTTGCTAACATTTGGAGAGAAAAAAAACCCCAACCACCACCTTTTTCTAAACATCACTGCTTATGGACTTCATTACAAAATGCAGGATGAAGGTCATGCAGATGCCTGTTTGGACTGCAGGAAAGCATTTCTTGCATCACTACATGAATTCATTCACTCAACATTTATTCCAGTTAGTCTGGATAAGACCTTTCCAAGGAAAATTAAAAACTTTCTTAGGGGTAAGCCAGTACTGCTGAGAAAGTCAGGCTGCTTTTATTAATCATCTGCTCTGACAAGATATGAACCAAACCTAATTCTCAGAAAGTTCTTTCCCTCTCAAAGCTGGGAGGTATTAGACATACAAGAAACTAATAGTGAAAAGAGACCCATTCTTAGGCTTCCTTAAATAATGATGCTTCTCAAGTTGTTCTGCTATTGTAAGTCTGACAAGTCCACTGTGGGGTAGAGAAAAGAACTGTATTGGATTGAGAATAATCTGAGTGTCTTGAATGAATCCCTTGACTCCACTCTGTGACAGTGGGAATCTGCACAAAAACCTGTAGAGTTGGGATTTCCATGGCAGGTATTGACTGAAACTGAGGTGGTAGAGACACAACACTACAGCTACTGGTAGTCCTCTGGCTGAAGTATTTTCTCACTAAAAGGGAACATCAGTGTGAAAAGAATGGGGAATTGTAACAGTAAATCAATCTTCCAGATCTTTGAAATGTCATTTTTATTTCTAGTGCATGTTTGTGCATTTAGTGAAGACTGGGATAACTGAAAACAGTAACAACAACAACAACAAAGGAGCTGCCATTAACTATACTCCCAAGGCCTGCATTGTGTTTGTCACTGATTGCAGTGACTCCTACTGAACAAGGAGGAATTAAAAAGGAACTGCAAGCTGGACTTAGTTAAAATAGTCACTGGTATAGCTTTAACAGATGTTCCCATTTCTCTTCCTCCCGCTTTCTCTATGGAGCCATCCTGCCTCATCAGCTGTTTCTATTTTTAACTTTTCCCCATCCTCCCAGGAGTAAGTGGCACCCTTGCTGAGCTCCAGACACTTCCCATTTCAACAATACAGTAAAAGGGTTAAAAAAAGCAGTCATTATAAAGAAAAAAATAATTTTTTTAAACTTGAAAATCACATTTAGTACAAAACAAAAAACACAGGCAGCTTCCACCTCAAGCAGTTCTCAAATCTGACTTCAAGTGAGAATGAAACTCTGGGAGTGGGACAGGAGGGAGAGCCTACTTATGTCACTGCAGGCCCATCCATAAATGCCCAAACATTTTTCACTAATTGGTAATCTTTGATTTGCCCGGAAGCCAACAAAACAACCATTCCCAATGACAACAAAGCCAAAGCCACAAAACTTGTGCAGTGTAAAGGATGTACCTTGCAGTGTGCTGTGGCCTTGTAATACTGAAGTTAAACATGTTTGCATACAAATATACAACCTTCATCTGAAAACTGGGTCAGAATGGGTATTTTCTTGACACTTTGTTACTTCTGGTTCTGTCTGGAGGGAGGCGTACAACTTGAAGTATTAAAAACCCCAGGCAATATTTGGTTGTTTCAGCCCAAGATAAAGGCAAAACCAACAAGCTGGAAAATGCCCAATACTTTTCGAAGTGTCCCTAATTTGAATTGCTGCTCAAAGTGCACTGTTAATAAAAAACTCCCTCAAACCAACAAAACCAGTAGCCTCAAATGGAATTACAGATAGAACCTCTACTTGCATCTTCACTCACACAAACTTTCTGGGAAATACTTCTCTGACTAAAAGAGCTTTGCAAGTGGGTAGCACCAGCCAAACAATAATACACACCAGATTCATTGAGTCCTGGAAATGAACTGCAAGATCTCCACACTTACGTTAGAAAACAATGCAAGGCAGTTTGGAAATCTTCCTGTTTGGGTAATCTGCCTTTATTTCTGAGGGAACCACTTCTGCCAGGATTTGAACAAACCGCTCAATGGTATCCTGTAACAGCACACAGCTGTATGTGTGGGAATTACTCCATCCTCCTAATAATTATGGAGCTTAAAAGCAAAGTTAAATAAAATAATGCCACACAAATATTCTCTCTCTACCTTTCTTTCCCGGAGTTCCTCCTAGGAAGCAGTTGTGGCACGATGGCATTTAACATCTTCTTGAGGATTAACAGAAATAAAGAAACACAGTGGCATATCTCAATTTAACAACTGAGTTATCCTACAGCTCCTTCCTTGTGCAGGTGGTAGTTTGGCTCAGCAGGAGAAAGCCCTCGCTGTTTAATTCCTGGGCCATGTGCTGGGCTGGTCTCATGGCTGTGCAAGTACGAAGTTAGGACTGGCTCACAAAGATGTTTCATATCGTGTATTCTCTTTCTTAGCATGCTTTTTGCTTTTGTTTTTGCATCATTCTGGTTGCATGCCAGAGGCCTAGAAGAGATTGCAGAACCATCTGCATATGAGATTACACAGATTAAATTACTCCTGGGTGCTTCTTCCCATGAATAGTTTTTGGCAACCATTCAGAGAAGTTTTGTCACCTGCACCCAGCAGAAATTACTAGCAGTAATTGGCAACACTCACGGCCAGCTCCAATAACACCTGAAGTTATAAGAAGCTATAACAGAGTGATGGGGGTGCTAGTTTTCCTCTATTTTCTAACACTTCTTTTGTTCCTGTCACAGGCGTGGATGATATTGTAAATGATTCTGAGGAGAAATATGGGCTTTTGAGGTCTAGTTAAAATCCAAACCAACCAAAAAAACTCCGCAAAAAATGCCACCACAACAAAGCTCTCCAAATAAAATTTTGGAGAAATGTCTACAAGGTTCTTCCCCTGGCATATTCTGCATTTTCTGCCCTTGGTCAACATTACTCCTCTCCACACAGCAGACTGCAGAGCAGAGTTTTTGTGGTTTTGTCCATCACACCAATTTTGGCTCTTTAAAACAGGATTTCCACTGACAAAAAAGGTAAGAGTATTTCCTCCTTGCTTCTACATTGAAAAGTCTTCTCTTGGCCCTTGTGCTTTCCCTATAAATTATGAAGGCTCTACCTCTCCTCCTCCAATATGATGAATTTCTTACTGATGAAGCCAGCAGTACGAATCGTGCAATGCCACGTGGAAGAATGGCAAGGACTCAGTGAGGGTTATAGTTACAAGTCAGCAGGATATCTAACCGTGCCAAAGAAATGCAGCATAGGAATTTTAAGAATATTGAAGCAAAGTAAAATTATTTGTCTCTCCTGAGGAACTAGTTGTTAAATGAAGGCAATAGAAGTTCTGGAAAAGCAAAATCTTTACCAAGAGACTGCTGGGGCTTTACTCTCAAGACATACAACTGTGATTTCCAACAGTGTATCGTTCTTAATGCTGCCAGAGCTTCCAGTGAGTGCTATTTGACTACTATTGTGTAAGCACATTGTTATGCTTATTTTACAAGCTTAACCCTTTTCACCTCATAGCCCTAACCCAGTTGTATTGTGATGCCTAAAATCCATCAGCACAGCTACATTTGCTACCAGGCGTAACTCACCAGGGTCAGTTCAAAGTTCTGTAAACCATGGCACTGAAATTCCATAGCAATCACTCAAGCACAAAGCTACTTTGAAGGGAGGCTGCTCTGCTGAATGAAGTTATCTGTAAAAATCCGCTATCAAACATCCTAGAAACAACTATTAACAGAAAGGAAATGATGGCAGACTAATGAAATTGTTAAATTCTAATAGCTGATGGATCAGGACGATTTCGTTTTGGTACTTCCCTTTCAATTTTTTTTTAAACTATATTATATTCCTGTTATAGTAATTTAAAAAATGGGTTGAAATATATCCAGTAAACTTTCCTAAAATTTTACTTCTTCCAAAACAAGTGCTGTGATGTGGCAAGGATGTTCCAATTAACATGCTATTTTAAATAAAAGGGAATAGCTCACAACATTTGTTCTTTTCAATGGATTTCATGCTATTAACAACCTGGAGAGCTCCCACATCGTGACTAGGTATATAAGGATAGTTACCTAGATACATTTATATACAGCTGATTCTCTTAGCCACAGGATTTAATTTTGGGTAGTCCTGCCAGCAGCAGAGAGAGGCACTTAATGAGCCTCATGGTCCTTTTCTACTGCAGAAATCCTATGATATAAGTGAAAAATATGGTATAGTCCTCCAAAGAAAACTTCTCCACCGTCAAGCAAAATTATTTCTCTTTTGAATTAAAGCAAAGACAGTTTGAATTTATGAATTCATCAAATAGACCTTAAAGACTTGTGTAACGCCCCTTGTTGAAATGCTGAAGTGGGATTTTTTCCCAGCCACCGCTGTTTAAAAGCTGCAGAGTGTACTGCTGCTCTGTGTGCCCTTTTCCGGCAGTGTTTTCTTATTTGAATGACTCCGTTTGATGCTGTTTACCAAGTAATGACCCAAAAGAGATCCAAAGGTTTCTTCGTGAAAATGTTTATGGCATGAAGTAATTTTCTCAACTGGCTGAGTTTTAGAAGTTTTTTGTTATTTCTTCACTGACACATGCTAATTTTACAAGAACAGTATTTCCACAGTTCAAGTACTTTTCTCAAGGTCAGAACAAGGCAATGGGAAAACTGGTTAAGCAAAATGTGCCAGGACTTTCGTTTTTTTCAGAGTTGACCACTCAGGCTTTTTCTCATTGGCCTCAGCCCAGTTTGGCAGTTGAGCATATCCTATAATACTTACAGGTTTTACATCAGTTTCCTTTAGATTCACATTTAGAAGTGTGAATATTTAAACACAAATATATTCTCATTCAGCTATAAATAAAACGATAAATTTCAAGATATTATTTTTTAATGAAATTGTTAATTTTCAGGTGGACCATGGCACAGCAGCAGCTCAGAGCAAGATGGGGAGGGAGCAGGTGGCCAGGAAAGGGAATTGCTTTTGCCAGGATAAACAAAGTACTGGTGCAGCCACTGCATCAGAACCGGTGTCCCAACTTTGGGTTCACCTTTGGTCAATGACTTGACCAGAACTGATGAATAAAGTATAAACTCTTCATGGAAATGTCAGAAGCACTGTGGTCTTCTGATTTTGTGTTGTATTTCTTTCTTTTACTTAAAAAGCACCCCAAATAACAACAACCAAACAAAAACCCAAAATGCAGTACAGAGAACTAAAATATGCCCAAGGCAGCTTCCACTAGCAATAATTTTAGTCTGGCTAAGGATGAAATTCAGATGGAAAGTTCATGCCATATATTAACGTTTTCTCTCATGAGATATTTCTGATGCATTTACTAGTCCAAAAAACTTCAGGTAAATTTAAGGCAGCTTTAGAAAAATTCAGCTTTGTATACTTATTTAAAACAAAATAAACCACCAGCTACTTCAAAGCCTTTACGAGGTCAACCTAAGTCACCACAGTTCAGAACATTTCCTCTTAAATTTAAAGTTTCACATGCCAGAAGTCAAAAGTGCAAGCTCTGGAATATTTCACCCTTTGAATATTTGACAATACATGTTATACTGTGCTAAATTATCAAAACTACTAATCCATCCTGTGGAAAAGCCAAGAACAGGCAGCAACCAAAACCAGCCTTCTGAATTCTAGTGGTCTGCAGCTTGTCTCCTTTGCTTTAATTAGCTACAGGTATTCCCCATCTTTCCTATGTTTTTGCATCTGCTGCATTACTAAAATGGCACTTTAACAGCAAATGGTTTAAGTTGGGCTCACACAGGGCATGCTGGCTGTAAAGGATTCTGTGAGACCCCAGAAAGTTAAAGCAGAGGTAGTTAATCTCAGCAGTATGGAAGGAAATTACTTTCTGTATCTTTTTCAAGTCTATACCTGCATATTGGTACATCCACCTGTCGAGATCCACACAGATATAGGGCCTGTGCTTAGAACAGGGGAGGAGGGCAAAGGCTTGGGAATGACATCTAATGAAAGAAAATCATAGATGCACATACTCAAAGGGCAGACTAAGAACAGAACAAGATCAGAGATTTTCTTTTTACATTTATGACCAGAGCTTTCCTTTTTATCTTTTATACAGGGAGACACTTCTCTCCCCACAGACTAGCTGCAGAAATCATCTTAAGGTAGCCATAAAGTAGGCAGCGATAGAAGGTTTTCCTATCCTCTGCCCACATTTCCTTCAGATGATATGTACCAAGATATTGCTAAAGCCAATGATATTTGGCATTAACATTATTTTCTGTCAATCTGAGTTAACATTAGTTTCGACAAACTGAGGAAAGTATTACCCACTATTGTTTCTAAGTCTTCTAAATGGGAATTACTTTCAGCTTCATCCACACCCTGCCACACTCACAGGAATATCGACATCAGCAAAACTCTGACACGGGCTGAAACATCCAGGAGAAAGAAATGCTTTGCTAGAGATGTTGCCAGTTTAAAAGTCAATTACAGGATCAAAGCAATTAACAAAATGAGGTCCTTGGAGCAGAGGCAAACTGCTACCCAGTGACTGCAGTAACTCCTCTCAGTATTTGCCTGATGCATTCCTCATTCTGATCTGGACACAGAGGGCACAGAACAACTGGCATCAGTATAAACTTGAGAGTCTCAAGTTGTTTTGTTACATACAATTCCCCAAAGGCCACTTATGACTGTTTGGAGATGCAATGCCATTTTCAACTACTTAGAACATATCTGAGTGTTGATCTTTATGAACTATCATTGTCAATGTGCACTTACTTTTAAAAGAGTAATTTCTTTTTTACATGAGCTCAATCTTTTCGTCTGAATAAGAGTATCTGAGTAGAAATATTAGCACTAACTGAAATAATACAGTTCTATATCTTTTCTGAAATACCACTTAGGTAAAATTTCTTCCACCTGAAATTGTATATAATCCTAACCTGAAAGTAAGAAGCTGAGCCTTTTCTAATTTTCAAATTTGTCCACCAATTGCCTCTTGAAGTCTTAATTCATGTTTTGAAATATAGAGTGTAACAACTGCTGAAAACTGGACAGGCACTAAATCTAGCTAGCCTTATACTTCAGTTGACACCCTTTTACATTTTCATGCTGTTAACAGAGAAGTGATTCTGTGCTACTGCAAAAATTCTGTTTGCAGAGCTTCTGCTGCAGAGAAAGATGTGAAAAGTTTGAAATAGCAAGAGCAGTTGGTGGGGGAGCTGACAATTTGGCTGGCATGCAGTCTGAAAGCTACACACATATCTGAGGGTCAGCACAGCACTCGTTCCCATCCTGGGAGTGGGGCCACAGGGATGGCATCGCCACATGGGCAGTGCCACATCCTGGCATTTCTGCACACTGGCATTGTGTGTTTTGCTCTTCCCACAGCATGTTCCATCTGCTTCACGGAGCTGCAGCAGGATGAAACCCAGCATCGCACATTATCACATAAACCCCGCTGCTCTCTGTGAGGCAGAGATTTTACAGACAGTGCCAGCTGCAATCTGTAGGAAGCAGTGTGAATGTTTCCATGAATTCAGTTGCAGATCATATGCTCAGGGTGTGGCTGTGGGAAAGACTAGCGTATCTTACACACAGTCTCTAAAGTCCAATTAGTGCTCCTTTAATTACAAACAGACTTTTCCATATCCTTTCGCAGTATTCCACCCTCCCTCACCTGAATGAAAACCAAAATAAAATACTATGAACATTAAAAAATTTACATAAATTGGACACAACAATCTCTGCTTGATAAACTGGAGGATCATTCGGAAAAGATACTTCATAAAGATGAAATATTACATATCAAATGTAATAAAACATTACAAGCACTATAGTTACAGCAGAGGAATGTATACCAAGCACAGCTATTCTGGTCATGAATTGCATATAAATTTTATTTGCACATAATTTATACATTTAAGCACATTATCTCCCCTCCAGATGTAATATTAACATTAATATAAAGGAAGGAAATGTAATGGAAAATCTCAGTTTAAAGCTTGTCAAAATTGCAAGCAAATGAAAATTTCCACTGCAAGCATGGAATATATTATATGGCTTTAATATAGGTCCCCATATTTTCTGCATACTCACATCCTGCATTTATTTTCCTTGAGAAAAAGAAACCTCACAGAAGTCTCAGACTGATTTCACACTCCAAAAGAAAGCCCTCGGCAGAAACAAAATACATGGAATTTTATGGGAAGCTTTTATAAGGATGTCTACCCAAATTAAGTTAAAAAATAATAATTTGAGTTTGTGTTTGTACAGAGCAGATCCTGTCATTGTTCAGTCAGTGTCTCAGATACAAGTGCAGACCTCACAGGCATTACTTCGGAATTGATACACAGCTTGGACATGAAACTTGCAGGCATTACTTCCCTCAGACTGAGGTACCAAAACTCACTAAGAAATGCACTTTGCATACATTTTTTTTTTTTTTCCTGTTCTCTTTAACTTGATAAGACACCTTAAAAGGCTCATCCCATTTCATGCACCTGCAGAGAGTCTGGACTTGCACCCCTCAACTGTTACCCTCTCAAAGCTGTATTTGTGTATCCTGTTCTACAGAGCATGCGAAAATTCAAATTCATCTTGCTGAGAAATTTTGTTCACAGCTGCTTGCTTGGCACAGATTTGGTTCAGGGTGGGGAGGGAGGAGGGAGAGACAATTTTCCAAGCAATGGGGAAAAACAGTACAGAACTTTCATCATCAATGGCCTTGACATCGCTGGAGCCAACGGAAACAACATCACCCAAGTGACTCCATGCAAGGGAACCATTCAGACACAAATAAAAAATCTCCTGCATTTATTTCTACCATGGTAGCTTATGCCAAGTTTCCTTTGGTGAAATCCAGATTTCTCCTGCATTGGCTTCCTCCTGCTGTTGATAGAGCAGGATATTTGCTGAAACAAGCAGGTAATGAATGAGATACTCTGAATTAATCAGCATATATGCTGGAGAGAGAATTGTGCTCTCTTCTGAAGCTCTAAGAACAACTGGCTGTGTTTTCCAAGGGAGCTATGTAAGGTAACAGACATAGGATTTCTGTACTAAATCTTAACTAGATGCAAGTCCTGCTGGCAGGTGAATTCCATAACAGGTATCTGTCTTACTGACCCTGACAGTGATTTTAAGGAAACAAAAATGCCTGACAATTGATACAGGCCTACACCACACGAAGAACAGGTAACACTTCATGAGGTAACTTCTCATTGCCGTAACTCCTCCAGGATTCCAAAAGAAATAAAAAAATGCAGGAATAAAGCATGGTTGGTTTCCTCCCCAACCAATAAATATATCTCCCTTTCTCAAGAGAGTATTAGAAAACAAGTACTGCACAAGTCTATTTTATTACTGCTTAATGATGAGTATAGTGTACAGAAATCAGAAAAATCATTATTCTTGGAGTTCTCTTGTGATATCCCAAGCCTTTACGGACTGTGCAGTGCTAAACACTTCCTGTACATAATTCCAGAACTAGTGGCATTTTACTGATGGCATTAGCTATTCCAGATATCATATAGATGTTTTATAGACTAGGAAGCAAAGTTCTTCAAGCTTTGTCTAAGCCAAGCATAAAACAGATTAGATACAGACCCTGACCAAGAGGGACACTGACAACTTCACGTGTATTTGGGTTTTCTACTCTAAAAGACATTATTTCCCAAATATTAATTCAGTAAGATGTTGAGATATCAGAAAACATCATTTGCAACCACCAGATTAAGTAAATCCACTCTCATGTCACTGCTGCCAGACAACTTCTATCTTTGAAGTCATTATTATCCTCAGGCTGCTTCATTACACCACTTTACAAAGGTCTGGAGAGCAGGAAGAAACTTTTGATGAGTGTTTTTAAGGAACATAGAACTTTAAATCTGAAGTGGCCACCACCCAGAGATCTGAACTCTGAACCCCACTTGGCTAGTGATCTCTGAGGGTCAGACATTACAAGGAATACGACCCTAAAGCATTTGTTGAAAATCAGACTGCCAAACTGACAGGAAGTTCAGTCTAATCCAAATGTGGGAGCCAAGTCAGCTACTGAAAATATATAATGCTACCAAATTCAGAATCATTACCCTGTGAAGACAGTGGTTTCAGTTCTAGCAAGAAAATCATAAAAAATAGACCTTTGATATAGTTTTTCCTGTAAGGTCATAGAGAAACACCAAAAAAGAATAAAAAGGGAAGACAACAGTAAGAGAATTAAAAAAACTGATCCTAAATCAAAGAGTTGAGAATCAGTTGATATATTCACTAAAGGCTTTGTGAAAGAATCCTTAAGCCATCTGTGGCTCTTACAGACATATCTATTGTGGGAGGTATTTTAACCAGCTTCATGTCTGACAGACAGTCTGTGGAATATAAATAAATTTCAGCTTCTAATACAGATATAATTTTCCTTCTCTGTAGGAGTGAATATCAGTGAGAAAGTGCAGTGTTTAGGATCAGTCCACTTGGATTTACAGTTTTTGAGAAGCCTAAAAAACTAACAGACAATTTTTGAAGACCGTAAGTAATAAAACCCTTAGTGTGCTGGAGAGAGAGAAAAAAAGAAAGGAATGTAAGCAATTTGCCCACCACCACTTTGCATGTTGTGTCACAACTGAAGTTTAAATAACCATTCAGCAATTAGCAATGGATTTATCATTCATTTCTGTTGGAATTGTCATCAGAAGGACTGCAAATAGAGAGTAAAATTCCTTGCTTTGAGAGAAAATCCAGAGAAATGAAAAGTCAGGAAAATATAAACCAATATTTCTGCTAACAAATTATCAGTCATTTATCATCTACACCAGTCTTTCACCTGGAGTTGCACTCACCTGCCTCTGAGATGGTCTCAGCTCAAAAATCCCTTCTCAGGCTGTGGTTTGGATATTAATGCCTCTCACTAGCGACACCTGAGTGTAAAGGAATATCTCCCACAAGGAATTCCCAGTGTTAAGAGTTACTCAAGTGAGACAATCTACCTGAACATTGTCTTTGCTCCTAAGAAACATGAAGTAGAATCTTTCTATGCAGAGAAGGAACCATTCCCTAAGGTGACCTCCCGCCTCCAGATCTATCCCCTTCTAATCTCTTGCTACCCATTTCAAACCCTCACCCCACAGACTGAATTGCATTTAGCAGCATTGTGGATGTCAGTTTTTTCAGCCTCCTCAACAATGACTTACATGCCCTGCCCCAATAGCCAAACTGATACAGCTTCACATCATGTTCTACCTGCAATTCCCAGCTGGAAACTGGAGATCACCTACTTGGTGGAATGAAACTTGAGTGCTGCATCCCACTAACAGCCCCCTGCAACAGACAGGAATTGATAAAGGTGACTGAAATGTCTGATTCTGGTAATCTGCTAATCAGTCACATTTGATTTTCCTGATTCCTTCATTACTCCCATAAAGACCTAAGAGGAATTAGAAATCTCTTTTACACATAACCACAAAGGAATCACAGCTCTTAAGCAAGCCATCCTGACAGAGGACAAAAATGTTAAAAAAGGACAGGAACCATGAGAAAATGACTTGTAAGAGAATGTACTCCTAGATAAAAAAGTGAAAAATACTACAATGTAAAATAGAATACAACTTACATTAAAATAGCATACGTAATATGCTAGTGCTAGGTATCCATTTAACACCATAGCACATTCAAAATCCAGTATCTGATAATTATCATTACTGAGGATCAATTTAAAAATCTGCAAACATAAGAGTCGAGCCTTCATTTAGATTTTGAAGCACTCAAACTAAAAGTGATTTTGAACAACTCTATGGTCCTTTTAGTTGGGGAAATTTATTCACAGCGGTTGAAGTACACCAAGGAATTCTCAAATCTGTGAACTCCAAACAAAACAAAGGAACTGAATGGGCGTTAACTTCAGAAGCT
The DNA here is from genome assembly GCA_013397845.1 of Melanocharis versteri. NCBI lineage: Eukaryota > Metazoa > Chordata > Aves > Passeriformes > Melanocharitidae > Melanocharis > Melanocharis versteri. The sequence continues at coordinate 61,193 of VZTG01008868.1, forward strand.
AACTCGAGCTTTTTAAGTATCAGCACCATCAAATATTTTGCTCTCCAGAAAATACCCCGGGGATGCCCACAACACGTGCTGGTGCAGTGGAAACAGACCTGCCCAGCTAATCAGGATCATCCTTTTTATTTTTAATTGACCTTTTACAATAGCAAAAGGTGAACAACACATACAAATATTGCAGAAAGCACAAAACCTTTAGAAATAAACCTCTGTCCCTCATTTTGTTCTCTCCAAACTGCTAATGAGATAATCAGTCCCTAGTACAGCCTCCATTTACACCATGGTTGCACTCAGCTGTGAGTGCAGTGAGATGTGTGCAGACACATCTTGCATCTTGCCAATGCTGCTGCCCACCTGTATGGGCAAGGAGATCGATCAAGACCAAAGCCTAAATTCCCCGCCTCTCACAGAGCTCCCAGCGCCCTCTGAGATGCCCTGAGGGTGTAAGGGACACTTGTCAAACCTGGCCCCGATGGAATCTGCTGTATCCTGATGGACTGAACCAGGCCTAGTGGGCTTCCCAGTGAGCAGCAAGTGCTGTAAGTGCTGGGTCATCCCATCCCACCCCAAACATGGAACACTATAAACCCTTCTCCTATTAGTGGCTTCCCTATAAACAGCTGCACTGAAGGAAGAGGAATAATAATAATTAAAAAAACAAAAACAAAAACACACAAACAAAAAACCAAAACCAAACAAAAACCCCAAACAAACAAACAAAAAACCACCCAAAAACCAAACAAAAACCCAAACCAAACAGAAAGCAATAAAAAACCAAAAGGAGCCCCTCCAAACCAAACCCACACCAAAAAACAAATACATCAATATTAAAATTTGATGAAGAACAAAAACCCACATAGCATGTTTGTGTCCTGTTCCGTCTCACTGAAGTGACTGATTCATAACATGCCCAGACCAGAATCAAACAACTCAGGAACAAAGGTCCTGTGAAAAGGGGGTCACACACATTGGGCCACCTCCAAAGACTTCAAATAAAGGATATGTTGCTAAGTACAACTTTTAAAGAAACCCCAACAAGAGCCAGGAGAGCACTATGAAAATTTTGGGTGAGATCCCAACACAGAGCTGAAACCTCTCCTCAGCAGGGTTGTCTGCATCCGGAAAGTGGCAAACACACACACCGAGCAGTTTTCCAGTGACTGCGGTGTCCCAGTCACCAGGACAGATGAGCACTGTAGGCTGCCTTTAATTCGTCCTATTTACACAGCCCTTTGTGCAGGAAACGGCTCCTCCCACAGTTTAGGGGACCAAAAGATTCAAGTGATCTTGAAGTACAGAGAAGAGGTAGAGGAAAGGGTGGTATTCTTTCCCATCGAAGGTAATTTTAACTTAAATATCATTGTCTGTTGAGCTTAGACTCTTGTTTCTGAGGCTGTAATTGACACTGACGAGCTTTGCCAAACAGCCCTAAAAATGGCAGCTCTGAAGGTATAATCTTACAAAAGAAGTACACGAGCAACGAGCATCCTTCTCTGCTTCCCAAAGGAGCTCAAAAGAACTATATCTTTGTAGAGACAATATTTGACAAAGAGATTTATATATTAAAGGAGAAATGTTATTCTGCACTGAAATAAGAACAGGCTGTGAATCTAGATAGTCCCTTGAACAATTAGTAAGTTCTCTCAGATATTTTCACCACATCTGTAAGACCTGAAACAACATAACATAAACAGAACATAAAAAAATATGACTATAAAATATAAATAAAAACAAATAAATAAATAAAGTGCATCTGCATTGCTCTGTGAGGTCTAAGTTTTGCTCAAGGTCTCTTCCATGGACCTTTGGTGACTGTTCAGCTGGAAACCAAGGGCCCAAGAGATTTTTGTGAAAGCAGTAAGGGATATCCTGAGTTAGGCCAGCAGCCTAACAATGCAGCTTCCAACAGCCAAAACTGTGTGGATTGTGTTAAAACATCACTCATTACCACCCTGTGTGCTTGTGGAGTCTTCTTATAATTCCACTTTAGCTACCAAAAATGTTCTATTTATGAAATATATGAAACTTTAAGCAATAGGTTCCTACTCTATAAAAATCAAACTATGACTTTTAATTACTTTTTATTTCTCAACATATTCAGGTAGTGAGCTTTGAAAGGTACACTATGTAATTCTAATATATTTATTGGGAAAAACAACTTTTACAATTGGCACAATTTAAGGTGTGGAAAGTCTATTTCTAACTTCACTTTCATTTGTATTTCTGCTCTGACCAGGGTAACTTGGAATTTTCTGTATGGAAACCTGTTCTAGGCTTCAAGGCAAAAAAAAAAATAAAATCTAAACCCAAACCAAAATTCAAACAAAACAAGAAAAAAAACCCCACCCAGTTTGTATTAAATTATCATTGAAAACCTATGTATCTCTTGCTGTTTTCTACTGCAAAACAGCTCAAATGCATTTCTCTCAGCAACATCCTCTCTCCTGCAGGACTGTGACATAGGTGGAGATGATCACTGTGGGACTGGATTAGTTTCTTGGCAAAAGTGGTTATGACGTACTTGCTGCTACATCCTAAGGTTTGTTAGCATTCCTTGTCCTAGCTAGATCTACACCCCAGAGGGACAACTGAGCAATTATTGCAGAAAGCCAGTATCTGAGCTGTAGATTTCAGAATTAGCTGCATTTATGTCCAAGGGATGAAATACTTCAATAACTTTTGCATTATTGCACGTTAGGTTTTTTTTTGGTACTAAAAATCATAAAAGAATGAAAGCAGAACTGCCTAAATTATAAAATTCTACAATTTCTAAAAGCAAATTTTTACAATCTTAAGACATGAACTGTTTAAAACTCTGAAAATCTCTAAGTTCTCTCATTTTTTTGGTACACGTTTTTTGGCAGTTAATTCGAATTGGGGTCTTTTAATTTAACTGCAGACAGACTTGCTGAGACAACTACAAATGTGAGTCTTTACACATTTATCATTCTCCCTGTACTACTTCTCACAGCTTGATGGCACCTTGGGAACAGACTGCTCCATGTAATTTCTGCAGGGTTACTCCTCTTAAGTGCTTTGTGGCTTGCCAGTTCTCTCTGCTCAGGAGAAAGCTGGGTGTGATCAATGCTCTTCCCTGAGAAGCTTCTTCATTAGAGAAACTGTGATTATATTTCACTTATTCTTTCCATACTTCACTGGCCCTTACACTATCACGAGGCAAAACAGTCATTGAAATGTAACTAACTTATTGAGGGCATCAAAATATTAAAATGCAGAATGCTTGATGCTCACATTATTAATCCAATTTCTTGTTGATGTAGGAAGGAGCAAGGTTCCAGTAGGTGGTGAGTATTGATCCTGCCCTCAATAATCCAGATGTTCAAATGGTCTTTGTGCACAGTCCATCGGCATTCCTGGAGAAGTGAAGTCGTACTCTTAGCAAATGTTCAGCGGGCAAACGAGAATTTTGTCATTCTGTCAAATACCATGTTTGAGCCACAAGTTCAGTAAAGTAAAAAAGAAAGTTAGGGAGTTATTGTTGATCGAGGCTTTAAACAAAACACAAGCGTGCCTTCCTTTCTGTACTAATTCTAGGGGAGGAAGAAGTCAACACAATCAATGGCTGATAATCACAAAAATACTGTGTTACTTTATATAGCGCAGCATATAGCTTTCATAAACACTAAAGATGTTTGATTCAACTCCTTTCAGTCAAGTCTGGATAACATTATACTATCTCTGTTAGCTAAATGTGTAATTAGATAAAGATATGTGAGCCTCAGAGTACTAAAGAGTTCCGAAGACCATTAAGGAGAAATTATTTTTTCTGTAGACAAGTCATTGAAAAAATAAATTCGGTTTCTTAAGGTGATATATACTTTTTTTTTCCCAGGAAGCACCATGCACAGGGTATATACAGAAATCAAAAGGAGGATACTAAAGCTCACTGGCTTATATCTAATTCAAGATGAGAAATCCTATGTCCTGTGTATAAAGGTTCCAATTCAATTACACCTGTGAAATAGCATTAAGTATAGTAAAATAAATGAAAAGCATGAGTTGCATTACAAAAATATAATATCCTGACCCCTGAAATATTCCGATACCTGAAAACAACATGTCACTGCTAACAAATCAAAAACATCTGTTTCCACAACATTAATTGGTCTTATGAGCAATTTGTTGTGGAGGCAAACTTCTGAAAACTTAAGAAAAAAAAATCATCAGGGTGGGAGAGAAGGTGACCGTGGGGAAAAGAGAGTTCAACCCCAGTATCTGGAAACAAACTCACACATTTTCTTCAGTTAATTGGAGACCTGGCACATTTGTCAGTTTTACAGCATTCTCAAGCTACAGCTGTGAGGTACAAATATGTACAGGACATGGTATGAATATAGAGTATGATCATATACATATCCCTTGGAACAGTTAGAGCCTGAAAGTTTCAGGTCCTTATGTTATAAATTTTATAACATAAAATAAATACTTAACCACTTAAAATTTGTAAAAGCTAAGCTACTTACTCAGTTGAGTGCAATAGCCAGGAGCCAACTCACAAATTAGGAGCAAAGGAAAACAAAATCAAGTTTATCAGCAAACACAAGCACACAGCAAACCATCTTTGACTTGAGAACAGATCATTAGTAGCAAGTTCTCTTTGACCTGACTTATTTTGGAGACACGTGGTTTCCACATGTTGTTTCTACTGTTGCAGGTCTGCACATTAGGACATAAAAATTCTGTACAAATTTATAGCAAGTGTGGTGAGACGGTGCTGAGGCTAATGCCCAAACACTGGGAATGTATGAACAGATTCAGTTCCTCAAATAAGAAGCTGCATAGTTGGATAAGCCATGTAGCCTTCTGTATATTTAATGTTCTTCCAAGCCCCTCCACATTAAGAACAGAGTCCACAGAGGCACAATAATTTATCTAATAAGAGCAATCTGGAAACTAAGCCTACTAATGTTCACTGAATTAAGGCTGATAAAAAGATGCTAGTAGAGGTTTCAGTGCAAAAACACTTAAAAGTCCACCAAGAGCTGGATTTTCCCCCTTAGAGTGAATATATTTTCCTGTCTCTCACTCAATGTAGGAATCTTATTAACATTTCTTCACGAGCAGCTGCAACAGTATGTAGGTATTAGAAAAGTACATTTTTTCCCCAGCAAACACCTGTAAGTCAAAAATGATAAATTCTAAAAGAGCACTCTAAACCATTCTGTAGCCACAAGTTATGTTGACCAATGCTTTTCCCCCTCACATTCACCAGACAGAGGCTTTCCTCCTAAAAGGCTAATTAATTTAAACTTATCAGATTATCAAACTTTATTTAAGGAGAATATTGATGCTAATAAATAAATAAATAAAATTTAGCCACACATATCTTACTAGTTTACCTATTACAGAACGCAGGAACCATAAACAGGAGTCACCACTGGAAAACATGTATTTGTCCATACAGGTAACGTATGGCAAAAGTGGTTTCCTGTGAATTATTATGTTTACTGATTTATATCAGTGAAAGATGAGAAGCATTTCCAGTGAGCTCAATCCTACTTCCCTGAGAAAAAAACAAAAACAATGAGCAGCACCAGCTGCTTGGCAGGACTATGCTGGAATGATAACATAGTCTCGGAGCGCTCTTGCTCAGGCCATGGAATTAACTACTGGTGAATACGAGCACAGCCACAGCACTGACAGTTGCTTCACCTTGCCCAGCAAACAGGCTGTTTTGCTCATGGTGCTCACTGCCTCCATGCAGAGCTTCTCCAGAATCAGTTTTGCATGCATTGCACATCTCGAGCAATACTGGAGCTAAGGAATGGACCGTGTCAACTTATGAAATATGTACATCTGGAAAAGATTTGTGGACAAGGACAATTTGATATACCAATAGCATAAAACTCTGTTCTAAATCTACCTGAAACTAAGCTAATAAAACCCATTTTATTTAACAACATCCACCCACGAATTTGAGTTAACCTTCATTAGCGATCCAGCTCTAATTAGAAAATTAGTATGAACTGGCTTTATAGTTCATTCTGCAAAACTCTTATCACCCTCCAATTTAGCAGACTCTTGTTCATAAAAAGATGACACTTCTAAGAGAATGGAAAATGAACGATCTGAATTAAAAAAAAAAACTTTAACAAGGGAAGGGGACAAAGAAACAAGCTAAAATTATACCGAAATCTTTTTATACAAAGTGACAAAGGAAGAATAGCAACCAAAAAAAAAAAATTAAACCCAAAAGCCAAAAAAGAAAACCAACAAAACTACACACCCAACAAAGCCACACCACATCAAAGAAACTCAACCACAAGCTCTGCTGTAATCGTGCGATTGTGTAGGTTTCTACACTTCCTTGGATAACGTTCCAGGTTTGTTGGAAATCTGGACAGGACTCTCATGAGAACAGACTTTCTGATGATATTTTAGATACTTCCAGGTTATAAGTCTGCCAGGAAAAATGCAAGAGCAGCCTTTTTCCATAGTAGTTTTGTACTTGGATTCCAACTCCAGCAAAAGAGGAGGGACTGCAGAGATGTGTGAACTTAGAGAGGGATCAGTCACAAAACTTTCCCCATTCCTGACCAGTGCACAATATGGTACACCCTGAGTTTTGGGGAAGACACAAGAGAACTCTGATTTCATTTGACTCACTTCAGCCTTTTCTAGTTTTGAAAAAAGTATTAATTGGTGCTATTTAAAACAAACACCTGACAGTAGTCACAGCTTTATTCAGTTTGTTACCAAATGATTTTCTAATGAAGATCAAAGATTTCTGTCTGTCTTGAGCACTGTGTTGTGAGTTGAACAGGAAATATTCCTGCAGCTTACAGATATGGCTGGTAAATAAAACAGGATGTTACAAAGGTTACCTTCCTTACATAGAACAAAGAAAATACTGAAGTAGTTGGAAGACTGAGAAAAGAGATCTTCCATCAGCATCAACAATAACATGCTTGCTACATTTTGGAAGGGAAGAAAAACAAAGCCAATGCAACAACTGATTTTCTGTTACTCCTCAATGCTGACAACAAAACTAGAGGCAGTTTCATTCCTGAAAACAATGACATAACCACAACTTCCACATGTATATCTTGCACTTCTTTGCAAGAGATGCAGCTTAGAAACAGGTGTTCTGAAAACCACCCTCTTGCGCAGTCAAGAAAAAGGCAGGTAAAAGGTCTTCTGGGAGAAGGAGGTTCCTGGCTCGACCACCTTTTGTATTATTGATATAGATTTGCTCCGATGCTTTGTTTTATTACAACATATACTCTCTGGTTTTATGGGGAGAAAACAGTTAAGTTCTTCCAGAGGGTTGCAGAAAAGTGGAAATCCTTTGTCTAGACATTTGTGGATACAGACAGCTTTGGAAATGCAGCTTTGAAAAGTCCAAGACTCTTGGAGCATAGGAAAAGGAATGAAGACATATTTGGTTACTACACAGAGATTCTGGCATATGAAGAGTCAATAGGATCTGATGGAACACAAAGGAGAGTGAAGAGAATTATTTCCATCTCTTGGGTTTCACCTTTCTAGCTGGGAAAAAAGGTCTCAATACTGGCAAATTCCCAGGAGCAGCACCGGGTTTTTCTTTGAAAGCTTAGGTTCTGCAAAGTGGGGCAGGAAAGGCAGCTGAATCTCTTCAAACAGAGAAGTTGCTCGATAACTTGCTGACCTTCCCGTTGAGCCCAAAGGGCCCCAAAAACACAGAATCCATATGACCCATGACATCATTAAACACTGGAAGTTGTTAACAAAATGCCCAATGTCAGGAAACAACTATTTGTCTGTGACAAACCGAGTTCTTCCCTCTCTATAGGACTGGAACTAATTTATTTTCTATCAAAGTATGCTTACAATCTTTCTCTCTCTTGTCAAAAAAAGCATTTTCAGCAGTCACTTGCAGGTCACCCCTCTGGAAATCCAAAAGAAATTGGTTTTAACCTGCTTTGTGGTCCCTTTACTGGAATGATATTCATCCAAGAAACTGAGTGCCCTTTGAAATGGTCACCCTCTAGGAAAACCCAGCTGATGTAAAAAATCATCATATGTAATCCTTTTGTCATGTTCAATGCTCTGAGTAGTTAAATGCTTGCTTAAAAAAAAGTTACAAATGGATTCTGGAAATCCACATATACTTCTTAGGACTTTTTAAGTTCAGTAAAACTGTTTGCATTCATCCACATAAGATCATGTGGTATGTTAGGAGGAACATCTTAACTATTGTGCTGCAGTTAATTCTGACAGAAGTACTGTTGATTGGCATTAAGTAGTTGCTTTATTTTTACACTAAGGAGTGCACACGGCCCTTCCTATGCCAAGTGATACATTAATATTTTTTTAAACAGACACAAATAACATGAGGTGTGGTAAGTAACTACTGAGCACCCTCTGTATCTCACCTTTCAAAAGCAGGAGTGCTGTGGACGCAGAGTACAAGACATTTTCAGCATCACATACTTACTCTTCAATATTTCCTACTCATCCCTAGCATTTCCCCCCCTCATTTATAACTGCTTTTAAATTGTTGCTGTATTTGCAAACCTTTGGCCTTGCTTTGTGCTCTGAGCATCATCCATACAGTCTCACTAAGTATGTGGACTTAGTAGGTGTGCTTCTTGTAACTTCAAGGATTTTGTAGGACTGGAGTCGGAGAGCTGAGGAAAAACAATTGGTCTCTAATGAGCCATTTGTCAAAACGGACAAAAGCTATACAGCTGGCAAAAGCTTTCAAGGAGTAGCATTAATTCCAATCTCACCCACTGGCACGTCACGCCCATGGTACATCCCTGCCTGGCCAGCTCCCCGCCCTCCCCGTGCTCGCGTGCAAAGGAGGCAGCGACAGACACGCTGAGGGATTCTCGGCTGCCAGACTTCCCCTTGCAGTTCTGCTAACCTCAGTGCTGACCTACAGTACCCTTAGTTTTCCATTCCTTAGACTCTCTTACACAAATATAGCCCAGGATTCCAAATTGGGCTGTGTTTATTCCAAGAACACAAAGACAACCATTTTCACATCTAAGAAAATGACGTGTCTTGATAAAAAATTGAAACGTTTTCATACAATGCCGAAAAACAAATGCAGTTTTCATTAGCATCCCAAATCCCTGTGGACCGGTTTCTAGTCTATTCTACTAATTCCTGGATCCCAATGCCAAATTCGACTGAATCCTCTCTTGCTTGAACTCCTTATTCCACATTAGCTGGAAACCTTCTCAAATGTTTACAACTGTGCCCATTAGTAGGTGTCTTTCAGGGAGAGAGTTAATTTAACTGCACACAGAAACAGTCCACAGTCGCTTCAACAAGGCACTACTTTTCATCTTTGCCTTTTAAATCAAACTGAACATTTGGATTCCAAGTGTTGGAAACCATGGAAAATAGCCTATATGTCAAACAGCAGCACTGCAAATAAGCTGCTTTCTTTTCAAAATCCAAAAGCAAAATATTTTTCTTTTAAATGACCTACCTAAATTTTCCAATACAACAGCCCCATCACAAGATTCTGTGATTTCATTTTGCTAAGTATGTTAAGGCTAATTTGCAGTTTGACAGTGAAAAAATTCCTGGCTTTTTTTGTGTCATTACCAGTGATGATAAATAAATATCCAAAACTTTAAAAAAATCGATAAATTTATTGTAAATATTGAAAAGCAGCTTTCCACAGAGCTATTAGAAAAAACTTAATTTCATCGAATTGACCTTTGCTAGAAAATGAGCAGTTCATAGCCTTACAACACCAATTAATAATAGGGTGCTGACAAATAAAACAAGCTGGTAAATATGAATCTTGTTCATAACAAGATTGCACAAGAAAATATACTGTAATGACCCTGTCTGAACATCCTGCAATAGCCCATTGTTCCTCTCTATTACTGTCATTCAGCAAGTTTTTTTAAGAGTGGATGCGTGGCAGCAGAAGAACCAACCCAAAGTGGGACTGCACGTGCACAAATCCTGCCCATCCCAGAGGTGAGGAGACACTTGGGCTGCTCACTGGATGTGGAGATCTACACAACAGCCCCACATCTCTGCAGAACTTGAATGAGAAAAATAAAAATATTTAGCTATAAGTGCCTAAAGGATTTGTAAACTGAGAAGAGAGCAGAATGGTTTTACCTGTGAAGGGCAAATTACAGAACAACAGGAATGAATAATGGAAAAATCATAGGCTTAAATTCTGAGAGATCATGTAGTCTTTTAGTCAATACATGGTGGAAGAAATAGAAGATATCCTTCTGTTCCACAGATGAAGAGGAAAGGTGGTAATAAAAATCTTCCATGTGTGACAACTGGGTATTTCACCTGCTCTCTGTATGAGAAAAGATGAGCTAACTTAGCACTGCAGTTACCGACACCTTAACTAGACCATGGACTGAAACCCAGCATCTGGTTTTGCTACCTAATTAAAATACTGAATAGACAACTAATTTCATAATCATACTGTGAATTCATGTCACACACACAACTACAAGTAGTGATTTCTCACCAGTTAAAGGAATCTTTCTGTTTATCAAAGTCGGACTGACCACAGGACACCTGACTGAGCTTTGTCCGTGCAACAGGAGTCATGCTAAAGGCAACATTATTTGTTTACTGATTTGTTCAGTCCACTTTCCTATGGGAACAACATTTTAAGGTTCAGAGTTTTTTTTTTTTCCTTTATGTATTTGTTATTCCTTCCATCATTTTGTCTTCCTTGCTACCAGGCTTCATTGTTTTATTGTTAATTACACTCAAGGAAGGAGGCGTTGGACAATGTCCTGCTTAAAATCTGTAAATGTTTAAAAATATAAAAGCTCAGAATTCTATGAAACACAAGGGCTAAAGAAATTTTAAAAATAAAACAAAACAAAACAAACCTCTAGCTTAACAATTTCCACATTCCTGTACAGTATAATGCTATTTTTGAGCACTTCGGTTTGGCAAATGTGCACTCCCTGAGGAAGCTGAGTTATCACAGATAACTGTCATGCCAGTCTATCTTCGTTGGACAACATGAATTTCCACAGAAACTTTTCTTCCCTTGCCAGTGCTGACTTAGAAAGGTTATTGGTCCCTAAAATCTGTTTTGAACTGGGGCTCTTTTGGTGCTGCCACACTGCAGCTGTGTACCCTGGAGGTGGCAGCAGCCACTGCCCTGCTCCGATGCCCCAGTGCCCCTGCAGACAGCACAAGTATTTTGCCAGCCTTCCAACAAACCCTGAATTACTGCCATGTCCTTCACTGGTCTGTAATGTGACTCTAGGAAAAGCTTAGCATGTCAGCAGACTATTTTATCCCTGCAGCTCTAAATAAAAAGTGGCCAGTTAAACTACATTGTCTGCATTCTTACCCTGGATCGCATGCACAATTTTCAGAAGAGGGATCTTCTCTAGAGGAAGAGCTCTACTTGTACAAGTTCTTCTGAAAAAACTGGAGGAGAAAAAGGAAATGAAAACCTAAGCCCAGCAGCTATCCTGGTGGATCATGCTGAAAGGTTAAAAACATCTGAGCGATTTTCCTAAGTACTCTCAAAATGCTGATATAGCACGTGGGGTTGGGGGAATGAAAGGCTCTTAAAAGATTGTGCTGTGACTTCCATAATCAACCCAATAATGACACTTTCAAGAGTGTCCAAAGAAAGTCCAAAAGTGTCCACATGTTTCAAGACAGACCAAAATCACCTCCTTCAGTCAGAAATTAAGAATTTCCAGACTGAGAAACTAAAAATAATTTCAAATGAATACAACTGTACTCCAGACAGAACTGTTTGAGCTTCCAATTATAACAATTACTCACATTTTAGATAAAACCTACATTGTGATAGCAAATAGATATGAAACAAAAATCTATTTCCACTTAACTCACTGGTGTGTAACCTGTGGCAACGTTAACTGCACTTAGGACATAATACACAGAAAATTACAGAAGTGATACAATCTTTCACATCTCCCCTAGGGAAAAACGATCGTGGGTGAGATCCCCCTGTTCTGTAGGACAAGGAGAAGACTGCAATAGCAGAGTTCAACTTGATGGGAATTCTTACTCTTATTGGGTTTCTAAAGTTCCTCTTTTCTAGGACTATAATTTTCCCTGTTTGTTTTCAGCAGAAAGGCTTCCATTTCCTGATGTACATACACAATTAACAGATTAAAAACTTTTTCTTTTTTAAGTCCCTCTTTACCCACTTCTTCTAAAACTGGAGAGAAAAAAAAACCCCAAAACAAAACAAAGGAAAAAACCAAACCCTCCCCCGCAAGCCCCACACTACGCTGGCACGAACATAACCACAAGAAAGGCTGCAACTTAGTTCAGCGTTTAAGTGCCTACTTAGCATGTGCTTTTTCCCCAACTGCTGCCAGCCACACAAAAACTCAGCGCAATCCTGGTGGCCGTCCACGCATTTTAATGCAATAAACAACACATTTAATAAAGAATGAAGAATGTGCAGTGGTAGCCGCACAGAGAGTACTTGAATAGCACTCAGGAAAGAGCCTTAATTTGGCTTTCCTGAACTTCTTGAAGCTAACTTTTTCCCCAGTACACGCTAAATCAATGCTAAAGAGGTTCCCGATGCCGAAGGTTTGTTACGGTACACACGGCTGCTGTTCTTCTGCAAGGAAGATGGCTCTGAAGTTCAGCATGGTCATTTATGGAAAGGGCTCCCACCCCCACCTTCCCCTTCCAAGAAACTGGACGTGTGAAGACAGACATTTCTTTGAGAGGAAGGATAAGGCAGAGGTTAATTTCATCTGCATGAGCCAGTATAGGGTAAGCTTTTGGAAATATTGTCAAGCCACATTCTTAATGCCTGGCAAAGTGACTCACTCAGAGTCACCACAGGAAAGGAAGTTGAATAGAATCAAAAACGGAACAGGATGGGGGCTTAAACAGGAGAAAAAAGTGAGAGAAAGGAAACTGGATTGTTTAAAGTAGGCTGAGGTTACAAGTTCTAGAATGAGATTATTTTAAAAATAAATATATAAAATATGTATCTGTAAAAATATATACACGTACGCATATATAAAAATACATGTATGCATGCATGTACTTATAAAAAAAAACTTCTTTCCATTTAAACAGAGACTTGGATTTGTGGATTGCCTTCCAAAGCTGCCTGATGAGATATTTCTGTTTAAAGTGGCGTTAACATGGTCTGGGAAATAAACAACAATCCCCTCTAGAAACCCACAAATTTTTAACAATCATATTCTTATTCCACACAATATGAAACTCTCAGAATATGGAGCTACACACTCATCCACCACAATACAACAAACACATTAGTATATCGTTCCCTAAAGAAACATAGAGCAATAAACAAGACACTCTTTTTTCCCCACCAAAAAATGCATCATTGACTTTCACTAGAAAGTCCATGACATACGGCAAAGTGTCTCTTCTCCAAACTTTTTTACTGTGACAGTTTGGATGATTAGCCACCTCATATATCAATTTTAGGTAAGGCCAACACAAACAGTATGTAGCTTGTCTCAATATGTAAGTCAGTTGCAGCAGCACCTCCTTGACTTCAACACCACTGAAAACACATTACTTGTGCAAGAGAATGTCCACCGGCAAAAAGAACAATTTTGGTCCCCAAAGAAGATGACAAAAACATCTTTTAATATCATTAAGGCAGTATTCAACTGAGTCACAGCTCTTAATGTTTCAGTCATGTCACCTGTGAGTACAAATTCTGACACTATAATCCCATATCAATAGCTGTCCTTTTTCATGTTCAAGGGGACACACAGAAAGATGAACATACCCATTAAATCATATAACTAAATAAATAAATTTCAAATTTAAGGAAGCATGCCTGGTCAAAAATGATCCTGGAAAAATTCTTTAGAATAAATACTTCTAAATTCTCCTAAAATAGCTTATCTTTGTTTGCATAAAATTTCTTATTTAATCCCCAGAGTGACACCTGCTGGATTTCACTAACTGAAACTAAAGGGCAGATATTCCCATTATACAGAATATTTCAGGATAATAATTGCAAAAATGTGCCATCTTAGTAATAAAAGGCTGTGGAGTATAATACTTTCCCTCCATTTAGGGTACTAAATAAATACAAAGATGCAACCACAGAAGAAGGAAGTATAATGTCTAAAGGTCTTACTCATTTCCGAAAAGTAAATTTTTATATTTCTATCTAGGAAGGATTATAGAACACAACATTTGGTGACAAATTATATTCATTTCTGATAATACTAATACAGAAAAAATAATTTTAAATCCTAAAACAAATGAGTTCTGATATAACAAAAGTGTTCTCGGTACATCCTTTGTTTTACTTTAATGAAACTCTAAAACTCTACCAGAACTGTCAGTATTGGGATAACATAAAACTTATGAAAATTAATTGGCAAGATTTTACCACTGTAATGGGGGAGGAAAAAAGTAAGGACAAAATCTAAATGGTAATTCAAAGAGTGACACTTTATGCCCATACAAGCATTCAAGGCTGTGCACTTTTCAAGCTGAGAGTATCAAAGAATAGGTGGAAAAGATGATGCAGTTTTTAGGAACGTAAGATATTCAGCCTAAACACAGCTGATGGTACACAACAGTGTATGAGGTAGGTGTAGGTGCTTTGAACATAGTAATCAAAAGAAAAAAATTGCTAATTTCTTTGTTTGGCTCCTTGTTCATGGTATTACATGGGAAGTCAGACTGGTATGGGCTTCATTAAGCAAAATCATCACTAATTTTTTGGATGTTTTTTTCAAATGTAGCCTGCATGACCCAGACATAAATCCAGAAATACAACATTGTTTTATTTTCTAAAATTCAGTTAGAATGGTCAGCTACAGCTTAATAATGGCCAAAACTTCCAGAAAACTCTTGAGTGACACCTAGGATATATTAAAAGGTAACAGCCTCAGACACACATGCAAATTTACCACAAGAGTCCGATTTCTCTTCTTGAAGGGAGAACATGGCTTCTCTCATGGAAAGTCTTTTTTGGTGTATTACAATGAGTTAAGTGCATTTCAGATGCATGTTTCCAAAGAAAAGCAACTCGAAATAAATCACTTTTGGACAGCGTATACTGCAGAAATGATTTAAAGTGTTTGTACAGAGCTAGGGCAGAAAAAGGATGACTTTGCTGGGAAAATGTAAACAGTATAAACAAACTTGGGAGACTGAAGCATGAGTGACAACTGTTAAAACAAAACCTTGAAAATGTGAAAGTTTAGCCTTTCAGTTATGCCCAGATTCTAAAATAGAACAAAAAATGTTGCTGAAGAGAAATATTCTAATGGAACCCAATTTCATAAGATCTTCTATTGTACCACACTGGCTGTGGAATTTGCCATTAAGGTAACAGGTAATAAATAGGCTATTTTCTGCTGCTCTTTGTGCAAGTTTTTTACACTGAAAACATCAGAACTACCAACATGAATACAAAAAGTAAAAATAATGGGTTGTGTCCACATACAGAAGGCTTTCTCTGTTTTCTTTTAAACATTAGAAAGAAGCAGCATTCAGATGTATTCAATTCAGAATATTAGCATGTGTGATTCCCAGTTTTCTAAAGAAAGGATGAGGTCTAGGATTAATTTACTTTGAAAGTTTCCTTATAAACCTATGTTCTCTCTTTAGTTGCTACACTGGCAATAACGGAAGTCAGCATGAGATGGACATGCATATGCTGTATGTAGAAATAATATACTATATATATTATATGTCTAATACACATAAACACAAATAAAACCATACTTATTTTGCTGCCTAAAAGTTATTTGTTTGCCAACTCACATCTGTTTTGATAGTAGCAGTATTCATTCCTTCCTGGACACAGCAGTATCAGGGATATAGTTAATTCCAGAGCTCTGACAATTTGCTACACCAAACACTTAAAATACTTCCCAGGGACGGAGCAGTTCCGTGAGAAAGGGAAGACTGTTTTCAATAAGTGCAAAGCTTGGCTGAGGAAACTGCTTCAGATGAAACTCAATGACAGAGCTACCCAGGCTTTCAGAGCAGAGGTGGCCAGGGCATGGAGGTAAGGCAAATATTGTGTGTGTCACAGGAGTGGCAGCTGGTCAGAAGCACTGATGGGATGTTGGTACCAAACCAAGACCACCATAAACACATTGGCAACAGATGGGAACCACTTCTTAAGGAGAAATCCTGCTTTGTTTTCCTAACTGTAGACTTGGACTTTTGATTGGAGAAATTCCCTCAATGGCTTTAATAGATAGCTTATGTTCAACATTTACTGTAGCACTGATTAGATATACCTCTTCTAAATATCACTGTATATGTGTTATCATTAAACACATATTGAAAGTGATGGTTTCTTCCAAATGACCATGACCCAGTTTGAATTGCACGACTGCATGACTTCATGAACTTTTGTGGGTCCAATCCTACCCAGCTCCTTCACAATGAATGCTACTGCAAGAAGATGATTACCTCAAATTTACAGAATATAGAAGCAAGTTCGTAATTATATGGGTGGCAAAGGAAATTTGTTAGAGCGCTTTTTTGGTTTTGTTCTTAATTGTATCCTGGTCTAAAATCTGAACTGCAATACCCAGACAGCCCATGGAACAATGCTGTATTCCCAGAGAAAGTCCCTTAACTGAGCCAGATAAGGCATTTGTCACCCAGTGAGACACATGCAGATCTGTGTTTTTCAACTGGAGCGCTCAAAAATGACAGAAATTACCAAAGAAACCAGCTGTGAACAGAAAGCAGCATGCAAGTGCCTAGATGGGTGATCTATGTGTAATTCCTTCAACAGAAAAATACCCACCTTTAGGAATGTCTTGACCTTTGACAGTCGGTGGAAAAATTCCCACTGGCTCTCAGCAGGCCAAGATTTCAACAGTTGAGTTGTATCAAGAAAAGCCTGTTCAAAGGGACAAGTGCTACATCTCTTAACACAGAGAAAGACTCCAACTGATCAGAAACTTAAGGTGCTGTAATATTTGAGTTGAAAGGACACACATAATAAAATTCTTGAACTTGCAATGCATCTTAGATAGCCAGGTACTTAGTTTTGTCCAGTAAAAAGTGCAGTCAAACTGTTCTGTATCAATGCCCTGCCTTTGTCTTTGCTTAACCTGCAAATAACGTATCTTCTGACATCAAACCTGCAAACACACACATGCCTGGCACATCCTCCGTGGGCAAACCCACTTCAAACTACACCAGTTGCTTGTGAAGAACAAAAAATAAGAATCTAAATCATTCAGCTTCTAAAGACAGTTGTTCCCGCTGCATCGATCATTTAAACAACATAAGCACCTTTTATGTGAATTGCCATCTTCATTGACTTAGTATCACCAAGTGCCTTTTGTGCAGATTTCCAAAGTTGGATAAAGACTTTGGGATTGCTCCTATATGCAGTGAAACAGATGAGAGTTTAAGCAAACTAGAGAAGAATATACTGTGCAAATACAGATCGTTATTTTTAATTGAGAATTCCAGACAGTACTGTAGCATGTGCACTTTAAAAGAAAACATATCCATTTTCAGATGTGCTCTTACACTAATCTAGAGTGTCTCCTTTCAATGCACCGAGAGGACCTCAGATTCAGAGCACATCCCTGACAGGTTTCAGCTATTGGATGCATTATTAGTGCAAGGGAATGACAAGATCCCCAGGAGGCACAATAGGACTGTGAAGACTCTGCATTGGCGCAATTGTAAGAACAGCAAAGTCCATCCCCAAGGCACCTAGCATAAGTTGATTAAGGCAAAGAGAAAAAAACTCAGTTATTTTTATAATTATTTCATTCTCTTCCCTTATAAACTGCATAGATAACTAAACAATTCATTGTAGATCAAATCCAAGTGTGATTTGTAGCCTAACAAGATTTATTTTCCTGGTTCTTTGGCTCCATTGCTTACACACACGAGCAAATGACTAGAATTGCCAATCTCAACCCTGTAACCGCATTTGTAAAACCAGAGGGTATCACATCTGTTTTGGAAAGCTAAAGGAGAGGCAAGACTTTTAACTACCTATCAGCTGGTACTCGAAGGCACAGAATCACACACTTGCCACCGTTCAATAGTTTCTCGAGGGAATGAAAAGTGGGCTATTAGCTGTCAATAAATCAGCTCGGTGTTTGTGGTTAAAAACCTCAAACAGTAACACGCAGGCACGCATACAGGCTTCAAACCACCCCAACTTTTCCGCTAGCAAACAGAAATCCCAAACAAAACAGAAGCTTTACCTTTTAAGTTGTGTAATTACAACACAAAACCTAATTATGAAACAACTCAAGCATGACCTCTTTCTGGTACAGTAAGTTTAGAGAAATATTCAGTAAGCAAACCTACACCACTTTATCACCCAATTCAGCCTGTATTGAAAGAGCTGCAGTTGTACAGAATTAGTCTTAAGGACCCTTTTCAAGCCAATGAGCCTCTAATTCTCTCCAGATAAAAAGACAGAAATTTTGTTAGTTAATATTAGAGGTTTCAGGCAGAATCTTTTAAAGCGCTGATTTGGGCATTTTATCTTCTTTTCTATCTATTTATCCTACCAAGCATAGACGATAACAACACCAGTTATAAAATCAGCTCAACACCTCGCTCACTAAAAATAAGCGAAGGTTTTCCTCTTAGCCCTTCTCGGCGCAGATTCCGAATCCCACGCCGAGGTTAATGCCAGAGCATGCACACACGCGTTACTATCGCTGCCTTCGGATGGCACCGAGCTGCTGCTCGTGGGTAAAACAATGAAACCGCCCGGAGCGGCACTCACCGCGCTGAGTCCTTACGAGAACGCTTTCAGATAAAGCCGTGAGCAGATGTCTCGCTCGGTCCCTGTGCGGCCAGCTGAGAGCGGCGAGAGCGCGGTGCCACGGCTGGGCGTAATCCAGAGCCCGAGGCTGGCGGTTCTCCCGGCGGAGCGGCGCTGCTGCGGGAGCGCCGGGAGCGTGTCCGATGGCAGCGCGGAGCGCCGGCAGCAGCGAAACATCAGAGCTTCCTGTTACATCACCCGACCCCGCCTGCGGCCGGCGTTAAGTTACTTTTCTCTCCCGAATGGCGTGCCCCGGGGAAGCCGGGCTCTCGTGGCATTCGAGCGGGGAGCTGGCCGAGCCCGGCGCTGCCATCTGCTCCGGCCAGCGCAGCCCCTGCCCGCAGCTGGCCCCAGGGCGGCTCCGCTCGCCCGCGCCGACTCACAGCCGCGCTCTGAAACCACTCGCGAAATACTCTCTCACTTGCTCTGCTGTGAGGAGGAGACCGCGGGACCTGTCCTTTCACGTATCGAGACAGTGAGATTCGCCCTCCTCCTCCAACTAGACCCAGAGAAACAAATTAGTTTGGACCTTTATCCAGAGACCAAGAGCCCACGAGAGCTGCATTCCTCCTCAGTATGACTGACCTGACCCACCTCTGCCAGCCACTGCAGGGGTTGCTTTACATCCCATACCGTAACGGCTGAAAAGCTCTACACAGAAATATCTTGATTTCTCAGATGTAAAACAGCTGCAAAGCTTAGATTCAAATCTTCAACTCCCAAGCCGGCGCATCATTTAGAGTGCCACTTTGTTTTGTACCTAAGGAAACAAGAAATCGTATATAAGGAAATAAGTCTTGGAAGTACCAAGGGTAGAAAAAGGGCAACAGGAACATTATTATTGCTGCACAGATCTCTACGCTGTACTTGTCTAAACACTGGTGGTTTGAAAGGACAAGTATGAATGAGCTGCGTGGTTTGAAAACTTCCATGACAGAGGACAAAACAAAATTGGTAGCAGTCTTTCCACTAGCTTCGAAGAATAGTATATCAGAAGCAAAAAATGTTTCTTTGGAACAATTTTTCACTTGTTTTTATGCAATCAATTCCCTGTACTATGGACAGAATCTGTGCCCTCCAAGTTAATGGAAAGTTACTGTATGCACAGGACAACACTATGCTGAACAAATGCAGAGTTCATGGAGCATTTAACTCAAATTATATGAACATCTGTAACACCAGTACTCCTAATGAAACTCCATAAGAACCTCCCAAAAGTCACATTGTCAAAAGGACCTATCAAAATTATAGCACTGAATTTGCTCATAAAACAAGATAAAATATTCTGCTTGTTTCTCACTACCTGTCACTTATGCACTTTTTTTTTTTTTTTTTTTTTTTACCAGCAGAATCATTTGTGTAACATGCTGTGAACTGGATGAAGGAATTCATCTGGCCATTGAAAACATTTTCCTCAAGAAGGAAAACAGCAAGAAACACAAAGCTAAGGGAGAAAACTCCCACAAAACAAACAAAAAACTTCAAACAAAAACCATCCCCAATCCAGGGTCAAGAAAAAGGGGGATGAATACGTTAAATCCAAAAGGCCCCTGAATACAATTCAATTGTATTTGAATACAAATTGTGAAATCCCACTCCAGGGTTACCCAAAGAGCAGACTTGGATACTCATTTGGCACATGTGAGCATTGGTGCTTCTAGGATCTTACATCAACAGGAGAATGTTTGAGTTTTATAATCAGTGAAAAACTGAGGACTGGGACTCTAAATCTCTAGGCAGTGTAAACAGATATAAACTGGGGATTAGCTCTTATTCTGAACAGTGATGGAAATTAACTTCTCTAAAATAAACGGTGTCACCTCAGGTAGGGGAATTTCATCAGGAGTGAGCCTGGTAGCACTGCTTTAGACCAATTAGGTCTAGGTTGTAGATTGCAACATGGTACATTACACACTATAGCTCAGAGAATAATCCCTGTATTCCAGCCAAGCACACATCCTCAAGACAGGCATCTGGATTAGCTAGAGACATGTATTACACAGGCCATGTTTGATTTCGCTTGTCTAATTTAGTGGAGTTGTGTGTGGGTTTTGTTTTTTGTGGCTTTTTTTTTAGTTGGTTGGTTGCTCTGGGGGGTTTTGGGGTTTATTTTTTAAAAGTTTTATATTCTGCTGATTTGGGTAACATTAAAACTTACTTACTCCTACCCTACAGATACCTGAAACCCCTCAGCTGGTGCAGTTCGCACTTCAGAGAGTGGTGGCCCCCGGCACTGCTGCATTTCCCCATCCTCTGGCTGCAGGGAGCGTAAATCACACCCGCACAGGCTGCCCTGGTTACCGACAGCGAAGGAGGGAGCAGTTCAAGGGGACCTAAATGTGCAAACCTACCTACACTGGAACCAAAGAAGGCTTAAAAGCGAGCAAAGAGAGTAAATTCAGTGAACTCCCCCTTCTCCATCAGCGCGATCCCGCCCGGCGCTCGCCGCGCCGCTGGCGCCCTCTCGCGGCCGCCCGGCGCATACACGCACACGGATTTGCCCCCTTAATTAATTCAAGAATTGATTACCGTGTGTGAACACCCCCTAATCACATGCGTACAGCTCTGCTTTACCCGAACCTCGCTCTTGTTTTGGAGATACCGCTGAAAACAAGCGGTTAGGAAACGTAACCCTTTGGTCCTCTATGCTAAGTTTGAAAAGGTAGAAAGCTGAAGACTTGCTCAAAATGGAAATTAAAAAAGCTATTAGCTTTGAGAGGCCAAATGGATTTGAGAAGCAGGGTGAAATGCTGGCTCAAGTGAACTGGAAGTAAAACTGAAGCAGGGGATAGAAAATATAAAGGATAAAAAGGAGGGCATACCAGTAAAAATGTGAGGAAAATAAGAATGAATAAAAGGACATTAAATTATTTCTCAAAGACATTTTGCTTCATCATCTGCATGGATTAAGGGCACATACCAAGTTATTCCAGGTCAGATGATATGTGGAAACTCATCAAACCTCCGTAAAATTGCTTCAGCATGTTGGCTGTTATCATACAGCATGGGAGGAATTTCACAGCACCCTGCATTTCCCCTCCAAAGCAACTGGAGCAAATTCTGGAATGAAATGGCTGGATGAATGAACTCTAGTCAAGTGGAACTGTACAGTCACTGTAACACCTTAGCACAACTTCACGTTCTGACTGCTACACCATTCTGGCACCTGATCCATATGTTTTCCTGTGTTGTGCCTCAATTATCCCCCTGCTATGTTCATCCTTTAGTTATCTTTGGGAAATGCATATGTCTTTTTTCTTATTCTTGGATTTGAACCTTCTGCAGCTATGGGAGATACAGGAGCAAAAAGAAGTGAATGAAGCAGAAGGGCACAAAAGAAACCTTGTTGTGTTGAAGATCATATCACATTGCAGTTTGGACTTTTTATGGGAAAAAATAGCTCTATGCACTGTAGAGCTAAACAAAAACAAAAACAGCTGGATAGCTGGTGTGGTGGCCAAACAGAGAGCACACACAGCTGAGAGCAGCCTGCACTCTCAGATCAAATCTTGGATACAATCAGATCGAGTTTTTACACTCTGTGACACTGCAGCCTTAATTCTCATTGCACTAAGTAACAAGCCTGACAGATGAATCACTTTGAAATGTTTTCTTAGTCAATTGAAACAGGTACTCTTGAGATGCCAGCAGTATAAATTCTGTCTTGACAATGACATAACAGAGCCCTCACTGGATCACTTAATTACTGTTACTACAAAATGTACTACAGCAGCACAAGAATTTTCTTCAGTACAATGTAAGTGGGGTAGGAGAGGATAGGAGAGTACCTGTTAGTCCTATCCTAGCTACAGCAGTCCTGGAGGAGCCCGCACAGTCCTGGGAGCAACTGATCGCTGTGAAGAGACCATGTTCGTTTGCAGTAGAGCTCAGCAAGAAGGAAGCTTATAAGAGTGAAGAGCAGCCACACAGCCAGGGTTCTGCTGGGACAGAAAGGATGATTTTTTCCTAGACTTCCCATGTGGGTTTTGAAGGTGTTAAATCCAGGCAGCCAGGGACAAGTTGCTGGAAAAAGAGGGAGCCAGAAGGAGAGATACTGTCATGAAATGACACAGGAATCACAAGACAATCTGCATACAAATTCATCTATTCTTTCCTATCTTTTGTATCTATTTTCTTATTTCAAAACATTCTGTTTTAAAAAGTTTATCATCTAGTTTGTAATCTAATCAATCTTACAAAGCTTACAAATCCTTTTTGGTGTTCTTGGTGGGATGGCTTAATGAGTTTCATTGCCTTTTACATGAAAGCTCTAGATGTTTTAGTTTAATGCAGTCACTTCAGGTCTGTCTCCCTTAAGGTACATCATATAATCTAACAATTATATATAAGTTTTAATACTAGCAGCCCATGTGAAATTGTTTGACTAAGAATGGAAGATCAGATATTTTTACTGGCTTGACCATAAAATTCAGACAAGGAGAGGTGCAGGCATTTGTGCCCTCACCTGCATCCCTATCCAGGCAGACACAAGCAGAGTCAGTGTGGAAGCAGGATAACCACAGCGTAAGTGCAAATCTTGACCCTCCCACCCTAAGTGTACCTAAAGCCACTGGCCTTGGGGAGGCCACACAAGCTGCTGTGCTCGGGCAGGTGACATGGGACAAGTGGAAAGGTCTGGGGGCAGTTTCAGCCATGGGTTCTCCACTTATCTGCAATGACAGGTTCCAGCTGGTCCAAGTATTTAACCTACTGCTCTGCTCCTGTGCAGTGCAACCCACACCTACAGACTCAACTCCTGTTGTGAGAAGTGCAGGAAAACCTGGAGGGAAAGGGCAAAGTGATGAACCAGAACAGGAAGATACCAAATTGAAACTGAAACTGGGAAACAAAATGTGCCAAATTAATTCTGTACATAGCAGCCTATGGAGTTTATAGGTTTCCTGGAAGAACTGCACCTGTCTGATTTATGTGGTTGTTGCAGTGGTAGCCTGTGGTGCTCACACATTTTACATGACAAGACTCTACATAAGTGCTCTCTGGTGCAAACTGCTTCTCCTTGAGAATCTTTCAAATCAGACTTAGTACATCTTAGATTGAAAGAGCCATGAAAGGACTTAACCACCAGAAAAGAGATTTGGATAAAATTTCAGTATAAACATCTGATTTGATTTATCCTCTCATTCTGATATTTAGAACACATAATTGCTTACATTTTCAGCAGTAAAGCTTAGCCATGAGTCTACATCAGTAACAAGGATAAAAGTCAATGATCCCAACATATGTATTTTTAAATCTTTGCAAAAATTTGCCACACTGCTTCACACCTTTACAGATTTAACACTCACTTCATGGATTTTAGTGAGTTAATTCTGATCTCACATTCATTTTACATTACGGTAATTATATGCACTTCAATGGAGTTAAATCTAGGCCTTCATAACCTAAAATAAATCTGATTAAAACAAATTCAGCGTCTATTTCCTCTTTATAGCAATAGACCTATCTTTTAATCAATGATTGAAACAATCATGCTTGACAAGTGATTATTCTTTCACAAATATTGTGCTTTCTTTAGTACAAAAATAGAATTCAAAAAGAATAATGGAGTGATAAATTGAATTTGAATCTTGTCTGCATTTTAACCATTCACTCACACCGTTTGTTGTCCTGCTGCAGCTCTGACAATTATATACAACCAAACTGCAATTTAAAAGCCTTTATATCAAAGTAAAAGATAATGTTTATTAACATGATTGAGGAATACATAATAAAAATATAAGCAGCTTAGTAATATATAATAAAAATAATCAGTACAGTAAATGTATTTTAGGAGTTGGAGCTGAAACACTGAAGGTTTTCATTCACAGGTGAAGAGCAGTTTACTTCATCTTTCCATAAAAATCAAAGTTGCATTCTTTCAGGGATGATTTCCTCGTCCAGAGCCTTTACTGGCTGTTTCTTTCTTTTTTTCTTGATTTTTATTACTCTTCTTTCACCTTTTTTCTTATTGAATCCTAAAGGTAAAATTAAGAAATTAAGATTAGAAGATATCCAATATTATCAGAAATAAGGGCAAAAGCTTGTTTCAATAAATCTTTAAAAAAAGAAGAATAAAACATTTTCTTACCTAAAGTCTTTATATGCCTGACCAATGCCAAGTTGTCTTATTGCTGTTCTTTTACGCTGTACTTACTGTCACCTCCTTCTCTCTCTAGCTCTGCATCTCTCCTGATTTCCATTTTCACTTTTCTGAGACTTTCAACTATTACATTTGATCAGGCCAATCCTTACTACCAAAAGTGGCAAGAGAATGTTTTGACCTGCACAATATTTACCTCTTAACGATAGCTGGGGGCAGTATCACTTCCCATACCTTTCTTGCAGATCCTCAAACATGACTTTCTGGAGATGAAATTGTTCTCATTCCCACCACAACCACTGTAGCTAAATGGGTGACACCTTCCAGTCGAGTAGTTGTAGAAAAATCTTAACTCTTTGGCTCTGCAAAGCCCTCTGTCCATAGGGGTCATGCACAAAGAAGGGATCAGAGGTGGTTCTGGGAATACCAAGAAAACCAAGGTGAGACAACGCTGCAGCATTTCAGTCTTATGCCAATATTATTTGAAATTTATGTGAAATTTGCTGGCAAATTTAATTCTGCCCTCCTGAAAATCCAAGATGCTTGACATAAGCATTTTTTTATGCTACAAAAAGAAAAACAAAAAAACCCACAGTAAAATGTCATTATGTTTTGGATTGCCAGCAAAAGCTTACCTGAAAGCTATACCTTTACCTGTATAGTTAGTGATAAAATTGCCATTTCTGCCATTGGAGAGAGCACACAGATTCATTTTGAGGAGTTTCAAGAGAAGCATTTGTAGCAAGTGAAGTGAAATAAACTAAATGTGGACAGTTTTAAAAATATGGTAAATATTTGTAATAATTAATGGAGCAAATCACTGCTAGACATCCTGAAATCAAGGAGAAGGTAAAAGTACCCAGAATTTCCAATGTAAAATTCAATATCTCAGTGTTGTGTTTGTTGCATAACTACAGAAAACTTGACCTCAGTAACTAGGTCCGTCAGCAACCATTGAGCAGTTATAAAAAATAGTTTGTAACTTGCAGAATAAAAAATTACTGAATGTGAAGAATAAGTGCACAAATTAATGGAGATTCTGGTGTGTTAGTGCTGCTGGCAGGATTTTACCATTCCAAGGAGAGGCTGGTGGTTTGTTCCTTCAGGGTCACTGCAAATGAGAACTGAAATACTGGAGAATGAACCTGAGGTAGCCAAAGGACCTGGGCACTGAAACAAGTTCAAGAAGCAAACCCCTGCCAGAATTCCCAAACCTGGAAGAACTCCATCATCTATGGCCCCAGAGTGACTAATATACAAAATCGGAACTGATAAAATTGCTGCACAGGCTGCAAGAAGCTAAATGGGAGCCATTATATCATCAGTTATGCATGACCCAAAAGAGCACCATTTTCCTTCAGGAAGCAGCAGAATTGTGGTAGCTGGGATCTGAATGCATAAATGCAAACGTGAGGCCAGTCAGATGGGACTCTTGAAGATATGAAGCCACACAGAAGTAGTTCAGTGGAAAAACAAAGTAAAAATTTGAGGAAATTATTTGGGTTGCAGCAAAGCTAAAGACATCCTGTGGTCACGAAAGTGGAAAGCAGATGAGTTGCTGAAAGCAAGAATTTATGCATTAAGCTGTGCAATTCAGGAGGCTGACAAAATATCCAAAAAGCACGTGCTACATCCTAGGTGTCTTACACATGGTACACCTGCTAAAAAAAGGTTCACCTGATGTGTATAATAGCCAAACTGATGTGGTGAAAAAGTATGAAAAATTGCTGGGAAAGGAACAGAATGTTTTAGCAACACCATACTATTAAAAAAATTCCTGAAATTCATAAACCGAGTACTGAGTTGCTTTTTTGAGATAGACTAAGCTAGTTTCAAGTTATAAAATGAAAACCTCTTAAATTGTTTTTATAACTGTGACATTATTGCAAGACTAAGTTTCACTCTGGGTCCAGAGTAGAAGTCCACAATGTGATAAAAGCTATGTTAAACCTACTGTTTTTTTATAATGAAGATGGCAGTTAAATTAACTAAGGCAATGCTTTTGGTACTACTCTGAGAATTCTTGAGCCTGGAACTAATTTCATCTCTCTCTAGTTGGAGAGCATGTTTGTTAGTTTTCAAAGCATATGCTAAGCACAGCTTACCTATTTTAACCTGCTAATTTCTGAACCTACAAAGAGCAAAGCAGAAAGGCTTGCCAGTGAGGAAAGGGCCAAACAGCACAGGTTTGTTAATTATATCAGAGAATTTAAAAATGTAATCAAATTTGTAATGTGAATTACATATCTGTCATGTAGAATTCTCCAGTGAGTCCACAGTGCCCTCACGAAGGAGTTCTTACAATGGCTGCAAGATTTGGGGGAACCATGGAGCCAGCGATGAGGTTACTGGTAAACAAGTACTGCCTGTGTATGTACAGTGCACCACAGAGGCAGCCAAGTGCTATTCAGAATCCCTCTTGTACTCTTCACAAAAATTATGTTATTCCTTGTCTATATCATTGTTAGATAAATGCCCCAAATACCAAACACTGTTCCTGTTTATCTTCAGAATGTCCGCATGTTCTTCACTCCCACAGAAGCAACCAGCCCCTGAAGAAAACCTCTTAATTTTGCCATTTTTTTTACAAAAAAACCAGTGTTTTAAAATAAAAGCTAATTAACTTAACATAATTTCCTTTCTGCAGAAGATCATAAAAATTATGAGTTGATTTGAATACACTGATCACCAAAAGATTTGACTTCAGGTAAGCATAAAACATTCCCTGTGTCACGCCCAGCGTGTCTATTGGCAGGACAATCTGAAAGCCTGTGAGGCAGTGTGTAAACAATGTCACTGGAACATCACAGCGGGTGAGTTGTCCCTGTTCAGCTCCAGCTCCTAACGCTGTACTTATGTACGTGATGGAACAGTAAGTTGAGCTATTATGCCTGTTCTTGAATTTCTCTCCCAAATGTTTCCATTTTACAACCTCATTTTTCTGAGAGTTGTTGAAATGTTTTCTCTCCTGCTTTTTCAGAAAAAAAGAAAATGAAAGAAGCAAAAATCCCACAAGCTGCAGAACTACCTAAAAAAGAAGAGGTACACATTTTATGGTTTAAGATTCAATTCTTATAATACATCTCTTTCTTGAATCTCATCCCCCCTGAGGTATAAACAGATGACGTGATCATAACTTCAGAATCTCTGAAAAATGCACACCCAGATACAGACTCACATTTATCAGAAATAACCCCAACTCTGCATTGCAACAATAATCCTTATCCCTCAGGCTTTGCAGGAGTTGTGTGACAATGGGCTGCTAATTAATCACAGTACAAAAGTTTGAAATTATCTTGGGAGGAAAGGCAATGCAGTGAGCACTATTTCTCACTAGGCAAGAGTGTGTGACATTCATGAAGCTTCAGATTTATTGCCAGATTTTCAATATGTACGAATTTCAGCTCCTCATTTCTGGTTGCAGCAAAATGAAAATAAAAGAATTTTCAAGTGGACAGGCTATTACAAAAATAACGAGTCATCTGCACTTGACAGTACTCCATAGGTATAAATTGGTGCAGATCCATTAAAGCAAATAGAACTGTGCCAATTTATACCAGCAAAAGACGACCCTGACTCTGTACTGACAGCACTAACAGGACCTGCACACATGTGCTATTCCAAATTCACTGAGCTGAAAGTTGCCTTTTGATCCTGTCTCCCACTTAAATCTCACAAATCAAATATAGGTATAGAGCTTGCAATTTTCTACCACGGATCAAATAAAATGAAAGCTTTGACTCCTAGCCTCACCTTTTCTTACTTTTCACAGAATAAAAGTTATTATAGATGTTTCAGCAGAGTGAGACCAGAACAGTCTTCAATCTCTGTAGAAAGTTCATTGCTGAGAGTGCTAGAAACTTCATGTCTGTATCCATGGTTTGCTTTATTTGGTCATAGAAGTGTTTAATTTTCTGAAGATCAAGAACTATTTTGTAAGTCTAATAATTTGATATTGTTACAGAGCTACACATACCAAGAACACCTTATTTTTTCTTAAAATCAAGCTGAAATAGCATGTCAATTGTGAGGTGAGGTATTCTATAAGAGACAACTCCTTGTAATTTTCTTTCATGTTTTAATGTAAATTAACTAAATTATATTTAAGTTTTTAAATAGTCTTTAAAAAAAGATACATAGCCAGGCCAATATACATACCAAAATAGATACTACAATGGCAGATCAGCCACTTTGCCAGGGCTTGAGGAGATGGACATCAGCCACTCCATCCCAAACAATTCACCCTGATCCTCACCTCATATGTGAAGTCAAATTCTTGTCCCTCACAGGCTACAGAGAGCTACCTTGCACATTTGTATGACATGTCTCCACCTTGGAACTTCACTTTATATCTGTCCCTCTAGAAACAGCAGCAATGGAGACAATGTTCTCCATGTCTCTGTGGAGAAATCAGCTGTCAGCTTTGGCCATACCCTTGCCTTCCTCTCTAGTGGGATTGCACAAAAGCACATGATTTTAGCCCATTCCAGCAGCCTGAAGGTACAAGCTGATGAACAGAATAGGAGCAGGAGGCTGCATGAGGCAGACAAGTGCAAGACAAGGGTTACACAATAGGGAAGGACCTGTTAGGCCTTTAGACTTTCCACTGAAATTCACTGATCCTTCCAAGGCTGTGCTTCTCCCCTGACCAATTCTGCTACACTGACTTTTGTTCCATCAATCTTCAATTCTCTTTCTCTTACCCTCACCTTTCACTCTCAAAGTCTGCTGTGCAGGAAAATTCGCTACTGCTGACATAATCAAAACCCCTTCCATTTCCTCTGAGAAAACATAGCGAATCATGCTCCTTTCCTGGTATAGGTTAGCTGTTTTGAGGATTCAGGCATTCATATTATGACTAAAAACCTTCAGTGAATGTGCATGCCCCTGGTGCCCCTGGACTTAAAACAGGTTGCCAAAAGCTTTACTGTCCTATATTCATTCATTTAAATGAAAGAGTGCATTGATGCTTTGCATGTGGTAAACAAACAATACAACTGTACAGAAACCCATGTCAAACCAGCAGTGCATGTGGATTACAGTGCAGGCAAAAAATAGAGTACAACACACATTCATGCTTTATTAGACACTCCATCCTAAGCAAACAGCACAGGAATGCCACCTACACATCTGTTATCTTACAGAACAGATAAAATGCAAAAACCTTAGCGAGTCTCTACGTCATCACTCAGTCCTCAAATGTACAAGCAAGTGCAAAAGCAAGAAACCAGCAGAAATACTTGGTGAGAATGCTCAGGCTCTTTCCAATTGTTTCTTGTTTCCTCTTGCATAACTGTGGATCATAAAAATGATATGCCTCAAATTTAATCTCCCTTTACAGTGTGAGCAACACCAGTCATCTACAGTGGACAGTGCCCAGCTGCTGATACTGTTAAAACCTATCCCTCCGCAGTAAAGGTTTAGAGTCTCATCTGCATTATAATGCATAGTGGAAAAATACCTTGGAGCCACATTTTCAATTAATTTATACTCACTGTTATTATACTCAACCCAAAACTGGGTTTAATATGGTCACAGTGAAAATAGAAACATTATGGTATGAAATATATTATACTATGCCATATACTAAAATCCAAATATTATTCTTTTTTAATGCGTAAAAGGAATTTAACCCACTTGCCTATTAGATCCTCATAAAAAAAAAATTAACTTTAACTAAAGAACTCTGCATCACTGCTTTTCCCCTTTGTATTAATCAGACCTTTAGGAGGTGCACACTTTTGAAAGAGAACAAGATGTGGTCAGTCTTCCACTTCCTGATATTTATGAAAGATCTGTAAGTGGTGATATATTCCTTTGCTTTGACTTTCTCTGCTTATCAAATCTTTTGGCAAAGATGAAAGCCCATTTTTTTAGTCTCAGAAATGTCAGAAAATGGGTTGAAATGGAAAAGCAATCCATATAAAAGACTGAGAGCTAAGAACAACAAAAGCTAATTCTTACCAAAAAAAACGGGGAACTGGTTGCGCTCCTCCTTTTGGGAACTACTGTTCAGGGTGTTGGACTTCTCATTTAGAGCAGTTGGCAACAAATTAACTAAAAGAAAAAAAATGAGGGAGTTGGTGTGACACAGTCAATGATGGGATACGTAGACACATCCAAGCTCTGAAAATCGGCTGTGCTTGGTACCTGTTGGCCCTGCTCAATGCCACTGCTGATGCCTGTTGCCAGACAACATCTCTAAGGCCCGAAGGCACAGGAAACTGAGGCTGCTGAAACACCTTTACAATGGGTTCCTTTTTCTTCAATTTTACTGATGTAAGATTTAGTTAATACACAGCTTGGTAAGGTTACTTTTGTATTACCAGCAGACATTCTAACCTTTGAAATTGTAAGCCTTTTTCAAAATACGTACTGCTGGCAAGAAAGTGGCTCTGAAGCTACTTTTAATGTCAATGACTTCCCTGTGCTCAGGTATTTCAGCTGACGTACATGTCTTCAAATAAATGGGAAAATCAGTGGACAAGCCAAGGAGCATCAAAGAGTTAACTATAAACAGCAACAATAAATTCTTACCAAAAATCCCAGGAGACTGGCTGGGTTTTTCTGCTGGGGAACTGCTGTTCACAGCATTGGGACGTTCTTCTGCTGGGGAACTGCTGTTTACAGTGGTAGGATGCTCTTCAGCTGTAACAGTTGGTAATAAATCTGTTAAATTAAAGAAAAAAAGGGAAGTGAAAACTGTTAGAGAAAAAAACAACCCAAAAATTAGTATCAACGATTCGATATCTCAAAAATAAAAACTTCGATCTATTTAGACCATGACAACAGCCTCTAAAACATCCCTCTTCTTGAGTGTTCGTGCAAATTTACATGAAGCTGTTATTTTAGACTAAAGATATTAAAAAAAGAATTTTCTGCAGCTTTTAGTCCAGAAGGTAAAAGTGGAATCACAGCCCAGGAAGAAATGCTTCAGCAGAAGTAGGGAAAATGCACATGGCTCTATATTTACGGTTTTAAAAAAAATCTTTAAAAAGAAACATAGTGGGTCTTTTCCACTTGAAGTGTGAATAAGCTCGAGTTCCCTTTGCCAAAATGACAGCTTATGAAACAGTGCTGGAAAAAGGCCTGCTAGAGACAAGTAAGATAAAAAGGTCTGGAGGCTCTCAGTGTGAAAATGTATTCGCCTTATGAATAAAATGAAGTACTTGGTGAAGGGAGAGGAGTTCTGAAGGTTACTGTATCCTGATGTAGAACAATTCATTGGAACGAGCAGGACAAGGAAGCAAATGACTGCTCTGTGGTCAGTCTGAATGGCTTTTGTAGCCTCAGCTGCACAGCCAAATCATTCCCAAGGGACATACAGGTGTTCCATAATCTTTGGTGGGAAGCTGGCAATACACAGTAAGTTAAAAATTCCCATATGGGCACCTCTTGTCATTACAAGACTCAGTTTGAAAGGAGAACATGCAGACCCTATGGGTCAAAAGCATATATTAGTGTTTTATGGTATTAGAAAGCCAAACAGATGGCAGATTTTAGGTTAGCTGTCATGAGAAAAGTGAGAAAGTAGAAGTCCGGTAATATTCCTTAAATAGTATCTACCAATTGTTTACTTCATACTTTTCATTTTGGTATTTTTATTATTTTTATATAAAAATATGTACATTTATTGTAAATTTCATAAATAAATTATTGCCACCTCAGGGCACCCTAAATTGCTTTTTTTCTATGCAAAATACCTTCAAAACACACAATTTTTTATACAAGCGTAAAACCAAGAATGATAAAAATAACAACTTACAGTTGTCTTGGCAGGTAGTCTGGCACTCCTCCAAACTCCTGAAGTTATTCTGGTTTCCTAGGCACCCACCATACTTGAATGCTTCACACAGTTTTGTCTCTTTGTTGTAGAAGTACCTGGTAAAATAGCCTCGGCAGACCCCAGGCTCCTGGGCGTGGAAGCAGAAATCAGGCTTTCCTAGAAACAATGCTAAATTATGAACAGGGTGGGTGAAGAAAAAAATTAAATACATCCCAAGACAACAACAGAGCTGAAGGACAAATAAACAAAATAAACCTGTGACTTTGGGCTAAAGGCCAACTATAAAATAACTGCAGCTTTATTGTGCTGCTTTTGTTCTACATGTAACACTGCAATATTACACTGGAGCTTTAGAGGGATATTTATATTGCTCTGTTCAAGTAGCCACTAAATTACATCTTGAAAAATGACAACTAATGATTCCCTTAAAGTTCCAAAACATGGAAGGTCTAAGTTGAAAATTAGTTTTTACACTGATTTCAAAGACCTGAACCTCAGCTGGATCACCTGCACCTAAGTACACATCCTCGTTATTTGTGTTTCAGTCAATGTGAATGTGAATTATACTCAAAGCAATGTTCAAATAGAAGAAAAAGGAAGGAGTTTTAAAATAGAACAGAAAAAATCTACCAGTGCATTTTATCTAGGGTAGTTTATCCTTATAAAAGGATACTGGAAACAGGGAGACAGAACAGCTATTCTACAATTTTTCAGTCCCAGTCCTGAGTTTGCAGTCAGTAACTACAATATCAACCAAGGAAAAGTTAACAAATGAATATTGCATAATTTGACTGAATGTCGCAGCATGATCTTACGTCCTCCGGCAGGGAAGAAAAGCACATTGCCATATGATAATCCCCAAAAGTCAACATCTTACCATATTCAGTTTTTTCTTAAAATAGTATGCTTAAAATCAGGGTAACAATAACAAAATACATGTGGAGGAATTCTCAGATTCTTGCTAATAGATATTTTGAAATATGATTCTTGTCTGAGCTGACTTGCTGAGAGAAGTCTATTTAACCATCATATAAGAAAATCGTATCAGATGTGACATAGAAAGGCCTTGCTTAGCTGTGAAAATTCACAAAATATTGAGACTAAAACAGTATGCAGCAGGCTGCCATTTTATAAAAATTGATATAGAATAATTACTTTGAAGTTCCTAACATTTTAGAAGTACATTATCAAATTTTAAAGAAGTTAATCCTATTACACCTATTTTAGCTAGGTATATATTCAAATTCATTGCTAGAACAAGATTATTATTAGCGGCAATTGATGCACATCTTGAATTTATATAAAATATTATAATAGCTCGTAACTAGTGTTTTTCTAAGAATTAATTGGCAGTATATGGCATTTCAATTTTTATAATATTTCACGAACAGCATAAATAAATTTCAGAGATCATATGCAAAATTAAATCACTAAAATATTCTTGCACAAAACAACCAAATTAACTGCTATAAGCATTCCTGAACAGCCTAATTTTGATTCTTCGTTACAAATTTCATTCTCTGCCAGTAAGCGTAACTTGCTCCCTTGTTTGATGTGCAATTAGAGGATCTGCCCTAACCTCTAGTAGCTCCTCTACAGACAAAGCTTAAAAGTTCTGTTTCAGAGCTTTTTTCCCCGTATTTTTCTAAAAGTAGAGCAAGCATTTAGCTTGTTCTCAAAATACACAATAAAAGTTCCCCATCATGGCGAATTATACAATGCTTGAATCTCTGCAGAGTCCCTCTTTTTACTGAAGAAAGAGAAGAGAATTATGATGTATTTCTTTTGTAGAGAAGAGATTGCAGCTACCATCTTCAGTGACCACAACTGTCCTCAAATTCTTTGATGAAGACAGAAGAAGATTGGGGCTAAGAACTCACTTTAATCCGACATTGCTGTTTTTGTTAGAAGATAAATTATTTATGTATTGTTCCAAGCTAACAAAAGAAGATAAATAAATCCCTTATTATGGTTGAAGAATCTTAGGTTATGATGTAAACATAATTACCTTTCTTAATTTTTGCTAACACCATCTTCTGAGGCAATTCTGCAAGATAAACAAAAATAAAAGTATTTAGCAAAAGCAGACATGTTAAGTCTCACCTGCAATACCAGTGTGCTTAGCAGTGACAGTGAGCACTGAGAAGCAAGAATACAGCATCTCTTCCTTTTCCTTTTTCTCTTTATTTGGGAAGCAGTACCAAAGCTCATTCTGGAGAACTGAAGTATCATTTCCTTTGTATAGGAAGACCTGCTATATTGGAAACTTGAGAGTATAGAGAGTACTTAAATCAAATTTTACTGATACTGAATTGAACGGGGAAATTCTTCTTCTTGTTACTGGATCCAGAATCCTGTATCATGCAATCTTACTCCTTGAAAGAGGAGTAATTAGCAGACTAACAACCTGACTGCTGTAGCTACTGATACTGCTCATAGCTTTGGAGCTGACTGAGGGAGACAGTGAGACTTCTCTCATCCTATCCAGTTCCCTTTGCTCTGCCACGTAGGGCCTGAGTGAAGCTTTCCTTTTGCAGTTCATGTTATTAATGCCCCTTTGGTCAAGTATCTCCAGGTATCCTTAGAGGGGTGTGGATGACAACCTTGTCAGCACAGTTCTCTCCGTGCACGATCTGCAGCAAAGATTGTTGCCTCTTAATGCAGGAGCATGGGTTTTATTGTAACAGCTCAAGAAACTAGATATCTTAATTGAACCCCAAATTCCCTTTTAGAGATTGAAAACAAGCCTTATTTTCCTTGTAGGAGACTGTCTAATCATAAAACTGCAAAGAAGTCCGAGGGCAGAGCAGATCATCCAATGTCGGAGAAATCTGACAATATTTCATCAGCTGAGAGAATGGTGGCCAGCAGCTTCTGGACTCTCCCTCGGTCACCTTATTTGCATTGCTTCATAATTCTTGTTTTGTACTCTACTGCCCTTTTGCATCATAATTCTACTCTGGTTTTCTCTGGAAACCTGCCGATGTTATATTTTCAAAGCAAATCTGTTGGGTAGAAATTCTGTCATGACACATTTTTCCTTCCACCTCTGGGACAATGCAGCTGTTACCCTTTAAAAAATATTAAAGACATGGCCTGCACTTCAAGAGTGACATAGCATTCCTTTTAACAGATTTCCAGTTTTTCCTATTAGTAGGAGGCTTGGCCCTCAGCATTAAAAACCATGACCTAAACTACAGACACGCACATCAGGCTGCTTCACTAATCTCACTCAGCTGTCCCCTTCAGGGCAAAATCATATTTTGGCATGTGATCTCTACTCTTCTGGCAGAGAAAAGGAAAATTTTATTGTGAGTTTATACAGGCCTAGAATCTTCTAATCTTACTACCATGTCAACAGTGTGTTTTGCTTCTGGTTTCAGTCAAAAAGCCAAATCCACATCTGAGTTGATTTCTTCTTTGTAGTCAAAGCGTATTTTTGAGTAGATCCATTCTAAATAATAGACATTAGAATTGCCATCGTGACCAGAACCCTCTATCAGTAAGTATTTTCCCATGGTAGCTGTGAGAATTGAGCACAAGAAACAAAAACCACAGCTGATTTCTAGGAAACTTGAATCAGAAGTAGTCATCTTGAATCTGAACCATATCTTGGAGACCCTTAGTGTGGCCAACCTGCAGCTGGGCTCTCTGAACTCTGTTGTACTGACTTCAATCAATTCTTTCTGGTGGCTTATTGATTCCAAAATGTTAACTAGTTATCCTGCTCCAGTAATTCACTCATGTTGGCTCATTTATTCTTGTATTTATGCTAAATATTGAACATCAAAAACTTTGAGTATTCACATTATTTCTTCTGAATTTCTACATATATTAGATAGCTTCCCTTGAGCTTATTTTTACCAATCTTGGTCTTCACATTCTTCAGAGTGATAATTTAGTATTTCGGATTTTTCTTTATTTTTAAGCACTTTTGGGTCACTCATACTCTCTCTTCAGACTGATTTCTACAGTCACTAAATAGTGATCCTCTTACAGTAATAAATACTGGAAATGTAAGAAAGATGAATACAGTTATATACTACAAGACTGCACAGACAGAGCTAGATTCAACAAAAAGAATTTATAGAATTACATGGGGCTTTGCTGAATTATGTTAGCAAAATGTATTAATTTAATAGTTTACTTTGCTTTATGCCTGATGGTCTGCAGCACACTATACATGACACCAAACCATTTAATCTGCTGTCATCCACTCAGACAACACAGAGATAATGAGCCTTTGTTGCTCCTCTTCCTCCAGGCAGATCCAGCTCTTGGAGAGTCTTGGATCACTGTTATTCATACACAGAAAAGTGTGCTTGGGCTGAGTACCAAGATGTAGACACTAAGCCAGTTCTCAAATAACTTTCAGTTTTATCCTATAGAGTTGTGCCAAATAGATGCCAGTACAGGATTTGGTCTAGAAGATCTGTTCCAGATCCAACATGTGTGACAGAATCAAAGTAACACTGGCTCCCTTCCAACTCAGCTTATTCTGTGATTCTGTGAAAGCAGCAACATTAGATTGAAGAAATAATGTGATAAATCTTCACTCATGGCACCTGATTATGACTTTTGGACACTTCATTTCAAATTCTGCATCTCTTGACCCTGACTTTTCCCCTTTATCCCTCTGTCTTAGCTTTTAAATTGAAATTGACAACAAACACTCCAAATTTCCTATGAGAGGAAGTGTCGAGTTTTCGATGAGATACTGGCAGGTGCAGTCCTGCAAATAACCCCTCTCCAAGCATGATAAAGATGCTGTGGGTCCTGCTGAAACCCCAAACCAAATACTAGCTGGAAACTACCAAAAGCTAGCCTGGTGTCAGACAAAGATGAGCTAATTCATGCGCTAGACCCCAGGTCTTTCTGACGCTGAATGCTATCCAAGGAAACAATAACTTTCAATTTTTTATCTTGAAAGACTGTACTCTTTAAACTTGCTGGAGTCATAACTAGGAACAGAATAATCATCTGTAACAAATTCCTTCTTTGTTTGATTTTCTGCCCGGGAATGAGATCTGCTCCCGTGCAATAGTCTGTTAGGAAGATTTTAAAACCTATGTCTTTAATTCTATCTTGCTTTGGTATTTTTTTTTAAACTCAGGTATGATGAATCAAAGACACAAATAGTAGAGTCTGGAGAAGGAACAGTGTTGTAAAGAGCTTTTATCCTTATCAATTGCTAAGATAGCAAATACAGGTAAATGAGCACCAAAATAGTAATCTGCACTTCTGGAAGCATCTGAGACTTCAACATAAAAAGAAATTCACTAATGTAAAGGTTCTTTCCCTTTTCAGCCACTTCAGGAAGAGTTTGCTTAAGATCCATTTCAGATCCAAGTAAGACCGAGGTTCCTGAATTTTGTGTGTGCTTGCATTTAGGGCAAGATGTTTTTCTTCATGTCATCCTTTTTTCTTTTCTTTTTTAACTTGAAATGCTTGATTATGTTTTTTAATAACTAAGGAATTGTGATTTTCATATACCTTTCCATATACCTCTTTCTTGATGGAATGCCATTTTAATAATTAAGATTATTTTAATATCATTACCACCCTATTTAGCCATGTATTGCACCTGAAAACAGAGCAAGGCTGTGACGGATTCTTGCCTCTTCTTCTCTGTAGCACCCTTGGTCTTTGAGGCTTATTAGTAGATCTGGCCAGAAACCACCAGAAAGTAAGTTTCAAATTAATCCTTAGAGTAAAATGCACTGGAAAGCTGCCATCCACTGAGGAAATGGAGTAATCTTTTTGACTTTGACAAGTTTGTAGAGAAATTTTGCAGTGGTTTTTTTTTCCATCCCTATAGAAATAGCTTTATAAGCATGCAGTTGTTGAAAAGCAAAACCTAACCAAGCAGAAATTATGGCGGCACCAGCAGATCAGAAAAATAGATCTGAATGGTAAATAACATGTTGAGTTAGTATTTGATGAGTAAATAAAATGCGTGCAGTCTCCTCTTTGGAAAGACTAAAGGCATCGAGACCAGGGATGCTTTCAAGAAATACGTAAATGGCTCATTAACATTTGCAGATTGTGAAGATTATAGGCGTTAAAACTAACAAACGCTCTTGAAATACTACTTGGGCTAATGTGTAACCACCAGCTCCAGCCATTATTCTGACACTGGGGTGAGAGACAGATACTTATTTTGATTTCTAAATAAATTTAGCAACACAATTCAGAGAAATTTTTATCTGGAAATACAGATATGTTGAGAAACAGACAACATAACAGATTTAAGGCCTGATCTAAATACTAGGTAGATATGCATTCTGAAAGGGTTGGAAAATAGGTAAGAGACATTTACATTTGTTGCCAGACAAAGCCTGATGCTATAAATTACCTTGTCATATTTGCGGTCTGCCTTGGCCAGAAAATCCAAATAGAAGATTCTGAAAGCAATTCTCTAATCTGAAATTTCTTGGGAGTATTTTTTGTAACCTATTGGAACTCGCTGTGCTTGCAAGTGGCCTATGCTGATCCTAGAAGATACCAGTTTGTATCCTGCAAAACAATGCAGCACCTTCAGCACATTTCCAGTTTCAAGAAAAGGCCCAGGTCCAAAATAAATTTTGAAAAAAGGGCAGATAAAATGACACCTGCCAAGGTCTGCACAGCAGTAGGTGCTACCAGGGCACATCACTAATAGACAGCAGAGTGACAATTTTCAGCTGCTTGTGTTGTGCATCCCCAGAATAACCTATTAACTGTTCTCTGCTGCAGAATTGCCCATCATCACTGTCTTGAGCTCAGTAACCATGGCAAATTCTGCTGCTGGGCAAGGCACATATGACTGAAAAGTACCTTCTGTTGGGAATCAATCCTTCTATCTTACCTTTAAGTTTAAGAAATGAACATCCAATGCATGAAGAGACTCAGGAAAAAACCTCGCACAGTTGACATACTACCTGAGGGTTATTACACACCTTTGAGGACGTTTGTTCTGAAATTTTCTTGCCATTTCCATTGCCTTTTCCCCCTTCAAGATATCCCCATCACTTCCTGTTTACACAGCCAGACACATTCCATCAAATTCCAATGAAAGCAAGATCCATAGTAGGAAGCCAGAGGTAACCCTCGACAAGATTTGAATTCTTCCGGTCTCGAAAAATACAAGCTTGCCAAAATTCTGGCTCCACTGGCAGATTTGAGAATCTTCTCATTTTCATCCAGTCGTATGAGGAATTTGTACAATGCTAAAAATCTTCATTAATTACAAGGATGAATTTTAATATTGAAATCAGCATTCCCAAGGCCCCTGGTGCACATTGCGCTGTGTATCATGTTAGATCTCCTTTTTCTCTTTCCAGTGATTAACTGATGAGGTTTCAATAAAACAAAGCTGACAAATGGATATAACTGACATTTTAAATGAGAATTATCTACTACTGTAATACTAATTATGCTGAAACATAGAAGATGGCCAAAATTTTGGACAACTTCTATCATCTTCTCAAGTGAAGGACAAACCTGAGATCAAAACTTGGGTTAGACACCCTGAAAGTGATAAAGAACATCTGTGCCACCCACTCAGTTAGCTCAGGCTCAAAATCAACTTCACTTAAGAACTCATCCCAAACAGGGCTCTAGCTAGAAAATAAGATTCCTTGCATTGGTGTCTCTATTCCACAGGTACACTAAAAATCCCACCTATCTTTCCAAATCCTGAATATTTGCTTGGACCATGTAAAATAATTCAGATGACTATGACCTACATGGGAATAATTGGGAACATAATTAGAAGAATCATATTTCTGTACTAATAGGAACTGAAGAGTGCTTCTACTTCCCAAATTCAAGTGGTTTGTGAATGAGAAGTAACAGATGCAAATGGAGAATTGGTAGGAAGATAAGAGAATGGATACTAGCCTGTTGCCACACACTTCTCCTGGCATTCTTCCAGTGTTAGGAAGTTGTTCTCATTGCCATGGCATCCCCCATATTCAAACACTTCACACCTGCGGCTTTTAATATTGAAGAAATAGCGGATGTGGATGGCTTTGCATGGACCATCGTCTGCTTTCATGGCACAGAATGAGTGCACAAGCTTCAGTGGTGGCAAAGCAGCACCTGGAATGCAGAGGAGAAGTAGAAAAACCGAGTTAATTTGCTGCATAGGGTAACTCTCAAATGAGATTGCTTGTGTGTTCTGCTAGAGAGGCACTGCACAACATCTGCCTGCAAAGCTCTGAACGCACTAAACAGATGTAAAAAGAAAAACATCATCTGCATTGGAACACAAATTCCATTCGATCAAATCAAATGTGTGGTTTCAATTTTCCACCAAAACAGCTCATGGTATAAACTTCAACTCCTCATCAGAAACCTCTAAACAGTTATGGAGCGTGGCTTAGCCATATGAGCTGGGGTGCAACACTGAATAACAAAAACACTGAGAAAGTCCTGGGAGCTCCAAAAGACACAATGATCACCAGGGCAGAAAGGTTTCCTTGAGCTCTCTTCCATGCACTTCTCCCAGTGAACTTGGCTCGTAAAGAATCTGCCAGGGAACAGCGTGGGACGGACAGAGCCCTGCAGAGGGCATCACTCTCCTGTCAGATTGCACTTCACTGGGACACAAACCCCACCGCGACCACTGACAGGCACCAGACTCTTCTTCCTTTGATCTCAGTGTTCTTGCATTACAGCTTTCAAGAGCGTACAACTAGAAAGTCAGGGCAAAACAAAGCTGTATGTTTTCAAATTGTGTAATTTCTGTCTTTCAATATATTTTGGGTCAGGGAATATTTTTTATAAATTGTCATATGCATTGTGAAGAACACTAGCAAAGTTTCACCCTGTCAAGGTCTATAAGGAAATTCTGATTAGCAATCCAGTTTCTGATACTGTTCTCTTATAAATATATGGTTTACTATATTTTTCTGTTTTACTTTCCCAAGGCAGTATTTTACCCGAGAGGATTTTGAAAGCTCTACAGAGCTTGTGTGCTTGCCAGAGGAGCCAGAAAAACAGACTTAAAGTTTTTCATTCATTCTCCTACAGCTAATTAGACCATTGACGTCTCAGAACATATATGCAAACATATCTATCTGTGCTCTTTTCAGTGGCTGAGGAAGCAGGAGACAAAAAAAGGAGCAGGAGAAGAGTTTACATGATCATTGAACAGATTCCTACTATTACTAGATTAAGTTTCCAGTTTTAGATAAAAGAATCCACAAAAATCACGCTTTATGACATGGTCAAAAGGGAACTTGTATACTTACTACCTACCTGCTCTGTGGATATCTAATTTTAGCATCTAAAATTGACCTTATAATACAATCTTTGAACGAAATTCACAGCTCAGATAAATCCTCCTAAATACTGAGGCCCATGGAAGTTTAGTAGTTTTATTCCATTTGAGCCACTTTTAAACCCACAGAAAAGAAACAAATTTCAGCACTAAAATGTTTTAGAGAATAGCATTTAAGTCCTTGAAAAATTAACAACCTCTATTACACAATTACCATCAACAGAATTATTAGATCTTCCCAAAGTGGACCGTTTGGTGTTAAAATACATATAAAAAGGACTAATTTCAAAATTATATGTAAATATTCAGTACCTAAAATAATTTCTGACTTTGCCCTCGTTGTTGAAAATATATTTTCAGACTTTGAAGTTAGATATACAGATTTGAAAATATTATTGAAGACTATACAATAGAAAATGTTGATGAAATAAAAATAATTATAAGAGATGTTAGATTTCATAAACTTGCTCTGAAGCATAACTTGCCAAACAAGATTTCAGAATTTTGTTTTTTTCCAGTTTCATTAGCTGGGTCTTCCCAAGTCCACAAAGAATTAGTGTTTAGAAGTCACAATAAATGTCAAGTTGGACTTCAAAGGTTCTAAAGTTCTCCAAGAGGCTTGGGAATCCTTTGGAAGGGACTTAAAAAGGCTCATCTTAAAAAGTTGAGAAGATACTGCATTGTAAAGTGAAATTTTGGATTTCCCCTGCTCAGTACCAGGGAAAAAATGCCTTCAAAACATCAAAGTTTTCAGTAAGTTATGAACTCACTCCTGAAATGCTAAAATCAAACACTCAGAGCTCCACAGAAACCGATCCAACTCAGTTGTGGTTGGGGTGAGGGCTGGCAACTGGTTTATAAACACATCATTTTCTTGGCACACGAGAAATGAGATCCCCTCTGTGACCTCTGCCAGTGACCCAGTTCAGCCTACAAGAGGTTGTGAAAACTTACCAGGTTTCTTAACCACTGACGTTT
Organism: Melanocharis versteri; assembly: GCA_013397845.1. Classification (NCBI taxonomy): domain Eukaryota; kingdom Metazoa; phylum Chordata; class Aves; order Passeriformes; family Melanocharitidae; genus Melanocharis; species Melanocharis versteri. The sequence continues at coordinate 104,055 of VZTG01008868.1, forward strand.
CAGACGCAGAGTTATGGCAGCTCATTTTTGTGCTATATTGCACCACCCCGATGTTGTGGGCTATCCGAAAAAAAGTAGCATGCAAGCATAGTTGCAAAACTACACAAAGAGGGTGAACAAATGGCTTAGCAGAGTTCATCCTGGGAACTTTCTGGTCTCCACTCCTAGCCCACTTCCTATCAGACCCACAGAACAAAATCATTGCTTTGGTTACCTCCTAAGGCCTTTCCCCTGCAGTCACAGGGATGCTGTTAACCACTGTCAGATGTCCTGACATCTGCTGCAAACATAATGACTAACACTGTCACGCTTCTTGGCAATCAATCTGTTTCCTAGGAATGCTAGAAAGTTGCCATAGTTTGAGTAAAATGTGTAGCCTGTGAAACCCCCAGAGGCTAAACCCTCCAATTCCAAACAGTAACCAAGTGACTGAAGAAAGAGGTCTCAAAGGGATTCATCGGAACTGAATCATTCTTCTGTCTGGGAACAGTGAAAGAATTCTTCCCCATTATTTTACACCTGGCAACACTTAACTCACACAGATGATATAAAATTAGCTTTCCTTCTCAGTTTAGAGCAGCAGATGAGAAGGCAAGCAGGAGGGCTTGCCCAGTAGATCTGCATAGACACACATCTGCCTGTACTAATTTCATTTGTGGAATATACCTTGAGAAAACTTATTCTTAGTGTAAGGCCTCATCCTCTGCTCTTGAACACTGGGACAAATTGTTATTACATTTTAGGTGCTGTGTGAAAAGCACAGGATATGACATTTAGAGAAGAAGTCTGTCAGGAAGGTCAGTGAAAATTCTTCAACAGAAACATAGGAAGATAACGCTTGAAGGAATGTTAACTGAGTTTCTCATCCGACTGAAGTAAGATTCCAGGCAATTTGAAGCTATCAGTTCAAGGATTTTTCATTACTTTTCTCATAAGACAGACCTTTTTTTGTAATATACTGCCTGAATATTCTTAGTTTTATATTAAATAAGTTTTACTTCCTTCATGCATAGATGAGATAATTTAAAATCATATATACACACATGGTACATCAGTTTTGATTTTCTAATCCACTATTCGTGTCTTGCAAATCAAGGCTGCTGCTGGCGAGAAAGTTGATTCCTGCACTCTCAACCTTGATTTTGGGCTTTCCAGATTCAGCTGTTTCCCTGGCTGCTTGAAGCCTTGGTGGTGCAGCTGCCCTGCACTCACTGCACCACTTCAGTAGAACAAACCTCTGTCTACTTTCTTTTTATTGGAAGACTTTTGTCTCCTCTTAATTATCTCCGTATTAAATAAACTCCTTTCTTCCCATCTTTTTATTGGCCTTGCTTTCTAATCCTCTCATAACTCTTATTTGGATCTTCTCTGTTGGTCTGGATTCCTGGTAAAATGTGCTTCCCAGAGCTGAATATAATCCCCTACCTGAGGCATTACTAGTGGCAAATAGAGTGGAATAATTGTCCTTTGTTTTTTTCCTTAATCCAACACAAAACCACTTGCCTTTGTTTTTAAAACAACATTCAATTACTTCTGTAACTTCCATTTACTTTCCAGCAGATAGAACCTTGTTATACATGTACTTCAACATTTATTTTCCATCTTATATTTATGATTGTATTAATTCTCCTTCTTAAGTATAGCACATCACATTTGTCATTTTAAAAAGAATTTAGTTTAACCCTGCACTTTGGATCTGGCTCTGTTGGATATTTATTACTCATCCAGTTTAGGCATCTGGTCCAAATACATTAAGAATTCCTGTATAATTGTAGGACTGTACTAGCCTAGACCAAGAAAATTTTGCTATAAATACATTAAATAATGATTACAGCTGATGTTCACTGTCACACAGAAGTTATTACTTCCCATACTAAAACCAAAAAAAAGAACAGCAAAATCTCCTTTCCTCATTTTCTTCCCCCTCCTCAACTTTTTAATGTAATGACTTCCTTAAATAAGCTACATGAGCACTAAACACCCATTGCTCTGTTCTGTTACCACTTCACTAGAAAGCAGGGTAGTATCACAAAAGCAGAAGTGGTGAATAAGGTCTCTAATCCTCTTACATTAGTACAAGTGAAAACAATACCTTTCCCCTGGATGTAGGCATAACAAAAGACTCTAATTTGGCTTTCAGACTCTTACGGATAATCTGCAGGGCTGCTCGATAAAAAGACCTCCTTTTAATTAGAAAATGAACTGATTTCTATGCTATACCTGCAGCATAATAAATATGAAAGGTAAGCGTTATGGAGGAGTTGCTTTTCAGAACAGAACTATATCGACTGGGAGAATAAAGACCAGGAATATTTCTAAATTTTTATTTAAAAATACTTTGTTTTAGTTTGCTTAGGTTATGTGTTCTCAACTTTATATGAATTTCTGTGGTTATCCTTAATTATAAAGATATGCTGTCATCTTTCCAGCCTTCCTTGGCAATGCGTCCCTTTGATAAGTGGTATCAATACTAAGTACCTGTCACTAATGAATAGCTGTTTCTTTTCTCTCCATCTTTGTCAATTTGACAGCTTCCCACTCACACACTGCTCAGTGCTCTTCCTATCCATGTGTTTCCTACACTTTCTTTAGGCAGGCACATTTATTCCTGGCAAGCTTTCACATATGAATAAAAAGCACATTCAATTTGTGAGTCAATTTCTTCAGGCTTTGGAACATCAACTAAAGTGCTGCCTACCATATAAGGGATTAATGAACAATATACATAACCTGGCTATTTTTATACCTTTCATTTTTGTTATTACTCTTATTCATTGATGGAAAAATGACAGGTTTTGCTGGAAGACAACAAATTAAAAATCCTTTTTTATTCCATTGGACCCGACCTGCAATCTTGATTATTACTGTAATTAAAATAGACAAAAACCCACCTCTTAAATTCACAAAGCACTTTTACTCAATGTGATCTGGAAGTACGATATTAAAAATAATGGATGCACATAACTAATTTCATCCTTTAATACCGGAAATTTATGGAATGTTGGGGTAAAATATGTCATTGCTTTATAATCATCTAACTTCAAAAATAAATGTTATCAATGAAATTGCAGCCCACAAAATTTCGACATTTAGTCTCTGAGTCCAGAAGTTAAATCTCGAGAGACCACAAATGCAATTTTAATTAACAACAATCTAAATATTTTGTGAAAACAGAATACAACAAAAGCTTTTTTATTGTAAACACTGCAACTGAGTCTTCAGTAGTCACAAAAACAGGATCCGAGTTTAATTTCTAAGCCTCACATTTGATTGGTTTTTACTTCAGAACTAAAGCCCAGAAGTTCAGAACTGTTTCTCATACTAAATCAGTTAGTGGTCACATAATCCTAAGTAACTGGTTGCAAAATAACCAGTGAAAAAATAATCCCCAGTAAAATGACTATTTAATTTCCTTGAGATTATTTACTTATTTTCTTTTATAAACAAAGTAAATAGAGGAAAAAAATTAAGCCATCAGATTTCTTGTTGTGGTGACAAAACGTGCAAGATGATTTGGCCTTCACGACCTGCAAGCTTGGCTAAGAATTCACATAGCACTAAGAGTTGTGGCGCAAAGATAAATGTGACTTTGCCCTCAAACAAAAAGGGAATTTTTGTACTTCAGAGTAAAAACTCCCAAATTTATTCTGCATGAACCAGTCTTCACTACACAGCTGTGCTAACCATATGCTTAACCTGGAATAGAGCGTATCTTAAGTTGTAGTGACTAACTCTGACATGGTCCTAGCTTAGTATAGCCATGACTGTGCACAATTACTATTTCTGTCTCAAAGAACACTGCTGCAAAAGTCTGATAGAGAGAAACGATCTGGATGGAAATAGGACAAAACGTAACAAAAAGGTTCCCCTGAGTTGAACTTCCATTTGCACTTCAAAATCAGACATATCAAACAAAAGCATCCACTTCATAGTCCTCTGCAGCTTAGGGAAGTGATTGCAGTTTCAAGTAATTTCCTCAAAGGAAAAAGGAATATTTTAATGTGGACCCAACAATATATTTTTACCTCATCTTTCTCAGAATTGTCTGGGAGGAAATTAAAATACCTTTCACAATGATACCCAGTATAGAATTCTGGTCCATCCTAATTTCAGTGAAGAAAACAATGATCTTACCATGATGAAAATCCAAGAACATCCCCAGTTCTAACAGTCACACAGTTTTTCTAACAAAAATTTTCAACTGGTGAGTTTTTGTCATAGAATTATAGAATATCCTGAGTTGGAAGGGATTAATAAGGATTGAGTCCAACTCCTTTATTTATCCAGTGATGTCAAATCACTCGGGGCTATACAAAGACCTTCGTCAAGACCCAGCAAAACAACCAGGATAGTAACTGTATCATCTTTAAATCAAACTTTGCAAATTAACTGTGACTCAAGAGATCTGTGCATGGGACAGAGCAACATCAATCTACAATGGTATTTATCATATTTCTGCTTTTTTTGTGTGAGGAAATAGAGCCTGAGTTAACTAGCTCTCTGTTTCCTTTCCCTGAACACTGAACTTTTCCATGCTCCTCAAGCAGAACTTTAAAGGAATCATCTTGACATCTAACCCCGTGTTTGATCAGGATTAGATGTTCCAAAAAGTTTGGGAAACAGAAGCCTCAGTAGAAGGCAATTTTACTAAAGCTTAATAGATAATTCTAAGCATCTCTCTCCTAGTTAGAGACCATTTTTAGCTTATCCCAATTCCAAAAGTTTCACACAAAAATTCTCAAGTACAGAATTACATCTGCAGTGCATTTTGACATAGTAGGCTTTGTTGCTTGAGTGTTTGTTTTTTGTCTTGAGTTTTAGGTGTTTTCTAGTATCTCTTACCCACAACATGCTCTTCTTTGCTGCCATCCAGCTCAGCAGTTGCGTGCCCGGTGATCCAGAAGAACAGCAAGATAAAGGGTGAAGGTAAGGAATGTCCCTTCTTTCTTCCTTTCATCTTCCCTGTATAACATAAAAATGACAATACACAATTCAGCCAAGTTCCTTGAGTGTTCTGCAAAAGTGATTAGCAGGATAGTGCATAGCCCTGTGGGCAGACACACAAACTGGGAGCTTTGGAGATAACGTGTGCCATTTTAGTTATAATCATGTTATAAGCACAACGAAAAACAAGACAAGGACTGCAGTTGTGCTCAGCAGATTGCAAGCCTCTTACCCTACCTCCAGTACAGGTTAGAAGTACTGCTATTGCTTTCATTCTAAGCCCCAACCAAAATCACCTCCCAGAACTCATCATGACACAAAAGGTAACACTTGGTACTTTTAATGTCCTGATGTTAATTACACAATGCACTGTTGCTTGCCAAGTCAAGTCCTTCCAAATAAGTTTTACTCAGCCTGCAGAACCTAGATCCATTGCCACAACATTTTTAACAAATATTTAATCAATTTATGATTACCAAGTTCCCAGACTCTTGAGCAAGTTGCATTTCAGAGGAATCACTGAACTTTTTGCAACATGGGGTTCAGTGTTTTAAGCAGTATTTTGTATCTTGTAGCTCTTTAATACTAAAACCCTCACTTAAGTACAGAGTTATTATTTTTGAATCAGTGCAATCATTGACAGAAGGAAAACACTTTTATTCCTTGGCAGCTGGCATGTTCAAGTTGCCAAAGATGAAGTTATGCACACACATGTGAAATTAACTCTGGAAAACTTTTGCTTTAACTTTTTCAGAAATACATATTTTCCAGTTAACTAAAAATCCCTTAAGGATCTCTGGATTTTAATTAGAGAATAGGTTCAATATCCTTCATGTTACTAACAGATCAATTCTCTACTCATAATCCCTAGATCCCTACCCTCTTCTCTTAAAGTATAATACTAAATCTTTTTGCTATATTAATTAATATTAAGTAAATAAAACCTAAAAATCTAAGGGCTAGGACGTTCCTAGCCTTCAGATACTCTGGTCTTTAGTGGTTTTGTTTACATGCCTATGAAGACAGCATGTCTTCACCAAATCAGAGCCACAATTCTCATTTCTCTCCAGAAAAATTATCAATTTTCCCCTCTTGTGTACTCAGCATTTTCCCAGCTTGCAGCATATAACAGAAAATAAATGCATTTTTAAAAGCAACTTTTGGTGAAATTACAGAGCAGATCATGAGTAGCACTAACTATTTAGGGAATTTTTTAAGTTGACAATACCCTTTAGAAGGCTTCAGTATATAATGTAAGGAAAAACACTGAGACTTCTTCATTTTTTCTTTATTTTTTTTTTGTAATGGAACAAAAATTTTGAGTTTAAAGGAATTTCTATTTTAGCCAGAAAATATGACAGTGGTAACTTCTACATCATAATGCTTTCCTGCCAAAATAAACAAAAAAATTTCATGTCTTCGATTCCTTCTAAACTCAATTATTAACTTCTTATATAAACTTGATTATTAACTTCTACAGGAAGAAATAAAAGGCTTTATCCACATACAGTCTGGTAAAATGTTTTGCAAAATAATACAGATCTCATTTTGTGCTTTTAATCACGATTTTAAAATCTTTCCTCAAAGACTATTCTTTCATTCTGTGAAAAAATTCAGAAATTATTGTTTTCTAGCAGAGATGGAATCACCTCTCTTGGATTAGAAACCAATTCACAAGTTCTGAAATATTCTGTAAATGGAGAAGATGAGCAAGAGCTACAATTGCTCGTTTTCAGGTATTTTTCAAAGAAACAAAAGTAGCATCTTTTATCATAATTCTAACAAGAACTCCAGTTCTACAATCCTTTATATACAAAGATTTGTAATACATGACCTTGGAAGAATGATGCATTTTCATCCAAAGTTTAAAAAAAAAGTTATGGCAAATCTTTTTATTCACCTCTGATAAAAAGTCCAGTCATGCTTTAAAATGCAAAATAACTCTGTACAAGGCAACCCAAAGTTGTCTAAGACTGTGATTTGAGAGACGTCTGATTTGTGATAGTTTGACATCAACTAAAATTAAACTAAATCCACAACTAAGAAAAATAGTATGGGGAGAAATATTAAGTAAAAAAAGTCAAAGAGCTGCACAGATACTTAGCATTACAACATAAACACAGCTGGTGATAGTTTGACATTGACATAGGCTCACTTAAATCAGAAATACCATCAAATACTCAGATTTGATACTTAGATATTTAGTAATAACTTTCCAACTGCCTGGCTCCAGTGAGTTCACTGGAATAAAAAAATTACAAAATACAGTTATAGGTTTTGAAATTACATGGGAAAGAGAAAAATTCTAGCACATTGTTTTCCTTAGAAGTAATCATTGGCACAATTGTAACTCTTCATAAAGGAACTTGCTAATTATCCTCAACCTCAGTAACCCATGGATTAATTCCATGTTTGCCCCTGTGCCCTCGTTTTCCATGTTTGAGTTTTTCCAAACATGCCACCAAAACTCTCACTAGTTCAGCAAAATTCTATTTGAATTTGGTTTTCTATCAGTTAAATTGAGGCTTTGGTTCCCTCTTCCAGGAATCTGCAGAGTATAGATTTAGATTGCAAAATTTAGTAATCAGTTTTTAGTCAGTTATCCCATACTCTCAAAAGCTTTTTCCCAAATAGAAGAGAGGCAATCAGGCAGAAATGGAAGTCCTTGATAACTTTCTATATTTTTTTCTTTTGAAAATAGAATTTTGTGTATCATGAGCTACCATATAGAATTGTCACTGTGTGATTATGAGGATAAATTACTGCATTTTTACAGAGAACAAAAACCTTACCAGGGTACAGTATTTCTATTCTTCCACTCAACTCCTACATTTCCCTTAAAAGGAAGGGTCAGAAGTGTGTCAAGAGCTGGGCATCTCAGTGCTTGGGCCGGTTCCCAAGAGGAACAATGCAGGCTGCGCAGCAGCATAGCTGCCTTGCTGCAGAGTCTACTGACCAAACACAATCTCCTTTATCTTCTGCCTAACCCTCCCAGAAGGTCACACAATCATAGAACATTGGGTCAGGTTTGGGTGGAGGTGGGACAAGCGGGGTGGAGATTTTGGTAATAAAATGCTTAAATCCTTCCGTGGTTTAATTATTTCTTATTATTCTTAAAGGAAGAATGAAATCCCAGATCAAAGCGTACTTGGCACTGCTTTTTCAATTAAAAATGCAAACCCTCTAGAAAAATCCAGGTTTTCTGACTGGATGTTCAGCTGCCCAGTAACAGAACTTTAAAGCTGTAAGCCTCTTATGATACTGGTATAATTTTTTTTTTAAGCATTCTGATTTTTTTTTGGTTGTACTTGTGTGGAGTGCACAATTCAAATACTTCATCTATGATATTTGGCTCAGTAAAATGTCAAATGCACACATTTGTGAAAAACAGTCCATCATGGGAAAAATAGGAAATGTTTCAATTTTAAAGAATTCATGTTTAACTGTCTGATTATTTAAGCCACATTCTGAAGATTTCTGAGAGTAAATAAAGCGTTTTCCTCCAGAAGGATTCTATCTTAGGACAGCTAGGAATCAGTCCAGCATCAGTACTCTACATCATCCTGTCATTAATGTATATTTCATACAGACAATTCCTTAGGGACTGGCATTCTACTGCTCCCAACTCCCCACCTTTTAATGAGACATTTTATAACAGACAACAAGAATGTTACTTGACAAAGGAGGTCAAAGGTCTGTGGGTAATAATGGGCACTGATTTATTTACTGATTTAATTAAATTATTTCATTTAGTGCCATTAGCTTCCCTCAGGCTGAAATACAGGGAGCCATGGCAGACCACAAGCAATCAAGGAAGCTCCCAGTAACAGATCCTTACTACCTGGCCTTATAACCCAGCCTTTTTTTATCCTGACACACAAAACAAAAATAAAAGGAAGATCTCAACATTGTTTTGCCAAAACCAGAAAAGTATAAAACTCAGTGTCTTGTCCATGCAGTTTGCAGCCTTTGGAGACATGACTTTTAAGTGTATGTAGATATCTATATATCTATATATATAATTACACGCACACACTCTCTTTTTTCCTACCTAGCAGTCCCTTCAACACCAATTTCTGTAGTTCCCTGAATGTTTTGTCACAAACTTTCTTTTTCAGTGTGGCATTTATCTATCACAAGCTAACTGGAAAAAGAAAAATAAAACTGGCATTTTCCATAGTGGCCAAAACAAGACATCCTTAGAAAAAGGCCTAAATTGACATTGCAATGACTGTAAAAGTGACTCATTCACCCTGACAGCCCAGGAAAT